>CM038468.1:24891324-25258019 GCA_021464415.1 Lonicera japonica
TTTTTTTTTTTTTTTTTTTTTTTAAATTTGTTTTTTTTATTTTTTTTTGAGGAGAGTTTTTTTTTATTTTGTTATTTTTTTTCAATTTTTTTTGATTTTTTTTGACTGACATGTATATCAACGGGATGCCACTTGGGGAGGGAGGTATTTTTGGGCAGATTAGACAAATATTGCTTGACCTTATCGAACGCTTCCTGGCATTGCTCATTCCATTGCCTATCCGAGTTCTTTTGGAGTAACTTAAAAATTGGCTCACATGTTCGAGTCAATTGCGAAATAAATCTGCTGATGAACTATAATCTCCCGAGGAAACCTCGAATTTCCTTTACAGTGTTAAGGATTGGCATTTCTTGGATAGCCTTAACTTTTGCCGAATCAACCTCAATTCCCTTTCTACTGACTATATACCCCAGCATCTTGCCTTTGGTGACCCCGAATACACATTTCTAGGGATTCAAACGCATTTGAAATTGCATAAGCCGTTCAACGAAGATACGAAGAGTTTTCACATGGCTTGCGAGGTCTAAGGATTTGATGATGATGTCATCAACATATACTTCCACTTCCTTGTGAATCATATCATGAAACAGAGTAGTTGCGGCTCGCTGATATGTGGCCCCGGCATTTTTCAATCCAAATGGCATGACGGTGTAACAATAAGTACCCCATGGTGTGATAAGGGCCGTCTTTTCCTGATGATCGGGATGCATTTTGATTTGATTATACCCGGCAAATCCATCGACAAATGATTTTAAAGCATGATTTGCAGTGTTGTCGACAATGAGATCAATGTTTGGCATTGGAAAATCATCTTTTGAACATGCAGCATTTAAATTGCGATAATCGACACAAACCCGTACTTTGCCATTGGCTTTTGGCACTAGCACTATGTTGGCAAACCAAGTAGGGTATTCAACAACCCGTATGAATCCGACATCCAATTGTTTTGTGACTTCTTCCTTTACCTTGAGCGACCACTCAGGTATTAGTTTTCTTAACTATTGCTTGACAAGTTTACATTCGGGTTTAGTGTGTATTTCGTGCATCACAATGTTCGCATCTAAACCCGGGATATCAACATATGACCAAGCGAAAACATTAACAAACTCTTTCAACAAATTTTCTAAGTCTGTTTTCTCCTCCTGGTTTAATTCGGCCCCAATTTTTATTTCTTTTTTATCATCGGTTGTTCTAAAATTTATCGTGACCGTGTCTCCTTCAATAGGTTGTATTCGTTGCTCATCATTCAAACTCTCATTCATATTTTCAACATCACAAGAATCAAAATAAGGGAAAAGATTGGCAATTTTATTGATAGAAACATCACTTTGCACGGATAACATACATTCTAAATTTCGTACATTTCTATCAATATTCCTCTTTCTCTGCTTTTTCTCCTTTCCTTCGATGGGGCGTATAAGATGCACAGGGTCCCCAAGGTAATCTTCCTCAATTGCCATTACCTCAAACATATTACCCAACATATCTTCCTCTTCCAGTGGCTCGACAGGTGGCCGGGTAATCTTCACCGAGACGAGAAGGTGTGAGTAAATCTTTCACTGATATACAAGTCTTCTTCAAAGAAAATTTCTAACCTTGGTTGTCTTTTCCCTTCTTCATTTACCCATGGTTCCTGAAACCCGCAGTAGGAAAGTCTTCACCCTCTTTTATAAACCATCCATTTAACGAACTATCGGTGGATACGACACTTTTCATTCAGCTAACATCTCCCATATATCCCAATCCAGCAAGAGGACTCGGTTGTCGGTATGGTTTGATCATTTGTACAATGCCGGCCTGATATTTTCCCAAACCAATCCCCGGTAAAAATTCCATTTTCCTCATCATCTTTATCACTTGCGCATTCATGGTCGACATATCGTTAGGAGGCAGATACTTCACAGTCTGTGTGTGTGAGAATCCGGACCCGCGACCCGAGAGAAGAAGAGGTGGTCCTCGTTCTCGGTTTTATTTTGAAAACGTGTTTTGTAGAGTCGCCAGTTTGTTTTACGAGAAAACAAACAAAAGATCGTACGAAGGACAATTCGAAAACGAATTATCTTTCATACGTTTGAAACCAGAGATTTATTTTGAAAATTGACTTTGCTAGGGTTCGGGAACTACGTTACGAATTGGGAAGGTGTTAGGCACCCAATTCGCCCTTTCGGTCTCTTAATGGATCATGTATCTAATTCCTATTTTTAGATATCTTGCAAGTAGTTCGAATGGTTTTCAGAATAGTCTTTTCCGGATAGATTTAGTTTAAAACAATATTTTGAAATCAGACTCGAGCTTTGCGAGCGCCTACGTATTCATTCGTAGAATGAAATCAGAGTCTCGTAGTTCCTTTCTTTTGGAAACTGTTTTTGTATTTTTGTTTATTTTGAAAACGTGTCAAAACGGATTTTAGTTTTCTTGTAAAACTTAGAAAGGATTTATTTGAAAGCAGTGAACTTCTTTGCAAGTTATCTAATTTTCTGTATTAAAACGAATTTAAATGCAGTATTGAAATTAAGGATGGTTGTAGAAAGACGTACCTGATGCGCCTGAAGAAGAAATAAGAGCCTCGCCTAGTTGCCTTGCTTGTTCCTTTCTTTTGGAAACTGATGCGCCTGAAGAAGAAATAAGAGCCTCGCCTAGTTGCCTTGCTTGCTTCCTTCTCTCTCTCTAAAACTTTCTCTCTCTAGACTTTCTCTCTCTAAAACTTTCTCTCTCTAGAAATTCTCTTTCAGAATTTATCTAAAATGACTCTCTAAAAACACTATTGAGTGTTAATCCCCCAAATGAGAGCCCAAGGGTCCTATTTATAGCAAAATCTCGCCAAAAATGCCCCAAAAGAGGCCAACCGCAGGGGGTAGCCGCAGGGCGTGCAGCTAGGTCGTGCGACAGGGGGCTGCGACAGGGGCGTGCGACAGGGGGCTGCGACAGGGGCGTGTGACAGGGGGGCCAACCGTACGACAGGGGGGCCAACCGTCCGACAGGTCGATCCCCGTCCTAGTAAGCGAAGAGGCCACCAAGGGGGTAGCCGCAGGGCGTGGGGCTAGGTCGTGCGACAGGGGGCTGCGACAGGTCGATCCCCGTCCTAGTAAGCGAAGAGGCCACCAAGGGGGTAGCCGCAGGGCGTGGGGCTAGGTCGTGCGACAGGGGGCTGCGACAGGGGGCTGCGACAGGTCGATCCCCGTCCTAGTAAGCGAAGAGGCCACCAAGGTTATACCAGACTCCCAACGCGGCCGAAAATGGAGTCTTTCCTATCGGTCTTCTATATGCATGACAACTCAACACAAAAAATGCAAGATGCTTGTTTTAAGAAAACCAATGTTCACACGAGAGTCGTGGATTGGGGTGTTCACAGACCCTCTCGTCCCGGGATTCTTGTTGACAAGAATTCGGGGATGATAAGAAGACAACGATTCACGACTCTCGGGCGAATCTCAATGCGGTGATAATTAAATCAGAATATACCCTTTCCTGGCATATGGATCTCGTTGCATTCCAGGCGATGCAATCCATGACCGCTTCTTTCCTTTCGGCTAGGCGACCCGATGCATCACTCTTTTCTTCCGTCTACCCTCAGGGGTTACCCTCAGCGGCACACCACCCTCGGTGTGCAGGACTTGATGTGACAAGTTTCGATATGATCGTATCGGAAAAGTGCTTCAAAGGTTTCCCTTTCTTAGGGAAAAGTGAAAGAGTGTTTTAGGTTTTGTGATATATCCCTTCATGGGGATCAGGAGTAAGAAGAAATCAATATCTTTTGAAAATTTGGAGACTCCCATCGTGGGGAGTGTGGGGATAAAATTATTCCCTTCATGGGGAATGCACGGTAAAGGTTATTTCCCTTCGTGGGGAAAGGGGATCGGAAGAAATTCCCATCGTGGGAATGCGAAGAATTCCTAACTCTGAGGAATCCGAGAAAATTTCCTTCGTGGGGAACACATGGAGTCGTTATTTCCCTTCGTGGGGAAAGGGGTTTCGAAAAAATTCCCATCGTGGGGAATGCGAAGAACTCCTAACTCTGAGGAATCCGAGAAAATTCCCTTCGTGGGGAACACGTGATGTCGTTATTTCCCTTCGTGGGGAAAGGGGTTTCGGAAAAATTCCCATCGTGGGGAATGCGAAGAACTCCTAACTCTGAGGAATCCGAGAAAATTCCCTTCGTGGGGAACACGTGATGTCGTTATTTCCCTTCGTGGGGAAAGGGGTTTCGGAAAAATGCGAAGAATTCCTAACTCTGAGGAATCCGAGAAAATTCCCTTCGTGGGGAACACGTGATGTCGTTATTTCCCTTCGTGGGGAAAGGGGTTTCGGAAAAATTCCCATCGTGGGGAATGCGAAGAATTCCTAACTCTGAAGAATCCGAGAAAATTCCCTTCGTGGGGAACACGTGATGTCGTTATTTCCCTTCGTGGGGAAAAGGAAACGGATAAAATTCCCATCGTGGGGAACGCGAAGAATTCTTACTTAAAGAATTCGGGAAATTCCCATCTTGGGGAACGTGCGGTAAGTGTTATTTAGACACTGCTTTGTTGATTTAAGAATAATATGCTAGAGAGAACTGCTTCGCAAGTTGGAGTGTCTTTCTTTCCCATTCCTTTCTACCCTCAGTTTTGACCTTTGGCTTTATTTGGGAATCAGAATTTTTGAATCAACTTTTCTTAAAACATTGGAACCGCTGTGCATGGATTTTGGGATCTGACTTTTCTCTACCCTCAGTCTTCCTTTCTTTGGTCGTGGGGATAGAACTTCGCTTGGATTTCGCAATCATCCTCAAGCTACACTGCGATTTTTTCTACAGTGAAGATGCTGGTCCTGTATCGTTTTCTGTTTTTCGATACCCTTATTGCTCCCTCTTTTGATTGTCCGGTCCTTTTATTTTTGGGCCTTCAGACTTTCTTTGCCCCTTTTTTTTTTTTTCTTCTTTCTTGCCTTTTTCCAAAACAGGAGCCTTACTCACCTAAGATGTAGCCCTCCGCCTTTTGGCACAGCTGTCACTCTTAGTGTGGCTCTCCCTGTCGATTTTCTTTATTTCTGTTTTTCTCACTTTTTCTCTCTTGGACCAACGGATTATGCCCTTTTCTACTCTTTCAATTTTTTCTGGTACCCGATTCTTTTACACCTTCCTGTTTATCAATCAGATTCGAGCCTTCCGGACAATAGATCTATCCTTTTGAATTTTGGTTCCGCCACAGACTTTGGAGTGTTAGACTTTGGGCTTTGATCAGTCGTCTCGTGCGGGTGTGCGTGAGTCTTGGTCTTCCTGTGTTGGAAAAGATTGATTCAGAACGTTGTTGTTTTTCCTTCAATTTTTTTTTTTTTTTTTTTTTTAGGCCAAACTGGTCAAAAATGAGGGTAACCGCACGGGGTAGCTGCACGGGCTGCGGCTGGGTCATGCGGCTGGGGGTAGCCGCAGGGTCATGCGGCTGGGGGTAGCCGCAGGGTTTGACCCCCAGCCGTACGGCTGGCAGCCAACCGTACGGTTGGGGGCTAGCCGTACGGTTGGCTAGCCTGCGGCTGGGCTCCAAATCCTATAAATAGGCCTCTGTTTGGATCTATTTCATCACTTCTTCTTGCAATCTCTCTCTCTAGCATATAAATATCTGATTTTCAAAAAATATTTTGTGAGTTTTTTACATGAGTGTGAGCGATGGCATTGGCGAGGCTTCTATCGATTTTTGTGTTCATGATGATGGGGGGCCCACCTGAGGGCGGGGAGGCGCCGGAGCTACTTCCGGTGATGAGATGGACTCTATTACGGCGATGATGGACGGCCGACTAGTATGCGCGAGGCATCACGACGATTGGGAGGGGGTGGCCTGGGAGGGGCCACTGGGGGCAGACGGCTCTCTACAGCGAGCGATGTATCGTGACGTGCCCTTGATATCGCCGGGAGAGGGACGGGAGTGGCTACTGATGGAGCCTGCGGCACACGAGATCCGTCGCCGTACTCGGGTATACTCTGATTTCGATGCTATGATATTTTAAAATATGCAATGCCATGATATGCATGAAATATGATAAATTTAATAATTACTTGCCATAATCAATATACTTAACATAATTTATTTCAAAATCCGTAATATCTAGTATAAAATAGTGAGTTCTAAATTTTAAAACACGTGATTGTGTCAGAGGAGTGGACGTTGCCGTGGTATCACTCGTGCTGCACGGAGCTACGAGATCAGCTACCCCCGCTGGTGAGGGCCTATTTGAGCGCGACCCCTTTTGGACGATTCATCGACGTGCTGCCTGGCGGAGAGTTCCAACGATCGGTGAGTCTGCCGACAGTATTGGGAGAGAGATGGTGGGACACGACGCAGACCTTCCATTAGAGTTGGGGCGAGATGACGCTGACCCCGGAGGACGTTTTCGTGCTGACGGGACTGCCATTTGGAGGGGAGGCTCTGGCGCCCAACCCTCGGTTGCGAGTTACTCTAGATGGGATGGGCGCAGCGCTTGGTTGGAGGCGAGTCGGATTGTGGCAGACGGGATTCCCACACAGCGATGGTTCATCACATCGAGGCGAGAGCGAGAGGTTTGGGGACGGACCGATGACACGGCAGGAGGTCCGACAGCTGTCTCGGTGCTTCATACTGCTATTGATACACGATTTCTTCTACGCACGAGGCGGCGACAACCTACGGCTATGGTGGCTGCCTTATCTGCGATTCTTCGACTAGCTGTACACATTCGCCTGGGGAGGATATGTGCTGGCGGTGCTGTATGAGTCGATGGATTTGGTGTGCCGGCATATGGAGCTCAACCACCGTGGACTGGTTACACTTTGGGAGGTAAATTACTTAAATTAAGAACTTCAATTGTCTTTTTAGTAGAAAAGCGTATGATTATAAAAATTGACAATTTTTTTAAAATTGTGGTAATCTGCAACAGATGTGGTTTATTGCGCATACCCATCAGGGTATTGGTCAGATCCATTTGCACCCGACCTTCGCAGATGAGTTCCCGTTTTTTAGACGGTATTACAGCGGGAACATAGTTGGGGTATATCGGTATCTGACCCCGGACGTCAGTGCGGGCGACGTCTCAGGCCTCCGGCTAGATCGGGTATGATATTGACTTAACTGAGATTTAAATTATTTGAAAAAGAAAGTTGAGTTATTTATTAGCGCATATTTGATGTGGCAGGTGCAGTGGAGCCCGTGGCCCGCATTTGTGACGCAGCAGTGGGGGTATGCGGATGCGTTGGTGGCGGCTCGTTCGAGGCGATTGTTCCTGCACGAGTACGGGGCAGCTTTCTACCTGGGGGACCGCGTGGTGCGGCAGCACACTCCCGGGTTGGGATTCAGAGTTCCGGCCTGGCCTCCAGCGGCAATGAGGCGGCCGGGCACGCTGTCTGGAGAGGAGCGGACGGCGTTCTTGGGAGGCGTCCCGATGGAGGGTTTGCTGGTTGAGGGAGAGTATGGGACCTTCGCGCACCGCTACCTGATGAGGGAGATGAGAGGCGTGCGCGGTAGAGCGATATATGCTAGGTATGCTGCCATCGGGGGAGACTTTGTTCATCCGGGGGCAGCTGTACATCTCACAACGGATCGCACATCAGCCTGCTCCCGCGCCGAACCGGAGGGCGAAGGGGATTGCGGATTCCGACGATGAGGATCCCCATGGCGAGAGGGATGAGGAGCCGCAGCAAGTGGAGGAGGAGGAGGAGGAGGAGGAGGACGAAGGGGGATCTGAGGAGGTGCCTTTGGGAGGAGGCAATGGTGGGTCGCCCCGGTTGGGAGGAGGCAATCCTGCAGCATGGTGATGATCCTGCTTACCTTTCAGGTCGGACTGCTGCCTGTATGATCTTTATTTTTTCGCAGATGCTTTTAGTTACTGATGATGTGATTATGGTTGATCCTCTTATTATTCGGGTTGTGTCTGAGGCTAGATGCGGCCATTTAGTGACTCCCATTTTACTGGCGGAGACACTGAATGGTCTGGATGCCGTGGTTCAGTGCCGACTTAGTCATTTTCGGGGTAGCCCATACCTGCTGTACATGTGGGCTACTGAGAGGTTTCGGTATTTGGGGATTCGACTGCCCTGGGATTCCGGCGCTTCTTTCTTCGCCCGACTATGCCCTGATCCATCGTTTGTCATCCTTCGACTGGGCTGTGCGTTTTTCTGAGTCCTCTTCTTCTATTCGTTCTTGGGATATTCCATGGTGGCACATGAGGACCATGATTATGAGTATGGGTGGGCAGAACTACCTCAGATTCCGTGGTCTACGAGAGACGTCGTTCTATATACCCAGTCGGTTGACTAGACAGTTCGGCCTTCCTCTGAGTATACCACTCCCATGAGAGATTTTTCTTCAGTTGCGCTGCCTATTACCCGAGGCTGGAGACGACTTTACGAGGCTTGTGGTCCACTCGTTTTGTTCGTCGATTCCATGGAGGGGAGCTCGGTATTACCCAGGTGACCCGGTCTGACGTTGTACTACATGTTTGGCGTCAAGTTCGTCAGACCATTGAGCACGAGCCGATGATGATGAGGTGGTTTAGGTTTGCGGATTCACGGGTGACGGAGGAGACTGTGCTTGCTTCGTATCAGACTATGGACCGAGAGAGGATTTTGTACTCCGCTTCTGAATGATGGTTTTAGGTGTTTAGGTTTAGGTTTTGTTACACTGCTTCTTTATGTAGGTACGAAAAGTATGGAGGAGCTTGGTGTAGGTAGGTTGTTGACATGAAAAAGTATATAGTAACCTGACTTTGATTATATATATGGAAAATCTCTTTCTGTCTCCCTCTTTGCTTTCCAATGGATGAATGTTATTATAATGAATAGACCGGGCCTGATTTCAGGTTGCCTACATTTCCCCCCAGATTTTTTTATTTTTATTTTTTTTATTTTATTTTATTTTATTTTTTTTTTTTTTTTGGGGCTCAGGTCTTCGTAGTTCATGATTACAATCTCACTGGTAGTATTTATTTAATCGATCAAGGTTGACTGGTAAGTTTAACTCTTGGCCATCGATGTCGGTAAGAAGCACGGCACCCCCAGATAGGATTTTGGTAACGATCTAAGGTCCTGTCCACTTTGGTGAAAATTTTCCTCGAGGGTCTCGGGCTGGTTCACGGATTTCTTTGAGTACTAAATCCCCAACTATGATGTTTCTGTCTCGGATCTTTTTATTAAAGGCTTTGGCGACACGTTTTTGATACCCTTGATGTTGATATGAAGCCCTCAGACGGTTTTCATCAATCATTGCCAATTCCTCATATCGCGCCTTTATCCAATCACTTTCAGCGACTTGGTTTTCCAAGACAACCCGTAAAGACGGTATTTCCATTTCCACTGGTAAAACTGCTTCCATTCCATATGTAAGGGAGAAAGGTGTCGACCCCGTAGAAACCCTCTCAGTAGTTCGATATCCCCAAAGAGCATATGGGAGCTTTTCGGGCCAATCTCTGCCGGATCTGATCATCTTACTAATGATGTTCTTTAAATTCTTATTTGCTGCTTCAACGGCCCCATTGGTTTGCGGGCAATACGGAGATGATTTGTGTCGTTTGATGCCGTATTCTTCCATGATTTCGTTGGCTTCACCCTCAAAATGCGTCCCATTATCGGATATAATCTCATGTGGCACCCCATATCGGCATATAATGTTGTGACGGATGAATCGAGCTACCTTTCGAGCATTCAAATCTTTGTAAGACTCATCTTCTACCCACTTGGTGAAATAATCAATGGCTACCAGAATATATTCATGCCCGTTGCTTCCTTTTGGCGAGATCTTGCCAATTATGTCGATACCCCAGATGGAAAATGGCCAGGGAGATGTCAGAGGATATAACTCTTTTGGTGGGAGTTTCTGCGCCTTGGCGTATATTTGGCATTGGTGACACCCTTTGACATAATCAAAACAATCTTTTTGCATCGTTAGCCAGTAATACCCTTGCCGCACTATTTTACGTGCCAATGTATGACCACTCATATGTGGACCACACTCCCCACTATGAATTTGCTCCATCATCGCTCGGGCTTTTTCTTCATCAAGACATTGAAGGTGTATGCCATCATCATTTCTTCGGTACAATTTTTCAGCACATATAATAAACCGGGATGCGAGTCGGCGAAGTGTAACCCGAGTGGTTTTATCGATATTTGGCGGGTATTCATCATGCTTGAGCAATTGCCAGATATCATAATACCAGACATTCTTATCGATCTCATTTCCTCTTTCAACGTCAAGTGATAGGCAGAATACGGATTTACCCGCTTCTGAATCTGAATCTGAATTTCTTCTTTCTCCCCCGGAATTTCAATCATTGAGGCCAGTGTAGCTAAAGCATCGGCAAAGTTATTCTGTGTTCTCGGGATATAGAAGAATTCAATACAGTCGAATTTCTCAGAGGTTTCTTCAAGTTGGGCTAAGAAGGGAACAAGTTTTTCCTCTTTGATCTTCCACTTTTTCAAGATCTGATGAATAATGAGAGCGGAGTCTCCGAATACCTGAATCTTGTGAACCCCCCTCTGCAAAGCGATTTCTAACCCGACAATGCAAGCCTCGTATTCCGCTATATTATTAGTACAAGGAAATTCCAAGCGGAAGGACATAGGGGCATGGGTTTGATCTGGAGAAATTAGCAGGATTCCGATTCCATTCCCATTTCGATTGCAAGCCCCGTCGAAATACATTTTCCATTCATCATCTTTCGTAATTTCCATGATACCCTCGTCAGGAAATCCAAAGTCTTGTAAGTCGGTGTCAATAATAGGATTACCCGCTAAGTGGTCAGCTATGATTTGCCCTTTGACAGCCTTTTGAGTCACATAGGAAATGTCGAACTCTGAAATTAGAAACACCCATTTAGCCATTCGATTAGTCAACACTGGCTTTCGAATAAGTATCGCAAAGGATCCAAGCGAGAGATTAAGATCACGGAAAAACCAACATATAATGCCGTAATTTCTGGGTGGCCCAAACCAGCGAAGCACATGATTTCTCTAAAGTCGTATAATTTTGTTCCCCTGGAGAAAACTTTTTACTGAGGTAGTATATTGCTTGTTCAATTCTCGCTTTCAACAAATGTTGTGCTAACATTGCCCCGACTGATGAGTCGTTGACTGACATGTATAGTATCAACGGAATGCCTACTTGGGGAGGCGCCAAGACTGGTGGCTTGGCCAAATATTGTTTAATCTTACCGAATGCTTCTTGGCATTGCTCGTTCCATTTCCCATCCGAGCTCTTTTGGAGTAGTTTAAAAATCGGCTCACACGTTCGAGTCAACTGTGAAATGAATCTGCTGATGAACTGTAGTCTCCCGAGAAAACCCCGTATTTCTTTTTCGGTTTTAGGGACTGGCATTTCTTGAATAGCTTTAACCTTTGCTGGATCCACTTCGATTCCTTTTCTACTGACTATATACCCCAGCATCTTGCCTTTTGTGACCCCGAATACACATTTCTGAGGATTCAAACGCATTTGAAATTGCATAAGCCGTTCGAAGAAGACGCGAAGAGTTTCCACATGACTTGCACGGTCTAATGATTTGATGATCATGTCGTCGACATACACTTCGACTTCCTTATGGATCATATCATGCAATAGAGTAGTTGCCGCTCGCTGATACGTGGCCCCGGCATTTTTCAACCCAAATGCATGACAGTGTAACAATATGTACCCCATGGAGTTATAAAAGCCGTCTTTTCCTGATGATCAGGATGCATTTTGATTTGGATATATCCGGCAAACCCATCAACTAATGATTTTAAAGCATGATTTGCAGTGTTGTCGACAATGAGATCAATGTTTGGCAGTGGAAAATCATCTTTTGGACATGCAGCATTTAAATTGCGATAATCGACACAAACCCGTACTTTGCCATTTGCTTTTGGTACCGGCACTATGTTGGCTAACCAAGTAGGGTATTCAACAACCCGTATGAATCCGACATCCAATTGCTTCGTGACTTCCTCTTTTACCTTGAGCGACCATTCAGGTATTAGTTTTCTTAGCTTTTGTTTGACAGGTTTGCATTCGGTTTAGTGTGTATTTCATGCATCACAATGTTGGCGTCTAAACCCGGCATATCAGCGTATGACCAAGCGAAAACATTAACAAACTCTTTCAACAAATTTTCTAAGTTTATTTTTTCATCATGGCTTAATTCGGCCCCAATTTTTATCTCTTTTTTGTCATCAGTTGTTCCCAAATTTATCGTGACTGTGTCCCCTTCAATAGGTTGTATTGTTTGTTCATCATTCAAATTTTCATTCATTACTTCAACATCACAAGAATCAAAGTAAGGGGAAAGATTGTCAATTTTATTGATAGAAACATCATTTGGTATAGATAGCATACATTCTAAATTTCGTACATTTCTATCAACATTCCTCTCTCTCTTTTTCTTTTTTTCTTCTTCAACAGGCCGTATGAGATGAACAGGGTCATCGAGATAGTCTTCTTCCTCAATTGCCATAACCTCAAACATGTCACCCAACATATCTTCATCTTCCAGTGGCTCGGCAGGTGGCTTGGTTATTTTCAGCTTTGATGAGAAGGTATGAGTAAAACCTTCGCTTATATACAAGTCTTCTTCGAAGAAAATTTCTAATCCGGCTGGCGCTTTCCCTCTTCATTTACCCAAGGTTCTTGAAATCCGCAGTAAGGGAAGTCTTCACCCTCTTTCACGAACCACCCGTTTAATGATATGTCAGTGAATACGGCACTTTTTATGCTGTCATCATTTCCGTATATCCCAACCAGCAAGAGGCCTCGGTTGTTGGTAAGGCTCAATCATTTGCGCAATGCCGGCTTTGTATTTGCCCAAGCCAATTCCGGTAAGAATTTCATCTTCCTCATCATCTGTACAACTTGCGCCTTCATTGTTGTCATGTCATCGGGGGGAAGGTAATTCACAGTTTGGGTGGTGAGAGTTTGTACTTTCGGCTCATATGAAAATCCTCCGAGTTGGACATCTTGGCTTCCGATCCCTAATACTGGCGAATTTTTCGGCATTATCGTTCTTTCAGGATCTCCTTTAACGATGATAATGTCGCCATTAAAGGTATTTTCATTTTTTGATGAAGTGAGGAAGGAAGTGCCCCAACCTCATGTAGCCAAACTCGTCCCAATAGCAAGTTGAAGCTTGATGGAATATCAATGACTTGGAACTCAGTGGTAAACGTGGCCGGCCCAATTTGCATACTTAGCATGACGGAACCCAGTACTTCTCTCTTGGTGTTGTCGTATGCCCTGACTGTGACTGGCGATTCTTCTAATGTAGTTAGGTCAATACCCAAACGAACGGCGGTTTTCAGAGGACACACATTAATTGTAGAGCCGTTATCCACAAGAACATAAGGTATAGACATCCCATAGGCTACGACGGTGATGTGTAAGGCTTGATTATGGTCGCGACCGAGCGGTGACAGATCTTCATCGGAAAACCCAAGTACTTGCTTTTGTACCCCCATTGAAGCGATCATTGCGGTTAACTCATTTGGGGTGGATTCCAGAGGAACAACTGATTCGTCTAACATTTTCATTAGGGCCATCCGATGTGGTTTGGATGCCACTAGAGTCCCCAAATTGAGATTTGGGCTTGTGTTTTCTTCAACTGTTCAACAACGCGCCCTTCTTCCGGATCCTTTGCGGATTCTTTGGGAGCAGAGGTATCGGTAGGTTGCTTGGCATTTGACGGTTGGTAAACTCTCCCCGAACGGGTCAACTGTTGAACCCACGTTGCAACTGGATCATTTGCTTTTTTAGTTATCTCAACGGGGGCCGGAGGCGACTTTTCTTCGGTTTGGGAAACTTTACTCCAATCAAAAGCAATCATGTTTATTTCCGAGGAATATGCACGTTGATGGGTGTCTCTTTTTTCCGTTTTTCCTCGGTTATATCCAACCCTTGTCGTCTCGGATTGCCACCAAGTTGTGGAAAGTGGGCAATCCCTTGATTTTGTTTGCCAAGCCCAAGACCGGGTATAAACTTCATTTGCTCCATCCAGCCTCTAACCTTCGGGATAAATATCTCTTGTGACTGGGTGGTTCGAGTTTCATCAACACATAGTCCCAATAAGGTTTCATCTTTGGCATCTTTGACGATTTTCTGGGACTTCGGGGGAATGCATTCGGTGACTATGGGTGAAGGCTCTAAATAGCCAAATTTCAACACTTCAACATTGTCTGTATTCGAGGCAGGTTTAATCAGATGTACAGGATCTGGAAATTCCAAATCCTCCTCGATAGCGTTGATTCGGTGATTAGGAAGGGGATTCCTGGCAACATTTGGGCTGACGGATCTGGGATTCTCTTGCTATCAATTAGGTTCTGGATAGCATGCCGTAGAGCCATACAGCTATCAGTAGTGTGCCCAAACCCTTGGTGATATTCGCACCGCTCATTCATGTTCCAATGAGGCGGTATCTGTTGTGGTAGAGGTCTCGGATTCATGGGATACATGATCCCAGCTTCTTTCAGTTGCTCAAAAACTTTTCCCAACGGCCCCGGTAATTGTGAAAAATGTCGATCCCGTGAGCGGTTCTGATCAAACGTCCGGGGTTGTTATTATTGTTGTTACGATACCCCGGTGTAGGATAATCCCCAATATTTTTCACAGAGCTTTGACTATAAGGGTTGTTGGAGTATCCTCTACCATATGACCCATAGGACGTTACTTGATTGACAGCAGATGTAGAAGTCTTTTTGTATTGAGAGGCAGACTTCTTGATTTCGGCCTTTTGGCCAGGTCCTCCTCGATTTCATTACCCACGTGGAGCAGAGCCTTGAACCTGCTAAAGAACTGATGACCCATCTGAGCCCGAATTTCGGGTTTCAAATTTTTCACTATCATTCCCAACTGTTCTTCTTCATCTAGGCGTTCCACCATTTGGGCAGCCAATTCTCTCCACCTTGTAACGAATTCGCTAATGCTTTCACTCTCTTTTTGTTTAGCCATCTCCAAATGTTTTCTTGTGACTTTAAGTTCTTCATTGGTTTTGTATTGTGCCACAAACTCTTGGACAATGGCTGGCCACGATCTAACCCGATGTTTTCCGAGGTTCAAAAACCAACTCTGAGCCGGTCCAGCTAGCGTAAGATGAAAAGAATTAGCCAATTCAGCTTCCCCAATATCATAGATTCTCATGGAGTGGACATATGATTTCAGGTGGAGTTCCGGCGGTGTAGTTCCTGTAAACTTTGGAATCGACGGCATTTTAAATCCCACCGGATAATGGGCCTCCGGGTACAAATTGTAGCTCTGTAACTGGGTCAAATCATTTGAGCTTTCTGCGACCTTCTGGGTTAAGGCTTTCAGTTGTTCCTTGAGTTCAGATAAGTCTTTGTCCCCCCGGTAACCTTCCACTGGTGAGGGGCCCTCCCCTTGGATACTCATAGGCCTCTTCATCGGTTCATAGTATGGATCATGATAGGGTTCGTGGGCCGGTTGCAATTGTGGAGGGGCTTGATTGATGAGATCTTGGTGTAACCAATTACCAACTGGATCCTGCATATGTTTGGGTTGGTTCAACTGTTCGAACGGCAGTGGTGCTTCTGTATGGACTGAGAGTGCCGGTGGTGGTGGTGGAGGAATAATCGGAGTTTCCCTCGGAGGTTCTGCCAGGCGGCCTTTAGCCAACTCGTCCAACTTGGCACGAGTGTTTTGATTATCACTGAGCAACATGGCCATGCTTTGGTTCAGGTTCATTAACATCCTATACATGTCCTCAGGGTTTGGCAATGGAGCGTTCATGTTTGCACTTGTACTAGGCAAGTTCAGATCGGCATTAAGAGATGGGGTGTGATGCAGTGGCTGACCCCCAGCGGTATTATTCTGTGGCATTCCCGGGTTTGGGTAAAACGGACCGGGCGGCGGATCCGCTGCATTGTTGTATTGGTTGTTCCCACTTCGATTCGGCGTATTCTGATCCATGTTGTCAGCTGAGTCTGGTCTGATGAGTCTACCGGTGCTATCTCTTCCGGCCCACGCAGAGGCCAGTGTGAATGTCTGATGCGGAAAAAGGGACAAATTCGATAGCGCACATTCCCCCCGGAAAACAACAATATATCAATTAGAACTTGCCGGACTCTATCTAGAAATACATCGATCGGGACGAAAAGAAACACACAAGAGATTTTCTTTAGATGAGATCAAAAACAGACCGACGGCAACAACTTGAGAGCCCCGTATAGAGATAGGGTAGGAAAAGAATTCCATGGGTTCCCTGATCGTCTATAGTTTTGAGAAATCATTTCAAAAAAGGGAGTTTTTAGAAAAATCATTTGGAAATCACGGGAGGTTCTCTCTTCGTGAGTTGCTTTATTCATGGAATCAGCATTAGGAAAATTACGAGGATTCAGTCCTCGTGAATTTTTACGGCGAAGGTCGGACAGCCTCCGGCCGTACCTGTCGAAACCATCATAGTATAAACGGCAGGGCCTTAGCTGGTTTAGATTTTCACGACTGTCGGTCATTAAAACGACGCTAAAATCCTTGTGTTCTAGGCTGACTTCCCTATATGCAAGCGTGGTTGGAGAGGGTAAGGTTTAAGGCTCCCTCCTATTTGGCAGGTCTTACGATATACCTCAAGAGCGCAGGTACGTGTAAGGACCTTTTGATATACATTCCGGGTACGTGAGTGTTCTCGTCACTCTATATACCTCGGTAAGTACTTGGCCAAGGAGAGTGGTCCCAGGCGCTTTTGGCTAGTGCGGACCCGCAAGTCCACGGCCTAGTCACGACTCTGGTCCCGAGGTTGATAGGGTAAAATTCACACTCGCGAAAATGCATGATAAGATGTGAGTTCGTGCAAAATAACAATCTGGCGGTTAATTATTGATCGATGCTTTAGGATTTGTTACAGTATTTTACACAATTTTAATTATGGAAAAGATTTTTTCTCACATAATTAACAAATAAAGGCATTAGGGTATCCCCCTAGATCGCTTCTATGTTATCCTAAAACTAAGGCTTGTAATCCTATATCTAATAAATAATAGGAATTAAACATATGATCCATTATAACAGAGCTTAGTTCTCGACCTCCCCAGCAGAGTCGCCACTGTGAGAATCCGGACCCATACCCCGAGAAGGAGAAAAGAGAAGGGTACTCGTTCTCGGTTTTATTTGAAAAACGTGTTTTGTAGAGTCGCCAGTTTGTTTTACGAGAAAACAAACAAAAGATCGTACGAAGGATAATTCAAAAAAACAAACTATCTTTCATACGTTTGAAACCAGAGATTTATTTTGAAAATTGACTTTGCTAGGGTTCGGGAACTACGTTACGAATTGGGAAGGTGTTAAGCACCCAATTCGCCCTTTCGGTCTCTTAATGGATCATGTATCTAATTCCTATTTTAGATATCTTGCAAGTAGTTCGAATGGTTTTCAGAATAGTCCTTTCCGGATAGATTTAGTTTAAAACAATATTTTGAAATCAGACTCGAGCTTTGCGAGCGCCTACGTATTCATTCGTAGAATGAAATCAGAGTCTCGTAGTTCCTTTCTTTGGAAACTATTTTTGTATGTTTTTTGTTTTGAAAACGTGTCAAAACGGATTTTAGATTTCTTGTAAAACTTAGAAAGGATTTGTTTTGAAAGCAGTGAACTTCTTTGCAAGTTATCTAATTTTCTGAATTAAAAAGTGAAATTAAATGCAGTGCTGAAATTAAGGATTTGGTAGAAATACGTACCTGATGCGCCTGAAGAGGAAATAAGAGCCTCGCTTAGTTGCCTTGCTTGCTTCCTTCTCTCTCTCTAAAACTTTCTTTCTCTAGATTTTCTCTCTCTAAAACTTTCTCTCTCTAGAAATTCTCTTTCAGAATTTCTCTAAAATGGCTCTCTAAAGATTTTGACAGAGTTTCTACTTACTAAAAACACTATTGAGTGTTGATGATCTCAAATGAGACCCCAAGGGTCCTATTTATAGGGAAAGATCCGCCAAAAACGCTCCAAAAGAGGCCAACCGCAGGGGGTAGCCGCACCGCGTGCGGCTGGGGCGTGCGACAGGGGGTAGTCGCAAGGCGTGCGGCTGGTGGCTGCGACAGGGGCGTGCGACAGGGGGGCAGGTCGATCCCCGTCCTAGTAAGCGAAGAGGCAACAAAGGTTATATCAAACTACCAACGCGCGCGAAATTGGAGTCTTTCCTAACGGTCTTCTATATGCATGATGACTCAACACTTGACGTGAGATGCTGATTTTAAGAAAAGCAGTGTTCGCACGAGAGTCGTGGATTGGGGTGTTCACACATATCTGTCTAAACATGCCTAAAATAAATACATCTATGTTTCAAACTAACAAAAATGCAGAAAGGGAAACTAATCTACTCGAGCGCGTTTTGACACGCTCCCACTATCACCCGAGCCCTCCTCGGGAGTAAGATCAACTACTGGGACGCCTGGAATAGGAGGAACTGTTGCCTGGGAAGGCCCCGTGGACTAGATCGGTGCCGTAGGACGGATCACCGAGGATCGGGATCGCCTAGAGGTCCGACTGCTACTCCTCCGAGACTCCGTCTGGGCATGAGAAGAAGTCAGGGGGTCGTCCGGCCGTAGGGAAACGTCAATATCCCTCTAATAGTCGTGCATGTATGCTGGAGGGTCTCGACCGACGTACTGGAGCAGGTTCCAGCTGTAGAGGTACTGGGCGTGCCAAGCCAGCAGATCTGCCACCCGTACACTCACCCTCTGTAAAAGACATAAGATAAGAGAATCAGCACAGTCAAGAGAATAAGTAAGTACAGATAAAATCAAGAGAAAGTAAAGAAGGTACCTCATCACCAGGACGACCACCCAAGTAGTCAAAAGTATCCTCAGGAAGAGGGTACTCAGGGACAGGATATCGACGTAAACCAGCGCCGACATAAGAGATGTCTCTGGAGAGTGGGGGTAGATCTACCCACGGAATGGACGACCCCGCCGGAACAACCGCAGAAGTGGACCCTCCCTCCTCGCGAATAGGGAACAAGAGAGGGCGAGAAGATGAGCCGCCGAGACCTAGAGATCAGGCTGGAGGCCCTATAGCAGTCGTCGGAAGAGGAGTCAACGTGGCGTAGGTATGGACCCCTGGAGGATCTACCATAGCCGTCGCCCTCAAAGGCGGAACCCCACTAGAAGGAGTAGTTGCCGCAGCAGGGGGTCCGCCCGAACTGCTCGTAATCCGTCCCAAGGTCCGCAGGCTCCTAGGACCTCCCAGAAAATCCTGCTCTCCCCTTGGCAGCCTCAGCAGCGGCAAAGAGGACCTCCGAAGACACAGAAGGGCCGGTAGGGAACTCAAAACCCTCAGCACGCCGCTCCTCCACGGGTGTCGTCTGAGGTGACTGCTCCGGAGCCGCCGTCGTATCACCTCCCTCACCCCCTGACCTACCGCCACTTCGACAGCAGCAGGGACATCCCTCTCTCCCTCGGGGTCCTCGTCCTCAGAATCCAGAATATTGTCCCTCTGGTCGGGGACAGGTGGCAGATGACCCGAAACCGCCCTGGCTAAGTGGGCCTGTCCCCGTATATAATAGGGATCACCTCCCAATGCCCGATATCTCTCATAGAAGACCCGTCCTCGAGTCCCCTTCGGCTCCCTCATCAGATAACGGGCAGCAAAAGCGGCATAGTCTCCTTCCTCAGTGAACATCTGGAAACCGAGCCCGTCAACCAAGACCTACACCGTCACCGGATCAATCTTGCCTGTCCGCCTCATCAGATTCAGTGGAAATAGTAGAACTCGAGGCCACTGGGCCGGTGTGTGCTCGCGAATAACTTTCTCGCCTAAGTAAAAATGAAGGCCGTACTCATCCCTAATCAGCCGCCTAGTCCTCGAGGCGGTCAGAGCACGGCCATACCCGAAATGAAGACCTAGATCACCCCAGGGGGCCCACTCAATCTACAAAGAGAACAAAATTTTATTTTAGTTATTTATATATTCTATTTACCATTCAAAGGAAAGAGTACTAAAATATTTACCTGCTCCTCCAGCAGGTCATGAACGGCAGCAGCACCGGTCTCTCGAGTCCGGTATACAAAAGGAGCCCTGTAGTTCCCCGCGATGAATCGGCGGAGAAAGGGAAACTGATCCTCGTTCTCGACGAGCAGATCCACCTGGGCGCGCCCCAGACGGGTATATGCCACAAACCAACTCTGAAGAAGAAACATAAAAAGTATCAGCAATAATCAACAGGAAAAATGTAAAGAACTGAAGCAGAAATAAAAGGGAACAAAGGTATATACCTCCCACAGCAGAGAAAAGCCCTCCTGACGGGTCATCGGCGCTCCTGAGGCAGCTAATCGGGTTCTCTCCGTGGCTAACCGGGTAACCAAGACGGCCCAAGGAATCGTATCACCAGAACTCTGCCGCTCCGGAAACCATCCTAATGCACCAACGATGCCCTCTGCTGTCAGACGCAAGGGGACATTAATCTGTATAGGGACCCCCCTGAAGGAATCCCGGTCAGAGCAAACAAATCGAGGGGGGTCATCGTCATCTCCCCCAAGCTCCAGTGAAAAGTGTGAATGGTGTCCCACCAATGACAGGCCAGAGCTGACACCAACACAGCTGCCCTAGATACCCGCTCTGGGAGGGCATCAAAGAGAGAGCTAACAGGAGTCGCAAGACACAACTCCTGGACAGGGGCCGGTGCCTGTCGCTATTGTAAAGAGATGGTGTTGGGAGAACCCCAACCACGGCCAACCCACTACGGACAAAAGGAACGAGTACAAGATTAGGAGGATATTTTGGTGTAATTATGAGAGATATAGGGTTATGGGGGTAAATTATATAATTTTCCAAAACCTTAGGATACTTTGGTGTAATTATGAGAGATATAGGGTTATGGGGGTAAATTATATAATTTTCCAAAACCTTAGGGTACTTTGGTGTAATTATGAGAGATATAGGGTCATGGGGGTAAATTATTTAATTTTCTAAAACCTAAGGGTACTTTGGTGTAATTATGAGAGATATAGGGTTATGGAGGTAAATTATGTAATTTTCCAAAACCTGAGGGTACTTTGGTGTAATTATGAGAGATATAGGGTTATGGGGGTAAATTATATAATTTTCCAAAACCTGAGGGTACTTTGGTGTAATTATGAGAGATATAGGGTTATGGGGGTAAATTATGTAATATTTCCAAACCTGAGGGTACTTTGGTGTAATTATGAGAAATATAGGGTTACGGGGGTAAATTATGTAATTTTCCAAACCTGAGGGTACTTTGGTGTAATTATGAGAGATATAGGGTTATGGGGTAAAATATGTAATTTTCCAAACCTAAGGGTACTTTGGTGTAATTATGAGAGATATAGGGTTATGGGGGTAAAATATGTAATTTTCCAAACCTGAGGGTACTTTGGTGTAATTATGAGAGATATAGGGTTATGGGGGTAAATTATGTAGTTTTTCAAAACCTGAGGGTATTTTTGTGTAATTATGAGAGATATAGGGTTATAAAGGTAAATTATGTAATTTTCCAAAACCTGAGGGTATTTTTGTGTAATTATGAGAGATATAGGGTTATAAAGATAAATTATGTAATTTTCCAAACCTAAGGGTACTTTGGTATAATTATGAGAGATATAGGGTTATAAAGGTAAATTATGTAATTTTCCAAAACCTGAGGGTATTTTTGTGTAATTATGAGAGATATAGGGTTATAAAGGTAAATTATGTAATTTTCCAAACCTAAGGGTACTTTGGTGTAATTATGAGAGATATAGGGTGATGAGGGTAAATTATGTAATTTTCCAAAGCCTGAGGGTACTTTGGTGTAATTATGAGAGATATAGGCTTAAAAGGGTAAATTATGTAATTTTCCAAACCTGAGGGTATTTTGGTGTAATTATGAGAGATATAGGGTTATAAGGGTAAATTATGTAATTTTCCAAACCAGAGGGTATTTTGGTGTAATTATGAGAGTTATAGAGTCATGGGGGTACATTATGTAGTTTCCCAAGATCTGGGAGGTATCACAGGTAAAAAGTATGAGTTCACTAAATCGGACGTTAATTCTAGGCAGACATGCATACTCACATTGTTTAAAATACATACAGGAAACGACAGAAATAACAGAACAGATAAATACACAAAAAGAAGACATACCAAAGACCGTCGACGGATCTGGTGAGAAACTGGCTCCATCAAGAGCCAAGGAATGTCCGGAACTAGAGCAGCCCGGGTCGCGTCTCGGTAGACCACCGCCCGACCGCGGTCCACCCCATCCTCGCCATACCAATCCAAGTCCTCCTAGTCGTCGTGGTGAGGACTCCAGCGAAGAACGCCCTGAGCGTCTGTAAAAGTGACCTTCTCCTGGTCACCCTCCAGTCTATTGGGATGTGCAGGATCCATCTGTGTATATGTAATATGTGAGAAAAGTCGGAAAAGCGGCAGGGCTTCCGCGCTTGGGAGAAGAGAGAAAGAGAGAGAAAGAGAGCTAGAGAGAGAAAGAGAAAGGAGAGAATGAGGTGGAATGAGCTCAGCAAGGGGCTTATCTAGTGGGGCAGTTTGTCGCGCGACAAATGGCCACATTGTCGCGCGACAAAGAACCAGACACCGAAGTGTCATGCGACAAACCCATCCCATCCCCTGATTTTTTGACCTTTGTCTCATTTTATCTCTTACAGGAGGACTTCCGAGAAGCAGTTTTCGGAAAAATTGCTAAAAACCGCACACCCAGGATGAAAGTTCGAGGAAGACTTCCAAATCATCTCTCCGAAAATGGGAGAACGAAATACAAACGGTTAAAAGTAGTATCTGATCTACCAGAAAGGACCGAGACCATCAAATGAGAAAAAGCAGAATAACAAGATAAGACGGGAATAGAAAAAAATTGAAAAAGTAGAAAAGAGAAAGAACCCGCATGAGCGCCCAAACCGAGCGAGAGAAACAGAAATGCAGAGTGACAGGGAGAGCCACACCAAAAGTGACAGCTAGGCCAAAACCAGCTCAGGGCTTCGTTTTGGGTGAGTAAAGGCTCCTGATCACGACCACAAGGATGAAAAAGACTCCTGGTCAAAAACAGAAAAGGCCAGGAAAAGATCTTCCACAAGAGGGAGAAATAAGGGCATCAAAAAACAGAATACGATGTGGGCCCACCAAAAGAGAAAACTAAGAAGAAAACAGAGATCAGAGATTGAACTTTCAAACAAATTTTCTTTTCAGCACGATACAGAAGAGATGGTTTGGAAATCCTCGGACCGTCGCTCTGCGGAAAGCAAAAGAAATCCGAAAATTGCCTTTTGAGAGAAGTATCTTCACTCGAGGAAAACATGAGAGTAAAGTTCAGAAAGATACAGGGAAATGAACATCCGGACAATGTTTGGACCCCGATAAGCTCTTTTCACCTTCGCAAAAAGATTTACTCTCTCTCACTCTAGCAGTCTAAGAGAGGCAACAATCACAAGCCCTCTCCGGAGGCAAATCACCAACATAAGCCCTCTTCGGAGGCAAATCACCAACACAAAGCCCTCTCCGGAGGCAAATCACCAACACAAGCCCTCGCCAGAGGCAAAATTACTCACGAAAAGCCCTCCCAGAGGCAATTTTGTTTCTTTTTTACAGATCAAAAACCCTCTCAGAAGAGGCACAGTGTAGCAACGGTAGTCCTCCCATCTGAGGCGCAATGGTAGTCCTCCCACCTGAGGCGAGAAGATCAAAAGCCCTCCCGGAGAGGCACAGTGTAGCAACGGTAGTCCTCCCATCTGAGGCGCAATAGTAGTCCTCCCACCTGAGGCGAGAAGATCAAAAGCCCTCCCAGAGAGGCACAGTGTAGCAACGGTAGTCCTCCTATCTGAGGCGTAATGGTTGTCCTCCCACCTGAGGCGAAACCCTCCCAGAAAGGCACAGTGTAGCAACGGTAGTCCTCCCACCTGAGGTGAAGCCCTCCCAGGGAGGCACAGTGTAGCAACGGTAGTCCTCCCACCTGAGGCGAAGCCCTCCTAGAGAGGCACAGTGTAGCAACGGTAGTCCTCCCACCTGAGGCGAAGCCCTCCCAGAGAGGCACAGTGGAGCAATGGTAATGCTCCCACCTGAGGCGCAATGGTAGTCCTCCCATCCGAGGAAAGTAGAGCAAATGAAAGCCCTCGAAAGAGGCAATGAGGTAACAAAAGCCCTCTCCGGAGGCAAAGCCAAACACAAAGCCCTTTTCAGAGGTACTCACGAACACTTTCTGCACACACACCCCTTTAGAGTTCATGCGGGAGCCACGGATCATGGTCTCTTCCAGTTGCCTCAATTCCTTGCAAGCAAGGAGCTTGAGTCGAGAGGGTCTGTAGACACCCCGATCCGTGACCCCCGCAAGAACCCTAACGACCTTCAAGAACTACTGCTTTTGGGCCCGGGACCCACCCGAGCACTCGAAACTACCCCGAAAGGGTTTGTTGGCCAACAAACCTGATTTTAAGAGAGATTGTCGCACGACATATCACATTGTCGCGCGACAATCCCACTATATTGCGCGAAAATCCCTCCTGACACCAGACCATCCACTCTCTGACACATCAGTCTGTCAGAAACATCATTTCAGCCGTTTGTCGCGCGACATTGGCCACTATGTCGCGCAACATATGCCCTTTTTGGGGAAGTGTCGCGCGACAATCTTCCCCGAGCAGTATAAATAGGCCAACACCCCCAAGGGTTCAGGTCAGAACTTGGGATTGAAGAATTTTAAGCTTAAAATCTGATTTTCTAGTCTTTCGTCAAGCATTCTCTATTATCGTCTTATTTATGAAGAATTATCAAATCTATTGCCGACACTCGACGTGTCCTATCTCTGGAATCGAATTCTCGGAAATATCTGAAGAAGGAAAATATTATTATCGCCGGAAATCTCTTCGCCGGATTATATTTTCTTTCTTATTATTATTCTCGTCGGGAAGGTAAAGAAAGTCTCTTCTAGTATTTAACATTAAATATATGTGTACTTATTTTATTTCTGTTGTTTTGTCCACGTTTTATTTGAATAAACTTATTGCCAAGTTACAAATAGTCTATCGTTTTCAAAACAAAAGACCCTGATAAAACCATTTGCAAAACCAGAAGAGTAAGTACATTACCATCAGGATAAAATCCTGTTTTCAAAACCCGGACCGGTAAAACTTACTCAGGAATAAAAAACCCGCTACATCTTATCTGTTTCATAGATTGTGATACGCCCGGTAGAACTCCCCTCAAGAGTTCCAATTCCATATTGAATTAGTTCCACTATAAGATCCAAACTTCTTCCAAAAACAAGTCAAAACTCGAGAAAACCGTCATTATCCGAGAAATAATACGGGAAACTCCATCTCTAAAGAAAATAACTTTTGTCACTTGTATTTGCATTTCTCAAAACTCAAACATCGGATCTCGGAACACAAAGGTTTTCATCCCTTTTTCCCATTTTTCCCAAGAATTAGGGTTTTTTCATTTAGATAGTAGTAGACTGTCAGTAAAAGCATCCAAGTTTTTCAACATAGAATAAACATATAAAAGACCACTAGAGACCGAAAGGGCGGAATGGGTGCTTAACACCTTCCTAAACCGTAATATAGTTTCCGAACCCTATAGAATCCTGGTTTCGTAGACAAACGTGTAAAGAAAGGCTTAACTGTAGCATTTCCTCTTACACAAACATTTTTGTCCGTTTTCTCGTAAAACATACTGGCGACTCTGAATGAAGCCCTTTGCATCTAGAAATAGAACATAGGGACACCTGATATGAATCAACTAAGACACTCCAGCAAATGGAACGACGGAATCCGTTCCGACGTTTCAGACGCCCAACCGAACGGGGACGAGACCCGGGGGTCGCATTTGCGGATTCTCATAGCGTGACAAAAATAAACTAAGTCTAACCAATTTTAGTTAATATCAAAAGTTTAACTAATGTCTAAGGTTTAATTATACTTATGCGAGACATACACCAAAACATTTCTTAAACATTTGTTAAAAGCCAAAAATGGCACTATTTTCGTACCGGTTCCGGATTGATACCAAAACAGCACTTAAATCTCTTAAATTACTTGGATAACCAACTCAACTAAATTGGGGATAAGGACCGTCCTCTATTCAGCCTTTGTCAGGGTTTTAATGCAAAAACTGTAATTTAGGATTTTTTTAGGTCCTTTGTTGAATAGTTGAACAAGAATTTTAAAGATTCATGTTTTTAATGCATGAAAAGTTACACTTCTATCTAGACTTATTAAATGACCTATAACCTATGAGAAATTCAAGCCATAGTTATATTTGAACCATAATTACACACTAATTCATCATGCTATCACCATAAACCCCTAATTATGCATTTATGCTAACATTATGATAAAAACTAAGTAAAACATAATCAAATCATACACAAACAACCCTAACATATATCTAAAATATAACAAGAAAGTAAACAAAAAATTCAAAACAATTGGAAAACAATAACATGCATTAAAAAGAAATTACAATTTGAACAATTTTTAAAACTACGCAATCTGCCAGCAATGAAAATCACTACTGACTTTTGAAAATCTTGGGATGAATATCCAAGGCAATAGGGTTTTATAGAAAATTAAAATACGGTCGTTTTGATATGCGGATTGTTAAAAATAGATATGAAACGAAAAAGTTATGATTAAATTAAGAAAACATGAATTATAGGGTTCTATGTAGGTTCTATGCTGAAATTCCAACAATAATTCTAAATTTAAGCATGAATTTCAACAAGTAATCACATTCAAACATATAATTAAAGAACAATTTAAGCATTAATGATCATTAATTGCAATAAATTAAAAGAATATTAAAATAAAACTTACGGTTACATAGAATATTAAATGTTGTAATGCCAATTTGGTTGCACTCAAATTGAAGGAGAAATATTCCATTATATTAATCAACTCCGTCTTCAATACAACCAAAAGGAAATTGAAACTCTCACTAATTATCTCTCGGACTCTTTGACTAATACGTGAATGATAAAGGTAAGTGATAATGTCGACTACGTTACTCTCAAAAGCCAAAGGCAAAACTTAATATTCATCAACAGTTTCAAAATTCAAAAACTTAAACTAACTTCCTAACTAATTTTAAAAAAATAAAAATAAAAGAAAAATAATCCAAAAACTAAAAATAACTTTTATCATTTATCATTTATCAAGTTCTTGGCTTGGGAGATTGAGTCTTCCAGGTAAAGTTTGGGTCGGTTTGAAAAATAATTACAAATAGAGCGTAAATTGGATGGGCGTGGGATTCCAACACAGGTCTGAGCATGAGTAGAGAATGTCGACTGTGCTACTCTTAAAAGCCAAGGCAAAACTTAATATTCGTCAACAGTTTCAAAATTCAAAAACTTAAACTAATTTCCTAATGGGGTTTATTGACTAGCTTAACCCCCTGCGCTAATAGCCATATTTGAGAAAACCCCCAAAATAATTTTAATTTGACATAACTCCCTAAAATCTGACACCGTTAACTTTTCGTCCATTTTGAAATTTTTTTGACCAAAATGCCCCTCTGCCTTGTCCTCTTTTTCTTTCCTCACCATCACCATCTCCACCCTTTCTCTTTAAACCTTCATCTTTTTTCTCTCATCCCTACCAAGTCAAACCTCCACAAAACACCAAATTTCCCACTCCTCCTTCCCCTTCCCATGTAAACCCCCTTGTTTTCCCCCATTATTACCACCACTGCCACCGCCATTATCATCCCGTCTTCAACCCCTTCTTCACCACCAACTATCCCCTTACCCTTCACCTCTCTGCTCATTCTTCTCCGTCTTTTAATACCACATATTGCAAGTAATGTTACTAAAATACATAATAATATAAATCCCCCAATACTTCCTGCAATTATTGCTATAATCCTCTATCGGTGATGATTTCATTTTGATTTAGGTGCTTGTGGATACGACGGACTATTAGACGGAGCAAACCCATTAGATGGACTCTAAATTTGCTCGCCGCATAAGTTATTGTTACCAGAAAATGATGATGCATTAAATCGAACCAAAGCAGGGGTCACCGAAATCTGACCCGATAGTTGGTTATTGGACACATTCAAGAATCTGAGACTAGTTTGGTTCAGTATTGGAATTTCTCCGGTTAACCGATTCCTAAATCTGGAATGGGCCCGGAGATTTGGTTGTTAGAGAGAACCACCACTTTGAGGCGGTGGAGGATTGAGATAGAGCTAGGGAATTCGCCGGAAAGATTGGGGATTTGGCCATAAATAAAGTACCTTGAAAACAGAGGATTAGAATTCTTGGGATGAGAGAAACAAACTTGGCAGGAGCGATTGCGAGAGAGAGAAACAAATTTGGAGAGAGAAATTAGGGTTCTTAGGTAGGGAAGAAGGGGGAGAAAAGAGGAAAAAGATGTGAGAGGGGTGTTTTCGTCCAAAAAATATCTTTTTGGTCAGAAAGTTAATGGTGTCAGATTTTAGGGGGTTATGTCAAATTAAAATTATTTTGGCAATTAGCGCAGGGGGTAAAGTCAATAAACCCCTTTCCTAATTAATTTAAAAAAAATAAAAATAAAGAAAAATAATCCAAAAGCTAAAAATAACTTTTTCTCATTTATCAAGTTGTTGGCTCGGGAGACTAAGTCTTCCGGGTCAAGTTCAGGTCGATTTGAAAAATAATTAAAAATTGAGCATAAACTTGTTGGGCATGGAATTCGAACGCTAGTCCGAGCATGAGTAGAGAATGTCGACTGCGCTACTCTCAAAAGTCACCTAATATTCATCGACAATTTTAAAATTCAAAAACTTAAACTAATTTCCTAATTAATTTAAAAAAATTAAAATAAAAGAAAAATAATCCAAAAGCTCAAAATAGATTTTATCATCTATCAAGTTGTTGTCTTGGGAGACTGAGTCTTTCGGGTCAAGTTTGGGTTGGTTTTAAAAATAATTAAAAAAAGAGCATAAACTGGTTGAGCGTGGGATTCAAATACTGGTATGAGCATGAGCAAAGAGCTGGCCACTTGCTATTTAAGTTAAGGACCTTATGAATTTAGGTATTCTTTCGCTCTCAAATCTGATCATTTGGCTCACTGATCGTATTTCTGCCATAATTTTGTGCTCCGAATTATGATTGTTGTAAGGTTTTCTGTGACGGCCCAAATCCCGTTCTAAGATTTTCACCTCCGGAACTCGATTAATCACGGATGCCGTGCGTGACGGCAGGTTTAAAATATAAAATTCACAACTTTAAAAAAAAAACTTTTCTTAAATAAAATGTTATTCAATTAAAAATCCCGTTCTGCAAAATCCCAGCATGTGGAGCTCAGTTAAATAAAAACCAAACCTGTGAGACTTACGAAGCACATCTCTACACAAATACAATCACATCCAACTCCACATATATATAAAAACCATTTATACAAATCCATAGTCTATTACACAAAATAATTGTAAAGTCGATACATAATTACAAAGAGTTTAACATAACAAAAGATTATATATAACCTAGTCCTTGGTTCAAGGACTACAAAAGTTATCGGACATCAGAGGCTACTAGACTCGTAGACCACGGGCCAATCCCCAATGCTTAACCTGCAAAACTGTTTAGAAAACGAGATGAGCCAAATCCGGGCTCAGTGGGAACTATATAGGTTTTATATAGAAAATAATTGTTTTGCGTTAATGTAATAGTTTGAAAACTATGCAGTGCAATGCAACTCACACACCCTTGCATGCAAATCCCACTAGGAATCCTGTCCTAATCACCTGGAAACTAACTATTCGATCAACCTATTCCATCCCTAGACTTCCCATAGAATACTTTACGTCAAATCTCGCATTACTAGGGAATCATTAATATAAAGCTACTTGAATTCACCCTCAAGTGTAACTCAAGACTATACTAGGCCATCCGGTACCTATATCGTACATTGTGACTATTGGCCAAGTATCCATTGTTTTCTCTTTAATTATAGTACATTATGGGTTCCATACTTGGCCATCTACAAGGCTTTACCACTAGCTCGTTCTCACAACCAAATCATGTTCTCACGCTCGTATACCATGTTTCTATGGCCATTAGATAATAATACTTTCCACTTTATGTGTTAGTACATTATGAGTGGCCAACGCCTTCCTATGTATATTATGTTCTTTACGATAGTGTCTCCATCGTTCTTACCAAAAGTAAACTCGTCCGAGGCAATATATAATCAACCATGCCATACAAGATATGATACGATAAAATAATAATGCTAATATAAGTAATACATATCCACAGCACAATAATAATGACAATATCAGTTTCTCCCCGCGATTGTCTAGGCCCAAAGCAACAGATCCCGAAGGCTCCGAGGCTTTTTTACATGTCTCCTCCGAGTGGGAAGTGGCTCAGGGATTTGGTTCTCCAAGTAAGTTATTCGGAGATAACCCTCAAGACATTTTTCCGGGAATAACACTCCAAATAGTTAACAAGGAGAACGCCTCATACTAACGACATCAACACTCTGGAAATAACTACACCAGGCGATATCCTAGCAGGGTGATAACCATTAGTAGCCCAACTACTTCCCGAAAAAATCACCATTGGGTATATAGTGGCACACAGGACCTACTATGCTTACTGGGGAAACTCATCGAACCCAGAACACATAGTCCTCTAAGAAGGCAAAATACAAAGAGTGGGCTCTCCTTTGTGGGCAACCATAACCACTGGCGGATTCACCGACTTCATTTTTCCCGTGCACAGTTTAGGGATTTTCACCCATAGGCGGCAATAGGCGGCCCCTCTTCGAGTCACCGGGAGTACCTGATGCTCGGTCAATCATATCCAGCCCATATGTGTGATCACAGTAACAAACATCACATTTATTCATTTTCCATAATGAATATCATCATCATCATCAATCATACATCACACATATGGCTAATCATCATATATATAATCATACAATCTCCCACTATCCATTTATCATCATTAACATCACCGTTAATCATTTCTATAAGCGTATTCATCACTCGTATACTCCGTACATTTATTGTCACGTGATTATTCACATTATAAGGCCAATTAGTCCATTATTAGAGCCATGTATCTCATTACGCGTTATGTGTATCAAACTAAGGCTATATTTGTTTTATGACAATACTGATGTCATCCTATCAAGCTAAGTATTGGTTATTATGATTCTAGCTCATCCGGTATACCCATGGCAAATTCAACTACATGTACTTACAGCCACGACCATCTATTGTAATACCCCGTATTTTAATTTGTTCTAATTGGGTTAGGTGTAGTATGATTTAATTATATTGGTTGAGGTGAAGAATGATTAAGTGTTAACTTTATACAGGTGAAGGGTGAAATTTTGTGTGATGGAGTCTCATAGTATTTCAACACATCATATTATGTTGTATTCACTCCTTTATACTTGTATAAGTGATCGTTTGGTGATTCGGGTGGTTCGAATCGATTTTGGTTGGTAAATAAGAAGTTTTGACTCTTCGCGATTTGTTATTTCTAGCCATCTTTGAGCTATCGTAATTTCTTCTCTATTTATCCGAATAAGATTCCGTTCACGAGAGTGTCTAGTATTTGTGGCATTCTACAACTTTCAAGTTTTGACCGAAGTCCAATTCGCACTCCTTGTTGATCAAAACAGGACCCGAAGTAGGTCCATCGCAAAATTCCAGTCATTCGGTAGCGCATTGGCAGAGCGCTGTCTTCGGTGAATTTTTGGAAAAAATATATCCAGAATTTGGGAAGACTTCCTCTTAGAAAGTTGTAGAGCATTGAAATACCTTTCCGTGGACATAAAGAATGCCTCAATCGGAGTTCCGAGTCAAAAGTTATGGCCGAAACAAAAACAGTGCATCAGAGCACCAAAATTACACGCGGACCTGTATGGGGAGTCCAGACTAGTGCGCGGACCGGTATGGGCTCTTTGAATACAGGTCTGGCAGCGGGCCAATGTCGGTTTTGAGTGTTTTTAAGTGTTCATTTGACCCCTTTTGCCCCAAACTTCGATCAAAATAGACCCACAAGCCTCTAGAGAGTTTTAGATAGAGGGAGAGGAGTTCTTAAGCAAATTTTATCTATTTTTCACTCATGATCCAAGATTAAAGCTCCAAATCACATGAATTTCTTCTCCCTTGCTACTATTCATCGTCTTCTTCGTGCGGATTACTTGGGGTTGAGCTGCAATCTTCATCCTTTCTTCTTCGTTTTCACTCATGAGTCGAGGTAGGGGTTATATCTTTTCAAAACTCGATATTATGATTTTCTTTATTGAAAGATGAATGATTTTACATATATATGTTTAATACAAAGTATATATTCCTTGTTATTGAGTATCCTTGGATGATTTATGCATGTGTGATTATTATGAAAACCATGCTAATTAATATTCGTGACTTATGCATGTTTAAGCTATGATTGTACGATATGAAGCAAGATATGCCTTCTAAGCTCCATGATTACATGTTATTGATTCATATGGATGTTCTTTGGATGTGTATGTGTTGATTTGATAAGAAAAGGGGTTTTGTATACATTAAAGGACATGGACATGATTTTGATAGAGTTTATATGGCATATGTAGCTTATATTTTCTATATGATGCATTAGTTGGGACAATATATGCCACTTGAACTTGATATCTATGTAATATAGGCTAGTAAGTGATGTTCCTTGAATATACATGCTTGGTTGTTTCCAAGTGGATTTGTAAATGGGTTATGTATACGATAAGGAACATGGCTACATGATGAATGAAGTTTAAATGGCATGTGTTGTTTTTAGTTGTCTTAAAGAGCATATATGCATGTTGTGCATCACTATTGTGTCAACCGCACTCTTGAAGATTCTTCGGCAAGCTTAGATTCCCTTATGGCCTATCGAATGAGCGTATATCTCTTATTATGATGTTGAAAGCTTCATTATATATATATATGCTCGGAGGCTACATGGAGGCTTATTTCTTATGGAAATTCATGGCAACTTAATTTCTATCTTGATATTGTCTTATCGGATACGATTGGTTGATTGATCTCTTGGAAATGATTGTGCTTGGTCGTGGATGACCAAGGGTGATGTGAATTCTGTATGAATATATGTTTTCATGGTGCTTGCCGGGATAGGAAAATAGGCAGGGCCCGGTGCCCTTGGGTTGAAAAGCCCTAAACCCTTGGGGGATATTGTTTGGTCGCCAATAAGCCACCGGCGAAAGACCCGGGAACCTTGGCATTTGCAACGCACCATGAATTCGATTCTTTTCTAAGGAAGATGGACGGGATTGTTGTTCCACTTCCTGGGTATGATGGTAATTGTATGCCTTTTGAGGCGACGGATTCTGTATTGTGACGCCAGTTCGGATTCTTATTGAAGCAAACTATGGTTATATTATATTCTCTTGGAGCGGTTGGATTTCATAAGGCTATGTTGGCTTGGATTCTCACTGGCGCGTATCACCAAGGTGTGGAGATGGGTTGACACAAAGGGAGGTAACCTGCATATGCATGAGCACGCATTATCATGAACTAATGACGTCTACGATACGTTACAATTAATGTTTAAATTGTACTTTGAAAGCATTTACTTTGTTTACGATGACAAATCAAGTTATGTTTTCAAAGTTTCACCCTTTCCTTTCCCCCTACTGAGCAATATGCTCACCCCGTTTTTCTAAGTTATCTCTTATCAATGTAAAATGGTTATGTTGTGATTTGGGTGTATGAATGGTGGCTAATTGAATACTTATGGTTTGAGAGATATATCATCTTTTTACGAGGATTTTGGAATATATGTTCTTTTCTTCATTGGTTATAAAAATTCACATTTAGGTAAAAATCTTACTTAAGTATGGGGAGATGTGAATTTTTTTTGGTTTGTGTGTTGGGATAATAAAGGAAATCGAATTAGTTTATTTTTGGTAGATGGAATCTTAATTGCTCCTTGATTATGGTGAATGATATATAAGTGTATTACCGATCCCATGTATAGTCAACATGGATACAATTTCTGAGGAAGGATTTTGGCTTTCCAATTATGAAGAATTTCCTAAACTATTGGAATGGTATTCTTAAGATAACCTTAATTGTGGGGATTTTGTGTATTGTGTGATTTAGTAATGCGGTCTTATTTGGGCCTATTGGAAATCTACATTGGGACTATATATATATATAAGTACTCTATGTCCTTTGTGGTTCTTTATGAAAATGATTTGTTTTGCCTCAAATTTTGATTTGGAAAGTATCGAATATTTGATACTTAATTTGGAAATAGTACGGTCTATTATATTAAAGAAATTGTGTTTTAGATCTTCATAGAGGTAGGCTAAAGTATTTACCCCTAGTAGAATCGTCTGCAGCGATAATCATTAAGCAAACATAGGTAAATCGCCCCACAAGGTCCTTTGTGGACACCCTTTATAGACTTTTGGTTGGTGGGATTTAAGACAGGTAAACATGTGACTTTAAAACCAAATCTTGTTTTTGGGCATTATATGTTTTGGTGGTAAAGCGAGGTTAATCCTCGGTATCAAATCGTTTGAAATTCGGTATGTATTGGGAATATTCGATATCATTTAGTCTTGCCACCTTGAATGTGTTATATTTACAAAGTTTTTATGCGTTGACGCTCTCTTGGTCTATTCGTGATTCTTTCCACATTGTTTTGTGAAATTTTGTTGTCTTGGATGACAAAGCATGTAACACGTTCAAGATCCAAGTTGTCGGGATCATATAGTTAGAAGTAAAGTTGTGGATAAAAACTTTTGTGGTCATACTAGGGAATCAAGAAGGAGATTGCCATTAAAAATTTCAAGAAACTTTCAAGGGCGAAATTTTTATTAGTGGGGGAGATTGTAATACCCCGTATTTTAATTTGTTCTAATTGGGTTAGGTGTAGCATGATTTAATTATATTGGTTGAGGTGAAGAATGATTAAGTGTTAACTTTATACAGGTGAAGGGTGAAATTTCGTGTCATGGAGTCTCGTAGTATTTCAACACATCATATTATGTTGTATTCACTCCTTTATACTTGTATAAGTGATCGTTTGGTGATTCGGGTGGTTCAAATCGATTTTGGTTGGTAAATAAGAAGTTTTGACTTTTCGCGATTTGTTATTTCTAGCCATCTTTGAGCTATCGTAATTTCTTCTCTATTTATCCGAATAAGATTCCGTGCACAATAGTGTCTAGTATTTGTGGCATTCTACAACTTTCACGTTTTGACCGAAGTCCAATTCGCACTCCTTGTTGATCAAAACAGGACCCGAAGTAGGTCCATCGCAAAATTCCAGTCATTCGGTAGCGCATTGACAGAGTGCTCTTTTCGGTGAATTTTTTGGAAAAATATATATAGAATTTGGGAAAACTTCCTCTTAGAAAGTTGTAGAGCATCGAAATACCTTTCCGTGGACATAAAGAACACCTCAATCGGAGTTCCGAGTCAAAAGTTATGGCCGAAACAAAAACAGTGCATCAGAGCACCAAAATTACACGCGGACCTGTATGGGGAGTCCAGACTGATGCGCGGACCGGTATGGGCTCTTTGAATACCGGTCCGGCAACGGGCCAATGTCGGTTTTGAGCGTTTTTAAGTGTTCATTTGACCCCTTTTGCCCCAAACTTCGACCAAAATAGACCCACAAGCCTCTAGAGAGTTCTAGAGAGAGAGAGAGAGGAGTTCTTAAGCAAATTTTATCTATTTTTCACTCATGATCCAAGATTAAAGCTCCAAATCACTTGAATTTCTTCTCCCTTGCTACTATTCACCGTCTTCTTCATGCGGATTACTTGGGGGAGAGCCGCAATCTTCATCCTTTCTTCTTCGTATTCACTCATGAGTTGAGGTAGGGGTTATATCTTTTCAAAACTCGATATTATGATTTTCTTTATCGAAAGATGAATGATTTTATATATATATATATGTTTAATACAAAGTATATATTCCTTGTTATTGAGTATCCTTGGATGATTTATGCATGTGTGATTATTATGAAAATCATGCTAATTAATATTCGTGACTTATGCATGATTAAGATATGATTCTACGATATGAAGCAAGATATGCCTTATAAGCTCCATGATTACATGTTATTGATTCATATGGATGTTCTTTGGATGTGTATGTGTTGATTTGACAAGAAAAGGGGTTTTGTATAAACTAAAGGACATGGACATGATTTTAATAGAGTTTATATGGCATATGTAGCTTATATTTTCTATATGATGCATTAGTTGGGACAATATATGCCACTTGAACTTGATATCTATGTAATATAGGCTAGTAAGTGATGTTCCTTGAATATACATGCTTGGTTGTTTCCAAGTGGATTTGTAAATGGGTTATGTATACGATAAGGAACATGGCTACATGATGAATGAAGTTTAAATGGCATGTGTTGTTTTTAGTTGTCATAAAGAGCATATATTCATGTTGTGCATCACTATTGTGTCAACCGCACTCTTGAAGATTCTTCGGCAAGCTTGGATTCCGTTATGGCCTATCGAATGGGCGTATATCTCTTATTATGATGCTAAAAGCTTCATTATATATATATCTACTCGGAGGCTACATGGAGGCTTATTTCTTATGGCAACTTCATTTCTATCTTGATATTGTCTTATCGGATATGATTGGTTAATTGATCTCTTGGAAATGATTGTGCTTGGTCGTGGATGACCAAGGGTGATGTGAATTCTATAAGAATATATGTTTTCATGGTGCTTGCCGGGATGGGAAAATAGCCCGGGCCCGGTGCCCTTGGGTTGAAAAGCCCTAAACCCCTGGGGCATATTGTTTGGCCGCCAATAAGCCACCGGCGAAAGACCCGAGAACCTTGGCATTGGCAACGCACCATGAATTCGATTCTTTTCTAAGGAAGATGGACGGGATTGTTGTTCCACTTCCTGGGTATGATGGTATTGGTATGCCTTTGGAGGCGATGGATTCTGTATTTTGATGCCAGTTCGGATTCTTATTGAAGCAAACTATGGTTATATTATATTCTCTTAGAGCGGATGGATTTCATAAGGCCATGTTGGCTTGGATTCTCACTGGCGCGTATCACCAAGGTGTGGAGATGGGTTGACACAAAGGGAGGTAACCTGCATATGCATGAGCACGCATTATCATGAACTAATGACGTGTACGATATGTTACAATTAATGTTTAAATTGTACTTTGAAAGGATTTACTTTGTTTACGATAACAAATCAAGTTATGTTTTCAAAGTTTCACCCTTTCCTTTCCCCCCTACTGAGCGATATGCTCACCCCGTTTTTCTAAAATCTTACAGGTAGCCAGGAGCCCAAAGAGGTCAGGGACGTGACGGGATCGGGAACGAGTTAGTGGCTCTGATACATATGTGCTTTTGTCATTTATATATTCTCACGGGCAGCCACGGCTAGCCCGAAGTTATATATATAAGTTTGGATTTACTTGATTCGTTTTGTGTAACGACTATATGCATGTATGCATGTTTATGTACAGTACTATCATCTTCAGCATGATTATGAAGTTGTTGTTTGACGAGCATAATATTACTATTTGAATTTCTTTATGTGTTTTTCATATATACCCATTTTAGTCAATCTAAGATGGATTAGTAGCACTCCAGGTCTTAATTACGAGTGTTGTCCTGTAGATTAAGGCGGGGATGTTACATCTATAGCCTACCAAACCAAAGTAGTAACATTTCTAGGGTGTATTGAAGTTGTATTATCATCACCAATCTTTACTCTCTTCTACATAAAGTCCTAGACTCTAAAGTCATCACATATGGTTCCCCTCTAAGGGTTTTCGGTGCAAATCTCAAGGGAAATACTCAATATCCTCAACTAACGACATACCTACGTATATCTACCATCTATAGCCCTTAATCAATTACTTTATGTTCACAAAACCCAAAACTCCCAATTTATAAGTCATACGAATAGCTACTTGGTTTTTACATGAATATCAAGGTACGTACGCTAAATCGTGAAACTAGATGATCAATCACGTTGTAGGGGTGATAATCTATCAATATCTGTCACTTATTCTAAGATTTATCTAGCCCAAACCCCAAGAGATGCAAACAACACATGCTTTTGATGAAAATCCTCAATTTGAGTTCAAGACTCTAATTGAACGAGTAATAACTTAAGAAACATGTTTAGTACTAGTGTTTCCACCTTAGACAAGACGAGTCCTCGAGTTGATGATGTGCGAAAGTCTAATCACCAAGCCCTAGCTCCAAGCTCGAGCTCCAATGGTTGAAGAAGGTGGAGAAGATGATGAATAGTGAAGGAGAAGGTGATTTGGGGCTCAAATCTTGGATGAGGGATGAGAGATGTGTAGAATCTCTTGTCTCTCTCTCTCTAGAGCTCTCTAGACTCTCCCTCACTCCCCTTGATGTTGTGTGCTCGAAAATGGGGTTGTAGGGGTGTTAAATGGCTTAAAAACGGGTTAAATATGCTAAAAACTAATAATCAGGTGAACCATGATCGATCATGGGTCCCCCATGATCGATCATGAACCCTTATGGAACTCTTCTAGAGGAATATAATTGATCATGGCCTTCCATGATCGATCATACACATTACGTTTCAATAGTCTATACTTAAGTAAATTTGTTCGTCGCCAAGTATTCTATTTTAACTTGATTTAAAAGAAATTTAGATTTAATATTCCACCACTTGGTAATCAAAGCAAGTCCACCTTTTAATTGTTATCCCAATGAATATGTCGCAGTTTACGTCTCGAAAAACGGCTTTCTTCCAACGCAATCTTCGATCTTGATCTTCAATTCAGCATACGTTTACAATTGGAACTGAGAGTTTGTTCATGAATACCGCTAACATAAAAAGACTTTAAACATATACTTTACATTTAACTGCATCGATTTGGTGATATATGTATATATATTTGAGTGGTGACATGCACTCTTCGTTAAATTCACTAGTGAATGGGCACTTTTAGCAATTACGTTAATCCACTTGTTCGACCCATCTGGTGGTGCTGCACCCATTTGAGTATTATATATATATATATTATACAAGGCAATAATTTCTTAACACAACTTTTATTTATTTATTTATACAATACAACTTTTTTCATATATTTGTGAATTCACAACTACCATAATAAGAGTGGACCAACAATCAACAAAATAAAAGTCACTTTTCACAAAAATATATTTGTTTTTAAACTTAACTAGGTTGATGTGATAGTTTGGAACTTAATTAATCATATGTGAGAGGTGGAAAAAACATGAGAAGAGGTCACGTTTTTACGCTTAAAAACCGGAAAAGTGCATTTTTCCAATTTTGTAAAATTGTTAACTTTAAAAATGTATTTTAGAATAATGGTTTTACATTAAAAAAATGTATGTTAGAATAACACTTTTAAAAATTATTAACTTTAAAAGTGTGAGTTTGGCTCACCGTTTACATTAAAAAGTGAGATGTAATCACAGTTTTAACTTTAAAACCATTTAAACATTAAGAGTGTGACTCCTACTCGCGTTTTGCTAATGTAAAACTCTGATTCCATCTCACATTTGAACACTTGGACAATTTTACACAACTGAAAAAAGGTCACTTTCTCGTTTTGAGGCATAAAAGTACTGTGACCTCTTCTATTATTTTTTCTATCCATCCATCTAGACAATTAAGTTCAAAACTACCACATCTGTTTAATTAAGATTTTAAAAAGCTATTTTTAAATTTTTTTTTTAAAAAAAAAGTCTAATTAAAGTGGATCACCTATAAAGAGAAATAGTTTATATCACAGCTACAGGAGACTATTTAGAATTACCCCTTGCTATTAAGAATTTAAGAATTATTTATAAATGTCTGCTTTGTAGTGCTTGCTAAAAATCTCATCTATATTATAAGGGAAAGAACCATCACATCACCAAATTATCTAATCAATGGTTCACATTAATTTGTAAAAAAGAAGAAAAAATTTGGATCATTAGATGTGTTTTCAACCTATCAAATCAAGAAAGCCAACAACTTTTTATCTCTCTTATTCCACTAATTTTAATCTCTTATCTTTTTTCTCTATCTATTTTTATGAAATTCAAAATACATTAAATTTAAAACAAAATAGCATGTAAGAGTTTGTATATTTAAAATTGTAGATATAAAGTTACGTGTAAGACAAAATTTGTATATTTAAAATTATAATCTACTTTTCTTACTCTTATTATAAAAATTTTACATTACTCTTAAAACTATTTCATTTTTTCTAACGGCAATTCTCTATTGTTTTTTTTCTTTATTTTGTTATTATTAAGTAATGGTCAAAATTTGTTTACAAACCAAAAAATATGTAAACCATTTAGATGTATTTTTAAGATATCAAATTACCCAATTACATAATACTTTTTTATTGTCTTTTTTCACCTTAATGTAATAATAAAAATATACAATTTGAAATTTGAGATTCAAATTTCAAAATTACCAAATTACATAACACTCTTTCTTAAGATTTTCATGGCTAAACACCCATCAAAATATTTGAGATTTTATACTATTTTTGTTGTTTACTCTTTTGAAGAATGTAATATTTTGTGGTTTACTTCTTCTTCTTTTTTTTTCTTTTTTTTAAGAAGGTAATATATATGGGTTTATGTAACTCATTTGAATAACGTATATATGAGTGCTCATTTTTTATTAGCAATTATTAACTCATTTACTTGGAGATTGTAACTTTATTTTATGATATGTATATTTAGTTGAAGATTTGATAATTATTTATTTTAGTGGCAGTCTAAGTTAAGAATAGTACATATGCTTTTGAATTTTTTCCTTTACGTGTGTTGAATATCTGTTTCATAGTCAATATGAATAGGAATAAAAAAGTTTATATGCATGCATGTGAATTTTATACTTTTTTGATATCCCTATATAATATTATTTTGTTCGATTTTTATTCCCCCTCTCTCTCTTCATGTATGTGAGTTTTGTTTACCTCCCGTAGCGTTGTCTACCATTTTATTACTCAAGCTAACCATTTTTTTTCATTTACGATCCAAGATTTGGCAAAAAAATTCGTAAGCCCCACTTAATGCTATTCTTATCTATGATAGTTTCTTATGTGAATTTAGTAAAGTTAACATATACAATTCGAATATATGGTCTTTTTATTTGTATTTAATATTTTTTTATTTTACCGTGCCGGACGGCATGGGCAATACCTAGTATAAAAAAAGACATAACAAAGAAAATTCAATGAGTGTTTTGTTAATAAAGTTATATCATTGTTTGGCTGGCAAAAATTTCACTACAGAGATCCACATTTGAAGGAGATTCACATTAATTTGTAGGAGAATTGAAGCATAGATCCACATTTGTAGGCGAATATATTAAATACAGGAATTAAATTCGTGATTTTAATAGGCGAATATATTTAACTATTACTGAACAAAATGCAACTATATAATTTAAATTTAACTCATGTGTGGCTATGAATTTCCTCCTGCTGGGCGACTTAAAAAACTTTTGGTAGAAAAGTCAAACAAGAATATGCAACTTTTTTTTTTTTTTTTTATTATTATTATTATCAATGTCTACTAAAAACATCTAATATTATAACACTTATAAAAGTTTCATTAAAAGGATCCGCATTTTAAGGAAGCCAATGTATATCAGTTCATGGTCATCTGAAATAAATATATACATATATATGGGGAAATTAAGTAATGGTGAGTCTTCAATGATTTGATTTTGCGGGTAACAACTCCATTAATTCGTTTGTGAGGCTTAGTTTTGAATTGCACTATCCCCAGTTTTTCTTGATAAAATTTGTAATAATTAATGTAAACTTGTTGGGTAAAAATCATGTTGGAATCATGATTTTTACCCAACAGGTTAGAATCATGCATGTTAGGACTAGAGTAACTTTGGCTAACCTAACTATTAGAATCAAGTTGGGTAAAAATCCAACTCTTAGGCTCTGTTTTGATAATAATATCAAAAATGATAGTTGAAAAAATTAATGTTTTGAGAAAAGGTAAAAATTGAGTTGAGTGACATGGTGAAATGCATTAATTCCATCTTCTATTTATTTTTATTAGCAGATGTTCTTAGCACATCTATCCCAACTTCTCACATAAATCAATTCATTTTCGTATCATTTTCCATCTTTTTATCAGACTGAGCCTTAGAGAATATCTCACCACATCACTTAAGTCATTTTACTTCTAACTCTTCAGAAAAATATATTGTTTTTACTATCATTTTTCTTCTTCTATTATGCTTCTAATTTGGATAATGTTTTTACATAAATTTTTTTTTCCGAATAAAAGATTGGGTTTTCTTAAAAAAAAGGGATGTGTTCCAAATACAATTGATCGTGTTCATTCGATGCCCCCAATTTAATTAGAAGCCTTTCTAATTTTATTTTTGAAGAAAACTTAACACTCAGTTTTATTTTGAGAAAAATAAGAACACTTAATTAATTTGACACTCTGAAAAATAGCCTAAATTAAGGTAAGCAAAATAAATACTCACTTGTATTCCATCATGTGAACTAGCTTGTGACAATTGGTGGTTGGCATTCAAATTGGAAAAGGTCGTCTACTTGTGGGACATAAAGCTGGAAGGCATTTCGGTAGTTATGAAGCTGTGTCAAGTTTCCGACTTTCCTATTTTTTCCTTTCGGCATTTTATTTTGTAAAAAAACATTTTTATATATTGTAAAGTAACAAGATTCAAACCCCTGTTATGAGTGAGAGTACTCTAACTCTCAACTAGTATGCTACATATTAATTTTTAACTTATGTTTTCTTTAAATTAATTATACCTTAATCGTTCACGCATTCTTTGTGCACCGAACTCTAGTTATATATAAAGAGACATCCATGCCTACCCTCTGAGATACAAAATAAAAGGTCTGAAAGAAAATTGCAGATAATCAAGGTTCATTCTACAATAATGTTTCTATTGAAGAGGGAAATTATGGCTCAAGAGGTACTGGCGAGACTTGGTTATTTGCTGGTTGAACTAGGAGAACAACGCTCACAAGGATGTGAGATCCTGGCTGAGCCTTTTCATAATCGGTTAAGGTGGATCATGATTGATTTGGAATTTGTCCGCCTGGAAGGAATTGAAGACTTGATTGGCGAGGCAAGAAGTATTTCGTATGATGCGGCACAGCTCTTTGGGAGTAGTAGCTACTGGAAGAAAAGAGAATTTGTCTTTACCGTGATCCGAATATATTCCAGAATGATGGTTTATTATCAAGTCACCAACAGGTATAACAGTTTAGAGTTGGACAGTATTTTAAGCCGTATGAACAGGCTTACTGGTTCTGTAGACGATAATGAAACAAGAGGCTCGATATTTGGTCATCATCCAAGCGATTGGATAGAAGGAGATCAAGGCTCGAGTACTATTGCCAGTGGAGGACAACTAGTTGGGGTTGCTGAAGATGAAGATTGTTTCGTTGGGCGGAATGAACAAGTAGACTTGTTATTACCATACTTGGTCAATGAAGGAGGAGCCGGTGGTGCCTACAGATTCGTTTGTCTATGGGGAATGGGCGGTTTGGGGAAGACTGCAATTGCGAAAGCCATCTACAATCACCCCAAAGTTAGGGGGCATTTTTGTCATTTCTCATGGGCCTCTGCGCCCAATTATAAGTCAGATGGGGACATCTTGCATGGAATCCTTAATGATTTGTTGTCTGGATGGCAAAACTCTGAAGAACATGGATACAATATGTCCAAGAAGATATTGGCGGAAAAAGTCAAGGGAAAGGACGTGCGGCTGTTTTTGAGGCCATTTGTAGATTTATTGAGAAATGAAAAATGTCTGATATTTCTTGATGACATTATGTCACCCGGTGTTTTGGGTGTCCTACACGAAGCTTTGTCCTGGGAAAAGAGGACTAGCAGCCGAATACTACTTACTACTCGAAACCTGAACATATCCCCTAGCCACCAAAGTCCTCAATGTTTGATCTATGTGCCGCGGTTTTTGAATGATGATCAAAGTTGGGAACTGCTTCAAAAGACAGCAATTAGAAAACAAGGTACATGAAATTACATTACTATATAATATATATACATTTTTTAAGGGTGTTCTTAAATATATTCACAAAATCATATTTCTCACCCTAATGTGAGAATGTTTTTTTCTCACCCCATTAAATTTTTAAAAAATCTTGCATTTCACCCTAGCAGTGGGGTGAATTTGCTGAAACAATATAGAGACGATAAAATTTTGATCGCTAAAAGCAAAAACAATAGATAAGTATAAGACTTAATTCAATACACCAAAAACGTTAAAAGATCAATTTATTGTATGTAAATATATGTTATCTTTTGTGAAAATGGGAAAATTCAATTGGAAAAATAAAATAATTTTCATCAAAATAAGTTATTTATTAAAATATTTTCCTACTTTCAATTTCTATGATATTTAATTTTTTGGAGACTCAAGAAAATGATTTCCTTACAAAATATTAAAATAATATAGATTTTCTCACCAAACTATTTCATTTTTCAATATTTTTTATGAGTAATTTTAAGATATTAAATATTGTAACAAAAAAAGTACAACATACAATAAATATATATATATATATATATATGACATATTAGGAACATGTTAATGCTACCTTTCTTTCACTTTGACATTGGATAACTTTACATGAGTTTTATTCAAATTTGCATGAATGCACAACTAAAAATATTGAATAAATTAAGAAAAACATCATTGAAAATGTTATCGTACCAGTGCAAGTGAAAATAAAGTCTAGTACTCTATATAAAATTATGATGATACTTATTAAAAGGTTACATTTATGAGATGTATGCAATTAAGTGGGTTTGTTGGAAAGAATGAAATTTTTAATTTTTAAAAATTTAAGTGGGTGAGAAGATAAATTAGTAGGAATTTTTTCAAAGTATAAAAAGTGGGGTGAGAATAAAGTGTTTTACGATATTTTTTAGGTTAAGATTAGTGTAACTTTGACTTTTAGTGAGGTGAAAAGACAGATTATGTAGTTGCATTTAAGAACCCATTTTTTAATTATAGTTTTATGTAAAATCTTGTTTTTTTGTGATTTCCCAGTACTGGAAATATTTCAAAAGTTTCGTACTATTATTTTTATTAGTCTTTTTGTACGCATATATAAGATACAAAATTTATCTCATATACAATCCATTAGAAACTGCCGAAAATATAACATGAAATATGGTGTAACTAAATGAGTTAATTCTTTTAATTCTTTTTGTAAAGGTGTAGAATACTTGTTTGGAACGTTAGGATGCAAGCATGCACAGATAAACCCACTATTATACTGCCACTAGAATTTATTTTGTTGGAATAAAAAAGAATGAAAGTCAATTGCACTGCTTTTTATATAGGAACATAAAAAACAATAAAGGGAAAGAAGCAAAGTGGAAGTTCTTAATCATTATCCCTTTGCTTGATACAAGCATTCAAAATAAAGGGCTAATTTACTAGTACTAATCTTCTCATTGACACGTTCTATGGGGTTAGTCTAGTGGTCCACTAGATTCCTATGACATACCATCTATTTAGTGGGAGAATCCTTCCATGTGCAATTGTTAATATATATATATATATATATTTTCTCATTGACATATAATGTTGCATCTTCTCATTGAAGTTCGATTCTTACATCATTTAATTAATTTCCTAAACTAGGCACGACACAATAGGAATGATCACACAAGCTTAAAGGATTACCCGATAATAAGAAAATACAAAACAATCGCACAAGATAATGTTTTATTGTGGTGTCCGTGTACATGCCACTAATCCACACAAATGATAGCATATATTGATTATATGAACAAAGAGTTGATTCCAAGCAAAAAAAATAAAAATCTCTCAATTTTAACTCTTAAGGTTTTTTAAGCCTTCCACAAGTCTACCTCACAAATGAGCCAAAAATTGCACTTAAAGGAAAATATTGCCTGGGACATAGATCAATGATGGTGGACCATGATCGATCTAGCTAAGCTGCCAAAAGTCTACTACCACACCATGATCGGTCATGGTATCACTTAATGAGAGCTAAACTTACAAATCTCGACTTGGTGAATCATTCAACTATCCCATCCAGCAAATCACAAATCTTACTTCATCACTTTCTTCTATCAATATTGCTATAGTATCACACTTGGCCTCGAAGAGCTATCACCCCCAAATGGGGCCTCAACATCGAAGAATTTTGACCAACGTTGACCAATGCTCAAACTTGGTCATAGGTATCACTTTCATTATAATATTTGCGGGATTATCCTTATTGCCAATTTTCTTCAAAATATGTTTAGCACTCTTGATAATCTCCTGTATGAAATAAAAATGGACATTAATGTGCGTTGTTAATCCATAATGAAGTTGGTTCTTAGACAAACAAATAGTGCTTTGCCTATCACAATTTCATCAACATTCTCCTGAACCATCCCTAAATCACATGTCAAACCCTGAAGCTACAATACTTCCTTAACTGCCTCTATTGCTACAATGTACTCTATTTTCGTAGTACACAATGCCATTACACCTTACAACATCGGCCTTTAGCTAATCGGACCACCACTTAATGTAAAAATATATCCCATAGTTGACCGCTGCTTGTCAAGATTGTAATACCCCGTTCATTTATTCCACCGTGGTTGCCTTCATTCGGTCGCTTATTTCACCTCGAATGGTGAAATCACAATTTATGGAGTTTTGTTGTGCTTTGTCACCTTGCACCCATCGTATTAGTCTACTTACACTCGTGCGAATGATTGTTTAGTGATTCGGGTGGTCTGAATCGATTTCGGGTTGCATATGGTGAGTTTCGGTCTTACGCGATTTATGATTTTTAGCCAACTTTGGAGCTATGTAACTTTTCCATCTCTTATCCGATTTAGACGCCATTTATGACTATGTTTAGGTTTCATACTATTCTATAACTTTCGTGTTTTGACCGAAAGCCAATTCTCACTCCTCGTTGGTCAAGACAGCGTCCGAAGTGGGCCAATTAGTAAAATCTGGCCATTCGGTAGTGTTTCGGCAGAACGCTGTATTCGGAGGATTTCTGGGAATTTTCCATTTAGAATTTGGGGAAACTTCCTCTTAGGAAGTTGTAGATCTTTGAATCATCTTCCCGTGGACATAAAGATCACCCTAATCCGAGTCCCGAGCAAGGATTTATGACCAAAATACGAACAGTGGTCAGTGCTGCGAAATAAGCTTTGGCTAAGAGCTCCCAAGATCGATCTTGGGAGGTCCAAGATCGATCTTGGAGCCCTGTGTGTCAAATTTTAACCCCTTTTAACCCCATTTTCTCACCATTTATCACCCCATCATACCCAAATTGACCCACACACCCCCCCAACACCTCAAGAGTGTTCTAGAAAGAGGAAGTGAGAGATTCATGAGTGTTTTGATGAATTATTCATCATAAACCAAGATTCAAGCCCTAAATCCACACCCTCATCACTATGCGTCATCTCCTACCTTCTTCTTCCTCCATGGCTGCATGAGGCAAAGCTAGGGCTTCGGGATTGTGGCTTCATCACTTCAATTAGCATTTTAAACTTGTGGAAAATCATCATACGAGGTGGGAACAATAATATTTAACTTGTTTTCTCAACTATTATGTGTTGCATTTAGTGTTTGATACAAATTGGGGGTTTTTGGTACCAAACCTAGGGCTTAATGCTTGCACTTGATTTTGAGTGGTTTGACTTGGATTAATGGTTGATAATTGCTAGTTAAGGCTTAATAAATATGATTAGAGAAAACAATACACATATTTAGTCATAATCATAAGTGTGGACACAAAACCCCCATGAAACGTATACTAGTCTTCGTTAGGTTTTGAGATGCATATGTAAATGAAGTTTGTGGACTATAAATTGCATATAATCGTTATCATTACACCCTAGATGGCATATCTGTGCGGGTTGGTAGGTTGTAGGTCACGTGCTGACTGTTGAGGTGTACTAGTGTAATGCAACTATGCAGAATAGGTGTAAAACCCCCAGACTAGTATGCAACTTTGCTAGAACAATGTTGTAGTATGTGAGATACACGTAGAGCCTTAAATTTACGCACAATGCACCTTATGTGGTGTCGGGACTTGATGGTTGGGGTATTACCCCTTTCGATTATATTTATAACTAAGTACATCTTCTGTTAACTACAAATGAGACTTGAATGATGTAGGAATTACAAGAGTGATGATGAATGGCCCTAATATGACAATAAATGCTGTAATGACTAACGTAGAGTATAAAACATATGAATTACACTATTGGGCTTTGTAATGCGTGCGGGACGTGGCGACGTCAATACGGATGAATAATTAAACTTATACGGCTTTAGTTAAGCTTATAAAATACGTTCATAATCAGGAGGGAGCGATAAGGCTAAAGAAATGAATTTCACTGTTCATGCCATGTGAATGACATGTTTAACCCTTATGTTGATTTCTACACGTGTGATAGATTATGTGGGCTTGTGACAGATATATATATTTATATATCAATGATGAAATGGATATATTGATGTTGATGTGATCACACGTGGTAGAATGATATTAATAATGATGTTGGGACATCTAGGTTATACATGCATGTTCTTGATTGATGTTTTGGCCAACTATCTATGTGAACATCTTTGATGTAAACTTGTTAAGTTGATTTCTATATGTGGAGTTGTTTTAATGTGAATTGGTATGTGATTGGTTTTGATTTTTACAGGGCGGTTTGTTAACTGAATAAACTCCACATGCCAAAATTTTACAAACAAAGGAATTTGTTTATAATCAGGTTTTATTCAAGAAAAGTTTTTAAAAGTCGTGTTTTTATAAATTTAAACCCGCTGTCGCGCACGGCATCCGTGATTAACCGTGTCCCAGAGGTGAAAATCTCATTACGGGATTCGGGGTGTCACAAGTTGGTATCAGAGCATAGGTCCGATTTTCTTCGCGGGGTTCATGGGTAGTTACGCATTTTTAATAAGTGTTACGAGTAGATCCCAATTGAGTCTAGTGTTGTTCCGCGTTAGGGATCACTCGATTGCGTACTAATCCTGGTTTCTTATTTGTTGAGCGTCCAATTCCTTATGGATGTTCCAATTTAATGACATAAGTGTTGCAGTTATTTTTACCATGAGTGTCGATGTTAGCACCGACTCCACTTTGGGAATAGTGGAGAAGGGGATAGAGCTGTTTGGACTGGCAAGTTTGAAATCCTTTCTTTCAATCCTTGTGCCACTAGAGTGGAGCGTGAGTCTCCGGTCCATATATATTCCATTAATGGGACATCCGAGCAGAGTAAAAGAGGCCTTCCTCACTGAACGAGTGAGATTAATCGGATTGTAAACGGCGGGGAGTCGTTAGTCAAGTGTGATCATCGAGAGCCAGGCCTAGGAACCGAGGAGTTTCCTTCATTTGTAGTCATTATCGTAGTCATTTTCTTAGAAAAGAGAAGAGTTATATGATCAGAGTAGCACATCGGAAGCGTAGTGGGACCCTTGGTCAAGATATTTGCGAGTAATTGTGTAAAATATGTCTCAAGTGACTGTTTGCTTTGAGGAGAGGTGTTTCCTTCTTTCCTCATTCCATATATATGTTTACCATCTTATAGCTTGTTTTATTGATGAGCCATGTTGTAATTGTGTTGTTTCCTTGTGAATCTAATATTTTTCTTGCAAAATGTGTTTTGTACTCGGGATGAGTTTTGCTACCAAGTTAGCAATAGGCGACTGTCGAGTTATATTTTAGTCAGCCGCCTGATCAACGAATGACTAACTTATAAATCAACAGCCTTCTATCGCCAACGGAAAATGAAATGTGGCTTACTAGTGTTAGTGGCCAGTGTCATTCCTTGTATTCGCCATATATGTTTATTTGATTACAATGGGTGAATCCTGTATTTTGTAATAATTACTTTGCACTAGTTGATCTAGCTTGATTGCATTTGTTTTCCCGAGTATTATTATATACGGATTCATAGGAAACTGGGTTATGAGAGCTATCTCTTTTGACGCGATTGTAACTTACGGATTCTAACATGTGAATGGTTGTGGACATGTTGTATGAATTTGGCTTTAAACCTCACAAGTGTTATTATTTCTAGATCATGAGTCGGTTTTATAGCATTCAGGATTGCTTCCTCCGAGAGGGTGCTAGAAGGTTCTAGCCTCGTTGTTTTATTTCCTTATCACACGTGGGAATCGTTTATTTCATTTTGATGCTCGGAGTGAGTTTTGCTTCATTCGTGGATGTAATTCCTTCTTTAAGGAGGGGAGACCTCATGAGAATTCGGGAATCCATATGTTCCCTTGTCTCGTACTCCTCCTACTAGAATTTCGAGGACGAAATTGTTTAAGGAGGGGAGATTGTAATACCCCGTTCATTTATTCCACTGTGGTTGCCTTCATTCGGTCGCTTATTTCACCTCGAATGGTGAAATCACAGTTTATGGAGTTTTGTTGTGCTTTTTCACCTTGCACCCATTGTATTAGTCTACTTACACTCGTGCGAATGATTGTTTAGTGATTCGGGTGGTCCGAATCGATTTCGGGTTGCATATGGTGAGTTTTGGTCTTACGCGATTTATGGTTTTTAGCCAACTTTGGAGCTATGTAACTTTTCCATCTCTTATCCGATTTAGACGCCATTTGTGCCTATGTTTAGGTTTCATACCATTCTATAACTTTCGCGTTTTGACCAAAATCCAATTCTCACTCCTCGTTGGTCAAGACAGTGTCCGAAGTGGGCCAATTAATAAAATCTGGCCATTCGGTAGTGTTTCGGCAGAACGCTGTATTCGGAGGATTTCTGGGAATTTTCCATTTATAATTTGGGGAAACTTCCTCTTAGGAAGTTGTAGATCTTTGAATTATCTTTCCGTGGCCATAAAGATCAGCCCAATCCGACTCCCGAGCAAGGATTTATGACCAAAATACGAACAGTGGTCAGTGCTGTTAAATAAGCTTTGGCTGAGAGCTCCCAAGATCGATCTTGGAGCCCTGTGTGTCGAATTTTAACCCCTTTTAACCCCATTTTCTCACCATTTATCACCCTATCATACCCAAATCGACCCACACACCCCCCCAACACCTCAAGAGTGTTCTAGAAAGAGGAAGTGAGAGATTCATGAGTGTTTTGATGAATTATTCATCATAAACCAAGATTCAAGCCCTAAATCCACACCCTCATCACTATGCATCATCTCCTACCTTCTTCTTCCTCCATGGCTGCATGAGGCAAAGCTAGGGCTTCGGGATTGTGGCTTTATCACTTCAATTAGCACTTTAAACTTGTGGAAAATCATCATACGAGGTGGGAACAATAATATTTAACTTGTTTTCTCAACTATTATGTGTTGCACTTGATTTTGAGTGGTTTGACTTGGATTAATGGTTAATAATTGCTATTTAAGGCTTAATAAATATGATTAGAGAAAACAATACACATATTTAGTCATAATCATAAGTGTGGACACAAAACCCCCAAGAAATGTATACTAGCCTTCGCTAGGTTTTGAGATGCATATGTAAATGAAGTTTGTGGACTATATATTGCATATAATCGTTATCATTACACCCTAGATGGCATATCTGTGCGGGTTGGTAGGGTGTAGGTCACGTGGTGACTGTTGAGGTGTACTAGTGTAATGCAACTATGCAGAATAGGTGTAAAACCCCCAGACTAGTATGCAAGTTTGCTAGAACAATGTTGTAGTATGTGAGATACACATAGAGCCTTAAATTTACGCACAATGCACCTTATGTGGTGTCGGGACTTGATGGTTGGGGTATTACCCCTTTCGATTATATTTATAACTAAGTACAACTTCTGTTAACTATAAATGAGACTTGAATGATGTAGGAATTACAAGAGTGATGATGAATGGCCCTAATATGACAATAAATGCTGTAATGACTAACGTAGAGTATAAAACATATGAATTACACTATTGGGCTTTGTAATGCGCGTGGGACGTGGCAACGTCAATACGGATGAATAATTAAACTTATACGGCTTTAGTTAAGCTTATAAAATACGTTCATAATCAAGAGGGGACGATAAGGCGAAAGAAATGAATTTCACTGTTCATGCCATGTGAATGACATGTTTAACCATTATGTTGATTTCTACACGTGTGATAGATTATATGGGCTTGTGACAGATATATATATATATATATATATATCAATGATGAAATGGATATATTGATGTTGATGTGATCACACGTGGTAGAATGATATTAATAATGATGTTGGGACATCTAGGTTATACATGCATGCTCTTGATTGATGTTTTGGCCAACTATCTATGTGAACATCTTTGATGTAAACTTGTTAAGTTGATTTCTATATGTGGAGTTGTTTTAATGTGAATTGGTTTTGATTTTTACAAGGCGGTTTGTTAACTGAATAAACTCCACATGCCAAAATTTTACAAAAAAAGGAATTTGTTTATAATCAGGTTTTATTCAAGAAAAGTTTTTAAAAGTCATGTTTTTATAAATTTAAACCCGCCGTTGCGCACAGCATCCGTGATTAACCGTGTCCCAGAGGTGAAAATCTCATTACGGGATTCGGGGTGTCACAAAGATCCTTAGTATAGTCCAAATCAACATATCCTTAAATAATAGACCCCTCGGATCTTTGGTGCAATAGCTCCTTATTCTTCGTCCCTTGTAGGTACCGCAAAATCAACTTAATGGCATTCGAATGGTTTTTACTCGGATTTGCCATGAATCTACAAACAATGATGATTGCTTAAGTAATATCTGGTTGAGTACACACCATGGCATATATCAAGCTTCCTACTACATCACATACACAACTTGCGTCATATACTTCACATCTTCCCCTGTTTTTGTAGTATAGTTGCCAAGAGTTTGAAGTTTAAAGCTAATGGGACACTCATGGGCTTTGAGTTGGCATCCCAAAATGAACTAGCACTTTCTCTAAAAACTGACTTTGAGTAAGGCACAATTTTTCCTTCTTCCTCTCCCTTAGTAAATTCATTTTCAGAATCTTCTTAGTTCCACCCAAGTGTTTTATCTCAAACTCGAGACTCAACTAAGTCTTCCCCTGTTGATATCAAACATATTCAATGAACAAAAAAAGCATATCATCAACATTTAAGAGAAAGTAGATAAACAAATACCCTTTCAGTTTCTTGAGGTAAAGTCAATGATCAAAATCAATCCGCTTGAATTTCTGAGCTAACATGAATGTGTCAAACTTCTTGTACAATTGTCTAGGTGATCGCTTCAACATATACAAGGACTTTTTCAGTTTATAGACACAATCCTCTTTGCGAACAACTTGAACTCTTCCGGTTGAGATATATAAATCTTATCCTCTAGATCCTTATACAAAAGTACCATCTTGACGTCTAGTTGTTCACGGTCTAAGCCAAACTCGATATTATAGCTAATAACACTCTAATGAAAGGTGTGTTTTACTAACGGGGAGAAATCTTCATTATAATCCAACCCTTCCCATTGTGCAAATCCCTTAACCACCAATCTTGCTTTATACCTAACATCAGAATCTAGAATCCCATTTTTCTTGGCAAACCCATTTGTACCCAATTGAATTATTCCTATTTGGAAAGTTGCAAAGATCCCAAGTTCATCGTCATAAACCAGTAATGCATATACCACACTATCTTCATTGTTGTGCTTGTCGAGCTCTCGGCACCTTTCCAATCACCAAAGATAGTACCTCTAGTTATTGTTGATTAAACCTCGCAATAGGAATATCCACATTCTCTGAATCACTATCGAAAGAATTAATAAGAGCAATCACTTTTGATTGCAACGGAATAGTCACCATCGGAGTAGTCGCTTCTGTTTGCACCACTTCACTCTCATCAAAAGCCTTCACATTTTTTCCCCATAAGCACCTTCAGCAAAGATGTATCATTAAATGTAACATCTCTGCTAATGATCATTTTCTTGTCTTATAGACACCAAAACTTGTATACATTGACTCTAGTTATTAAACCCATAAAGATCGCCTTCTGGACTCTTAGATCAATCTTATATTCATATATATGATAATAATTTGGACACACAAGATGTATAATGAATCGTAATTCGCATTAGATCTTATCTAAACCTCCGTAGGAGTTATGTAATGGATCCTTGAAGATGGCAATATGTTCACAATGAAGGTAGCATAGGATAAGGCCTTTGCCCAATACTGTTTCTCGAAATTTGCATTTGATAGTATACACCTCACTTTTTCAAGTAAAATACAGTTCAATGTTTCAGCTACTACATTCTACTATGGTGTACCTCTAATAGTGAAATGGCAAACAATTCCCTCATCCAGACTATATTGCTTAAATGATGATTAGTGTACTCTCCATTGTTATTGGATCTAAGTACCATGATCTTCCTACCATTATGATTTTCGATAATCTTCTTCCACTTTAGAAGCTCCCCAAAAACCTTATCTTTGTGCTTCACGAGATATAGCCAAATCCACCTAGAGAAATCATCTACAAATGTAACAAAATAATGATTACCTAACCCTAGACATATGTGTGTATGTAGTCAAGCAACCCCTTCGTGCAGTGAATAATTGTTCCAAACTTTACTCGTACATGTTTTTTGAGCACACAATGCTCATAAAACTCTAGCTTGTAGCTCTTCACACTCTTGAGCAAACCTTTCTTACATGGTACCGTTATCGTCTTTTCATCAGCATGTCCAAATATCATGTACCATAGTTTTATCGTATCCGAACTTATAATTGCTCCACCTGCTTCTATAACACCCCTGCCTTAATTAACGATGTAACACCTGTAATTAGGACCTTAAGTGTTAATAACCAATCTTAGATTGGCTAAAATGGGTCTTTATATAGATACAAAATCCATACAATATACATAGCCCGTGTTAACCAAGCATGATGTACAAAACGGTAATATAATACCTACATATGCATTTACAGTTATACAAAAAACCCAGTTAAGTAAACTCAAGATAATATACAATATTTCATGGTAGCCGTGGCTTCCCATGAAAATATATACATCACAAAAATTATAGTTGTATCAGACCCTCTACTTCATTCCCGATCCCGTCGCATCCTTATCCTCATTGGACTCCTAGATACCTATGTTATTTTAGGAAAACGGGGTGAGCTATTTGCTCAACAGGGGGAAATAAATAAGGGACGTTGTCAATTAAAAGATCGTTCATAATCATACCATCCTTTACTTGGTAATTCAATTTAAAATCATAATTATATAATATAATAATGCATGCACGTGCTACGCAGGCTACCTCCGTTGTGTCAACCATTTTTGAACTACATACTATATAAAGTCTAAACAAAGGATGTATGGCATCACCGATTTGCCTATAAAAGTATATAATGGAGCCGCCAATATAGAATGGGACCATTCATCCCCAAATCTTTACAACTCATATATAATTGAGAATCATAGTGCCTTGCCAATTGCCTAGGTTCTCGGATTCATCGCCGTTGGCTTATAAGAGGCCAAACATTACTCCCCTTGGGGTTTAAGGATTTTTAACCCAAGGGCACCGAGCTCTACCTATTTTTTATCCCGGCAAGCACTAGTGGATATATAATTCCATCTTTTGAAGGTCACCAGGGGCATCACAAGCCTTTCACATTATAGACAAAATAGATATAAACTCTTCAAAATAACATTCAATCAATGTGCCATAAGGATATCTTGAGACTCGCCGAGAGAATAGCAAAGATGCCGATTGATACAATAATAATGCATAATATGCTAATGAATGAACCTTCGAAACAACTTATGCCATATACATTTAGGATTCCCAATCCATATTCCATAGTGTACATAATTCTTCAACCAAATCAACATCCAAGTATATCAAATGTAAATGACATATCTTGCTTTAAATCACATATTTATACCTTTGTAAATTATAAAGCATCATTTCATAGATCATGCCATAGTTTTATAAAAGCAAATAAGATGAAAACACGATGATATCCGTGAAACAAAACTATATTTCAAGTTTTGAGAATATATAAACCCCTACCTCGAATATTCAAGCCGAAGGGAAGAAAAGGAGGATGATATTCGGAACCCTGTTCGATAAAATCTTGAAATAACTAAGTCACCTCGATCCTCGCGACACGTAGAATGACTTTCCCTAAAGCCTGGTTGGATTTCGAAATTCATATTTCGATGAAAATCTAAAGAGAAGTTTGTAGAGAAAGACGAGCTCTGAATTTTGGTGAAAGAAGAGTTGAAATTGTTAAGGGAATCCTGTGGAATCCTTTTAAACTTTTTAAACTGACATAGCTATAGGCACCTATTTTATGCACAACAGGCGCCTGTTGGACATCAACAGGCTCTTGTCTAACAGCAAATGCAAAATGCCTCCAAGGCCAACCCCAACAATCGCCTTTTCTACAGTGAACAAGCGTTTGTTGGCTCAAATTTCATAAAACTCAAATTTTCATACATTATCACCACTTACAAAAATTTCTACATTAAGCAAGTTGATTAAAACACAATTCATTAATATAAACATAGGGTGTTACAGCTTCCATAAAAACTAAAATACTTCCTGCCACCATATTACCTTAAGGGTGCGTTTGGCGTGCCGAATAAGGAGGTACGATATGATAGGATAAAGGTCGGAATTAGTTCGATATGAATTATGTGAGATATGATATGAAAAGAATTAGTCATATAAGGATTAAGCGGGATCAGACAAGATAAGTACTAGTCGGATAAAGATTTAATAAATTTTGCATTTGATGGAGTTCCGGATTACAAGTTCAGAACTTGCTTTTATTTTTACAATATATGCAATTTTAAATGTCATCCACATTTTTTTTAACTAATGCAATTCTCCTATTTATAAATAAGGTTCGTTAACCTCTTTCGGGAGAAAAGTTCTATATTATATACAATATTTATGAACTAGGCATTAATTACAGTTTAAAATTTTAATGTTACCCATTTTTCAAAAGTTAAAATTTCTTATAAATGCCTTCATTAAATAAGAAAACCATATTATACAAGAAATGAATTTCATTAGTTAAGTTACTGTAATTTTGGGTGGTTGAAAATTTTTATTAATAAATTTGAATATTTAAAAGGCATAAAGAAAAAGATCAAAAAAAAAATATTATATTCATTTTGTTATCTGACAACCATGGGATAAAATAATACCACCTATAGGGGTGGTATATATTTATCCGGTCTAAAAGGATAACATGATAATTAATCCTGAGTGAATTCGAATCATGTGTTGCACCAAATGCGAGATAGGATTAAAATATCCTATACACCCTTACGCCAAACACATGATAAGATTTATTTATCTTATACTTTACAACAACAAACACTGGATAGGATTATTTAATCCAATCCTACATATAATCCCGCACGACAAACACACCCTAAAGGAAATAGAAATTACCCTTTTTTTTCCTTTTATCAATTCCAAGGCACTAGACATAACCTTTAGCATTCCACCCTCGAGCACAATCTTGCACCCGTTAAAATCTATTGAACCCAAAGAAATCAAATTCTTATTTAGATCCAAGATGTATTTGACATCACTTAGAGTTCTGACTACTCTGTCATACAACTTCAACTTGACTATTCCAATACCCTTCGTCCTACAAACATGATCATTGCCTATCAAAACCATACTTCCATTCACCTTCATCAAGGTATAAAAAAGGTACAAACAACCCGAGCCTAAAATCCACTCGTTTGTTGAGCTTTCCTTAGGAGTAACTAGTAACATACTGTCAAAGTCACTTGCCCATGAAGTATCAGAATTCGTGGTATCATCTGCTTTCTTCTTCTTCTTCTTCCGCTTATCTACCCAAGCGTTAGGATAACTCTTTCCATATGCCCTTTCTTTTTGAACTTATAACATGCCATGTTATCTAAGTTCTTAGTACGTGAATGGGATTGAAAGTTGATGTGCTTTACTTGATTGTGATAATATTTCCTTCCCCACGTAACCAACGCATTGGACAATGTACCAGTTTTCTCCTTTTATCGTTGCTCATTAACTAATAGTGCCGAAAAAACGTCCTCATACTTCACTAAATTCTTACCATATAACAAAGTGGTGTTTAAATGGTCATAGGATTCTGGAAGTTAATTAGGAAGAAAAATAGTTTTTATCCTCATCTTTCGTGTCATCATCTAAAGTTTAACATATCATAAACAATTTTATTAAACTCATTGACATGCTCACTCATTGATGAATCTCTAGCATATTCAAATTGGAACTTCTTCTTCTTGAGATAGAGACAATTCTATATGCTCTTAATCATGTGCTTTTCTTTCGGTATGTTCCATATGTTAGTTGCAGATTTCTCATGCATAACATCGTACATCATATTTTGAGCCAGATGCAATTGGATATTGTTACAAGCTTTCAAATCATACTCCTCCCATTCAACATCTTCATCATCATGGTTTTAGTTGCCCCATCTAACAATGCTTTATGAAAATCATGTTGGATCAACACATCTCGCATTTGGAATTGCCACAAGCCAAAATTTATCAACCTGCCATTGAATTTCTCTAAGTTAAACTTTATAACTGACACCTTTAAGGTCTTAGAAGTAGACATCTTCAATCACCAGTGAACATAACAAACCAATAACGAGACAATGATTGAAAAATATCACCTAAGAATTATATCAAGCACTTGGCGTGCAACACAAATCCCACCTTTCTCATTTTAGCCTCTAATACTAACTTGTTGCGCTAAAACCTTCAAAACCGATCATGATGCAACATGGAATGATTACACAAGGTCAAAGGATTAACCGATTGAAGTAACTACCAGAACAAGCACCAATAGAGAACAAGAAGGAAAAAAACAATCGGACAAGACGAGCTAGGTTTCGTCGTGGTGTCGGCGTAAACGCCGGTAATCAAAACATATGATAGTTTCTATTTATTATAAGAACAAAGAGTTTATTATAAGCACACAAGAAAAATTCTCTCAATTTTAGCTCTCAATGCATTTTAAGCTGACGCAAGTCTACCTCACAAATGAGCCAAAAATTGCACTTGCCTAGGACTTAGATCGATCATGGTGGACCATGATCGATCTAGCTAAACTACCAAAAGTTCACTGCCACACCATGATCAATCATGGTCTGACTTAAGGAGCGCCAAACCTTACATGATGTTTTCAGATTGAGTATCCTTAATAGAGTTGCACTTTTAATTGATGATAAATTCTCAATTAATAGATAGATTGAGTGCTGAAAGTTGTAAAGGGAAATTTTTCCCAAAAGAAAAAAGCACTTGGTCTTTTGCATTTGCACAAACTCGCAAATCTCGGACCCACAAGGGTCTGTAGCTTCTACCAAGCTCTTATATTTTTCTTCATCCATTTCATGTTGATAGTCATACTTTCTTCGAGCTCTTCTTTTTATATGGGAATTGTGTAAAAACATGAAGTTGATTTACTATGGAAATTTAATTACTCATACATTCTAAAAATGAATAATTCTTTCATGAAAGTTTTAATTAATTTTGAAACTTACACTTCACCTGCTATTGGCAGTGACGACATTTGTAATTAATTGGGTCCCGGGGGTTCAAACCCTTAACTGGATTCCGGGGGTCACATTTATTCTTGGCTGTTAATTAAGATGAGACAATTATTTCCTCAAAAGAACAAAATGGGATTATCGTTATGAGGTGGCAGAAATAAAATGCAAAGATTGTACCATAAATGCTTGCAGGATTAATTCTACGAAGATGATATATATGAAGAGAAAGATATTCAGATGGAAAAGCAAATAATAATGTTCGTTTTGTATTACAAGTTTGGAAGGATTGATGTATACTTTTTTGAATTTTCTAAAAATTACCTATCGCCCATCACATGTTATGCTGTTAATGTGTTTCATATTAATTTGGATTATAGAAATTACTCCGTACTTGTAGTTTAATATTGTGTGCAATTTACTTGGTGCGTTAAAGTTAAATAAATATAATCATCTATGAAGAAAAAACACACGAAATAGAAATAAACTATAATTGTGAGCACACGCGAAAAAATCGGTTATGATATCGCACACGCAATATCATAACTGATTTTTTGAAACAAATTAATAACATGTTATTATATTTGGAAAAGTGGTTAAGTGATTTCCTTATTATGTGGGGGTATTTTCAATAAAATGTTGCCTTAAAATTAGGATGTAAGAATGGTGAAAGCAGTTCCTCCTCCTTAATATTTTTTACATAAGTTTTTAACTTAGCAACATGACTAATTGTATTTTTTGCAGGTGAAATGAATAATCAGTTAAATAGGGAAACATGTAAGGAATTGGTTAGGAGGTGTGGGGGTCTTCCCTTAGCTATTGTGCAGCTCGGAGAACTTATGCAAACAGAAGAATGGTGCTCGAGGGAAACATTGGCAGTGCCCGAAAAAATATTCAAGTCAGTTCCAATGAAGCGGAGAGTGTTAGAGGTTTTAGCTACGAGTTACAATGAGTTGCCAAATGAGTTGAGATCGTGTTTCCTCTACTTGGTGAACGTTCAAGCCGATGTGGAGATTGAAGTTAACAAACTGCTCCAATTGTGGGTTGCTGAAAGTTTGATAACATCCCACAACTTACCAGAGGGAAAGTCTACGTTTAGTCTTGCCTGTTACTACTTGCATGTTTTGGAAAGTAGGAGCATGGTGCAGCTTCAAGTCGACGAAGCTACTGGCCTTTAATACTGCCATGTTCACACACTTCTTCGAGATGTATGTTTCTTAAAAGGCAACATGGAAGATCTCCAGGTTATGGATCTTCGATTGCGAGAGATAGTAGTAGAAGACAAGGGGGTAATTACAACGACGCCTTCCTCTTCTCTGATTCCTAAGATAAACAAGCTTGCCGTTTATTTACGTGATCTCAAGGACTTAGATAATTATGTTCCCCCCGAAAGTGGAGTAGCTGGCGAGCTTCATTCGGTATTATTCTTCCTTGAAAGGTATTTCCCCAGATCGAGAATATCACATATTGTGGAATCCCATCTTAGAGACTTCAAAAAGGTTCAAGTTTTAGACCTTGGAGGATTGGTATTCTCTAACTTACACAAGTCAATAGGAAAGCTGAAGCACTTGAAGTACTTGGGTTTAAGGTATACTGTATTCCACAGGTTGCCGCCCACTATTGCAAACATGACCGATTTGCAAACGCTTGATTTATGGGACGATGGCACTCAATATGCGTGCACTTCGATACCGAATGTGCTAGAGAAGTTAAATGAGTTGAGACATTTATATCTTCGCAGTCTTCCAGTCTTCCATTGTCAGGTGAACTACAAAGTCATAAAATGCAATTGGCCAAGTTGAGGAACCTGGAGACACTTGAAAATTTCGATTTGAGAGTTTTCAATGTTGAAGACCTCAGCCACTTAAACAATCTTCGGAAACTAGGAGCAATTGTGAGTAGCAAAGATGACTTGAGGAATATAGTCGAGTACCTTATAGATAAAGCCTCAGAACACCTCTTACACGTGGCCATTTCCATAAAGTACTGCGATCTTTGCTCTGAAGATGGGCAAACTCTTTTGGAAAAATTGCTACGATGTTCTGTACTTTGTGAATTAAGTATAGACGGGCGTACAGGTATGTTACCTGATTGTGACAAAAACTTTTGTGGATGCTTGACTACACTGACATTGGAGAGTTGTCAACTAAAGGAAGATCCCATGGGGACAGTACTAGAAAAGCTTCCCAACTTACGAAGCCTCTTTTTGAAGTGGAATGCATACGCAGGGCGTGAAATGGTCTGTTCTAAATTAGGTTTCCCTCAACTCAGAGTTCTTCAAATTCATCGTATCCTATACTTAGAAAGTTGGAGGGTGGATGAAGGAGCAATGCCCAATCTGTTTTCTTTAGAGATTATATCTTGTCCAAATTTGAAGGTGGTCCCTTACGGACTACAATTCATCACTACCCTCCAGAAGTTGAAGATCAGATGGATGCCTGCAGAATTCACCAACAGGATTCAATGGGAACAGGGTAAAACAGGAGAAGATTTTTACAAAGTTAGGCATGTGCCATCCATCAACATAATCAATTATGATGGAACAGAAGCAGGTACTTTTTACGTTTATGTTCAACAATTATATATTTATATATCTAACTTCTTTCTTTTTTTCTTTTTGCGGCAACTTGTTAGGCAATATTAATCCCCAAAAGGAAGCCCATTTTGCATCAATGGTCGAATATTACTAAATTTTATGTTCTTCCCCTTCTTTTCATAGTACGCGACGAGCCCAACACAACTACACAAGGAGGGGTGTTCATCAGAGGAGGTCCATCTGGTGTAGAGACACTGCCGGGAAAGGTGAATCCAAAGATTCCAATGAGAGAGTCCAACACCGATGATGATGAATATGTGCCTGATGATGAGATGGACTGTATTTGGCAATTTGGGTTAGCTCAATCTGCATTATTGAAGTGAAGTAGGGACTTGGGCATGGAGATTGCAATGTTTTCAATCTAGAACATCCATGTTCAGTGCGGACAATTGACCCCTCTGTTTTTTTGTTTTAATTTATTTTATTTCTGTGTTTTCTTTTAGAAAAAAATAAATTTAAATGACTTTTGTACGTGCATTATTTAAAGTTTTGGGTTATATGTAATTTTAGTTATCCATAGTTTATTAATAGTTTTGTTTGTTCTTGTGAAGTTTTTGTTTGTTTTATACACCATTTCTTCTTTGATGATTCTAGTGTTATTTGGTTTGATGTTCTCTATTATTATTTGTGTGATCTTTGATGTTATATTTTACTTGTTATTAGTTGTTTGATGCTTTGATTAAATACCCGAAGAATTTTAGCCCCAATTTTGACAAATTTATCTCTATTTTTAGTTAGCTCTAATGATTGTTTGGGGACGTAATTAAATTTAACGAGACATTTTCAACAAGATTAAGAATGAAGAAATCTTGTACTATTTTCAAAAAATGAAACCTCGTAGATTGTTATTTTGATTTCAAATTGCAATTAGTGTTTTCCATGAATTGTATAACATACTTCTATTATTGCGTTTCCATTTAAGTATTATTGTTGACGGGTTGAAGAGGAGATTGCATTTGAAGGATTTGATGCGTTAAAAAGGGGCAAATATATGCCAACTTAAATAGAACTCGTAAGGATTTGATCAAATGTGAGAATTAGTGAACCTTTTACGTTGTTTAAAAGCCATGCTACATTTACCTACAAATTTTACCACATATTTTTAACCTGTGCATTAAATGGGTTGTACCTTTATAGCATACAACAAGGATACAACACATTTAATAATCCGATAAAAATAGGTGGTAAGATTTATAGTTAAGAAAAGCATTTTCCTACTTATTTCCTTTTCTTGTCAGGGAAATTGCTGTTAATATAAAAAAGATGTACAAAGCAAACAATACAATACATTCAATAGAAATTGCAATTTTTATCCTAGGGTAAAGATAAATAAATAATTAAATAATGTCGCAAAATATCTGATTTCACATATCTTGGGAAGGTCAAAATGTCTCAATATTAAAAGCCTCATGCTACCTTGTTTTGCGGAATATAATTTAATTCCCATGTATAGTCAACACATTTCACCTTTGTATTTCAACTAATATTTTACAAGGTCGGTGCATAAATCTAGGTATTTGCTTATCCAAAGATAAGACGTAAATCTCAATGCGATAAGGCTTAAGCATTTCGTGTAAATTATGTTTATTTAAAAAAATAAGAAATAATTAATATATTCATAATTTTTTTATGTCATTTTACTGTTAGATTTTTTAATTTAAAGAGTAAAGCGATAAATAAAAATAACTTCGGAAGTCTACAATAATTTATTAAATATATATTTTAAAATATTTGATTTATTAGTTAAGTCATTTTACCTATTAAAATTAAAGCCATGCTCTTTTCTTAACTCCTTTCTTTCTCACATTCAAAACGCCTCTCCATCTTCATCTTGGTATGTACATAAGAATGAAGAATAGGAAAAGAGATCCACCCGTTTTGGTGCACCAAGCTAGCAATAGAGTCCCCCCTCTCTTTTTTGGGTTTGTTTACATATCGACATTTGGTTAGGAGTTAGGGTTTTCTTTAAAATTCTTCTTTTATTTCTTTAATTATTGCCTAAACAACATTGTTTTGGTGTAGTGTGCAATGCATAACTTAAAAAAAATATATATATATATATATATATCAAACCCATAAGCCTCAAATGTCCTAGGCGTTAAAAGCATACGCTTCAACCAAAAAGTGTGTGTCCAAACTAAAATTAAAGCCTTACGACTAATGTGCAGTTTGCATTCGCGAGGAGGCGTTTTGTGGCTAAGGCGCATCAATGCGTGAACCCAATCACGTTTTTAAAACATTGATTTTAACCGATCATTATCAATGTCATAAAAGGTACTAACAAAACATGATTTAATGTTTTATTTTTAGAAACCCAAACCTAGCCCATGGTAATTATATTAAGTTATAAGGGTATTTAAAGAAAAAATAATATATACTGGATGAGTCAGGTCAAAAATAGGTTAAATTTGGTCAAACCCGAACCAACCCAAACTAGCATTAAGTATTTTCTTTTTTTTTTAAACTTGAACCCGCCCGGGTGTCAAAAAAAAAAATTGTCCTAAACTCGCTACTATTCAGGCCAGGTGAGAAACTCACCAAGTTGAATTTTATTGCAATCCATATTCACCACTTCATCTTTTGAAATTGTGAAAAAACTACAGGCTAATCAAATGAGAACTTAGCTTTAAAAATTAAAATTTGATATTTTGTCGTATTTCTCCCTTACCCCAATTACAATTGAACATGAATTGCAAGCTCGTCAGATATATATATATACAGAGCATTTCTGGTAAGGTCCAGACCTTACGGATTGGGGCTTTTTACGACACTTTTGTGTCGTAAAAACACTTGGGGGTGTGTTTTTACGACACAAAAGCGTCGTTAAAATCCCCAATCCGTAAGGTCTAGAACTTACTTGAAATTTTCCATATATATATATTTATCTTTTTCCCTCATCTAACTCCTTATCTCTCGTCAACTCTTTTTCTTCAAATTTTTTTTTCTATCTTCTTTCCACCTTTGCAAATCTCTCGTCTACTCACTCTCTTTTTCATTTTAAATGTTTTCTCTTTCTTCAGACTCAACTGTGGGAGGTAAAAATTATGTATGAACTTCTAGTTAGGCTGACTCTGAGAAGTCCAAGTCATGGTCGGGTTGCAGCCCAAGATCCTTAGGTCCATCTTCGTTGCAGATGAGAGATTTTATGGCCGATCAAGATATTTTTGTGTGATGGACGACAACGATATGGCTAACCTAGCTAGTTGACCAATGTTTGTCAACTCAAGAAAGACCGATCAAAGTGTGTGAATTTGAGGAAGACCGACAAATCCTGATTGAGAAATAGCAGAAGAAATAGCCACTTATATAAGTGTGAACGGGGTTAAGCACAACTAAAGGACACTAAATTCAATATTTTCCTCTCTACATTCACTCCCACACATCCTCTTTCTCCTTCTAGCAAAAACCCTAATTCACTATTGTATTGTTCATTTTGAGTTTTCAAGCTAATATAATCAACGAACGCACATGGTGGATATATGGTCAGATTGATAATTAAAGCCATCGGAGGAATCTGCCTACGAACAAATTTGGTCTTCTCTCTATACATGCCTTTTGTTTATAAACTAATTAACATAGTTCATCTTCATCACTCACAATTTCTAGTTGTCAATCAATCAAACCATACGGATTCCCTTCAAATTGGGCTTGGTTAGCTTTTAACCACCCAAATCACCTCTCGGTAGTCTTTATTCTTCTTCTTCTTCTTCTTCTTCTTATTATTATTATTATTATTATTATTATTATTATTATTATTATTACCACCCCCGCTTCTTTGAAAATTAAGACATATATTTATAGCAAACTAGGGTATACCCATGCCATCCGGCATGATAAATTAAATAAGAACTGATAATAAAATAAAAAGAAGAAACGTGTGATGAATCTAAATCGACAAACTTAGGTTCAATATATCTTCATGCTAGAAAAACTAAAAGTAGATCGGATTGAACCAACCTGTTTTTAATTTTTAAAGAATCTTTTAATCATATTTTTTGATTTTATTTTGATCTCGGCAAAAACATGGTTTTAACAAATTAAACTCAAGGTCATATATGAAAATAATTCAATCACGTTTGTTGGAATAATTTGAAAATAATTAAAAAAATTGACTAATATATTGTGAACATTCCTAAAAAACGATATTAAAAATTAAATTTAATTGATCTTGATTAGTAAATTTTAAATATTAAATTTTGATTTTTTATTAAGTTATGACATTTTTAATGTAGAAAAAATGATTGGTGTTAAATGTTACTCAATAATTTTTCTTTTTTTTTTACATAATTCTATAGCCATGATGGATCTTCTTTAATTGATCTTGATTAGTATATTTAAATATTATTTTTTTATGAAATTTCTTGATTAGAATATTTTAAATATTAAAAATTAAAAAATTTAATTTAAGATGAATATTGTTTAATTGATCTTGATTATTAGAGTTTAAATATTAAATTTTGAATTTTTTATTTTAAGTTATGGCATTTTTAATGTAAAAATATTTATTGATGTGTGAGAGTTTACAATGTTACTCAATAATTTTTTATTTTTTTTTACATAATTCTATAATCGGATCTTGTTTAATTGATCTTGATTAGTAGATTTTAATCATAATCCAACCACGTAACGTATGTCCTAATTCTATAATCATGGGATTTTTAGTAGATTTTTTAAAAATATTAATTGATCTTGTTTTTAATTTTTTAAAGAGTCTTTTAATCATAATCCAACCGCGTAACGTATGTCCTAAAAATAACAGATTGAGATGACCAATAATATACTAACACATAACACACGTCCTTAAATGTTACACAATAATTTTTCTTATTTTTTTTGGCATAATTACATAGTTATGATGGATCTTGTTTAATTGATCTTGATTAATATATTTTAAATATTAAATTTTTATTAAATTTTGAATTTTTTATTTTAAGTTATGGCATTTTTAATATAGAAAAAATTATTTGAGTGTGAGAATTTATTGTGTGTATATTATTGGTGTGAGTGTTTTAACTTTGATGTGACATCTTCATGTGTGTATAAAACTCATCCAATGGTGTAGAGTTAATGCACACCATAACATGTATATTTTTAACTATTAGATTCTTATACTTTTTGAAAATAAATTTGGTCAAAATTGATGTTTTGTAATATAGATGATAAAAGTTTCCATATTAGGGTTTATAGACCTATATATATATTCCAAATAAAAGTATAATAACCAATTAAAAATGGCATTAAGAAATAATCATGCACAACAGTCAACTAACCAAAATCAATAAAAGTTAAAATATTAAATCCATATTTTATTTATGTACATTATTAATTGTTTTACTAGATATGGATGGTAAAAATTATAAGTTGCTTTTTAATTAGCCAGGTCCAGATTGGGCAGCCCACATTATGGTCTGCTTATAGCCCAAAGTTCTTAGGCCTATTACCCTTTGACTAGCATAAAACATCTGAGCTATGAGAAGGAAAATCATTTAACTAACCAGAAGATTCCCATGTAGCGGCCGACCACTATTTTTATATTATAGTTAGTGGACCAAGACGTATAAGAACAATATCTGAAGACCGACCACTTCTAGTTTGCCCATTGGCAGAGGAAGGCAGAGTTGAAAGATAGAAGATGGACAATAACCGCTTATACAAGTGTAAATAGGGTTAGAGACAAGTGTAATTTTTGGAGTAGTGACCAAGTTTACCTTTTTTAATAATTTACATACCCCACCAACCCTAATATAACTGTATCTTACACATAAATAGTAAGAGAAAACCCTTAGCTCAAAAAAGATTTTTTTTATTCTCTCTACTCAGTCTAATCACCTTCTTCCTCTAGTCAAAACTCTCTACAATTGTATTCTCTTAGTATGATTTTAAGTTAACACAACCCACACATACACCAAACGGAGGATATACTATCGATTAAGGGTGATAGCCACCAGAGGAACCTATTCTTAAAGAAAATATGGTCTCTGGTCTCATTGATGATTTATTATTCTCCATCATCCATTTTCTCATCTTTTGGTTATTAATAATGTTTTTTGGGTTGATTCTCATTAAATTGGGCTTGCTCAAGTTTTAACCACTCACAATTGGCGCCATCTGTGGGAATTGCCAACAAACAGTTGGCGTGTTCTCTATTCCCTTGTAACCAGATTTACTTTCTCTCTCTACAGTTTAGTTACCAGCATTTTATCTTTATTGTTCATATTCATTTGGAAGATCCCATATATGTTACAAGCATTTTAGCTAAATGTAAAACTTAGCCTACTAGAGAGATCCCATGAATCTTCTACCATGGAGGAGACAATCTCTAATGTCAATGATTCACATCCCAAGATAAAGGGAAAAAAGGTAGCTGAGGTGCCTAGATTTGTACATGCCCATGATTAGCAAGTATATGATGTTCCCAAGCATACTGCATATGAAGTTCCCAGGCATAGTGGTTGCCTAATATATTGATGGAAACTTAATACCAGGATCGTTTAATATTGCGTATAGACCGAAATTTTTTTTATGTAAAACCCTAGTGCGGAGTTGGATTTTACCTTCAAGATCTCTTTGATTTGATCTCGTCTCAAGACGAATAGGAGTTAGTGTAGACGAATCGAGAACATAAGCTCGAGGGAACTTCACGATTTTCTATTGTATTCCTTCCGCCGTTTAATCTTGAACTTGGTGTGGGCTTTGGTATCACCAAGATTTCCTCTCTTCTCTCAATGACACAAACCCTAAATTTGTGAGAATTCTTGTGTTTTAAGAAAAAGTAATTAAGGCCGGCGTATATATATGGCTACGATAGAGACTCTAAGTAGAAATAAGTGTTCGAGCTTACTATGAAAAATTGGAATCCTAATTTCATTATGAATTAATTCCTTCCACATAAAGAATTATAATTGTACTCCCATCCTTATCTCAAAATTATATTTTGAGCTCCTTTTTATTAAATGCTTATTATTCTCCCATAGCTAAGATTATATATAAACGTCATTTAAATTAAATCACAGACAATTATATTTAAATGACTTTTAATACTTAAGCTTACCACTTAACTTATTTGATATGTCGGATTAAAATAATCCACCTACAGGGTTTGACATGATCAAAACTTATAAGTTTTCCAAGGGGTTATCGACAATCCCTATATTGGGACATGAATTCCATCAATTAATATTCGTCATAAATATAGTATCGTTATCCAATTCACATAACTTATTAATCCATAATTCTATCAGTTATTTCAAGATTAAGATTATAAGCTAGGAATCATAATAGTTATGTGATTTAAATTGTTTTATATAGTCAGTATAAAAATAATTAACCCAAATTGGTCATGTTCAATACACACAACGTTTACTAGTACAACGAGTCAAAAATGTACCATTTCCTGCAGTCAACATAAACTATTAAGACGTGTGCTACAATCATACTGATAGGTGTCCAATTCCTTTTAAGACTGTTAACCACTAAATTTATATTCCACAAAAACTGATTATATGATCCTTTGTGTGTAAGCTAAACTCTACACACGAAATCATCTACTATATGGATTAAAAGACACTTGCACATTTTTTAAGCAAAAAACATAATACAACAATTGCCCATAAAGATCCACATTAAAATAACAAAACCAAGTTTGTATAACATATCAAAACCAATAATAATAATAATAATAATAATAATAATAATAATAATAATAGTAATAACAGTAAAACCATGGCTTTGAGTATATCACTCTAATAATCTCCCACTTAAACTCAAGGCCATGCAGATATGCACCTCACTCCCATTCCCTGAACGTGACTATTAAAAGTCTAGTAAGATCTTCGTAAAAGGATCAGCCAGGTTATCTCTTGATATAATCTTAATCACTATGATATCGCCTCTCTGCACAATATCTCTAATTAGGTGATGCTTGCACTGTATGTGTTTTTCCTTCTTATGAATCCTCGACTCATTCGAATTTGCAACTACTCCACTACAATCATAATAAAGTGTAATAGCTAATTGCACTAAAGGTGCCACATCTACATCTATAAGAAAGTTTCTGAGCCAAACTAGCTCCTTAGTCGCTTTTGAAGCAGCCATATATTCAGCTTTCATGGTGGAGTCAGCAATACAAGACTGCTTAATACTCCTTCAACTTATGACTCCACCTCCTAGAATAAACATAGATTTTGAAGTTGACTTTCTGGAATCCCTATCTGACTACAAATCTGAGTATGTGTACCCAATAGGTACTAAACTATCTGTTTGGTAAACCAATATAAGATCTCAAGTCCTTTTAAGGGACTTAAGTATATGTTTTACTGCAGTGCAATGTTCTTACCTTAGATTAGACTGATATCTGCTAACCATGCCAACAGCAAAGCAGATGTTTGGTCTTGTATACAACATATAATACATGAGGCTTCTTACTACCAAGGAATAAAGAACTACATTTATTCTCTTTATCTCATCAGGTGTCTTAGCAAACTGATCATTAGATAAAGTAATTCCATGCCTGAAAGGGAGAATCCCTTTCTTAGAATCTTGCATACTAAATTTAGGAAGAATTGTATTAATATAAGTAGCTTGTGACAAGCCCAATATCCTATTTTTTCGATCTCGCATAAGCTTAATACCAAGTATGTGACTAACTTTTTCCAAGTCCTTCATTCGAATTGACTTGATAACCATACTCACACTAAAGATAATAATCCTATATTATTCCCAATAAGTAAAATATCATCCGCATACAATACAAGAAAAAACCACTGCATTTTCGTTGTGCCTTTTGTACATACATAACTCATCCGGACAATCATTAAAACTAAAAGATTTGATTGCCAGATCAAAACTAATGTTCCAAGATCTAAACGCTTGCTTAAGTCCATAAATATACTTCTTAAGCTTGCACAACATGTGCTCTTAACCTTTTATTATGAATCCTGCTGGCTACATCATTTAGATGCTTTCATCAAGACTTCCATTAAAGAAAGTTGTCTTTACATCCATTTGCCAAATCTCATAATCAAGATGAGCCGCAATGGATAAAGGAATTCGAATGGACTTTAGCATGACTACCAGTGAAAAGGTTTCATCATAAACGATCCCTTCTTTCTGAGTGAACCCTTTTACAACAGGCCTTATTTTAAAGATTTTCACTTTCCTGTCTCCTCGTCTCTTTCTCTTATATACTCACTTGGATCCAATAGGTTTAATTCTTTTGGGCGGTTCTACAAGATTCCGTACTTTATTATAGTACATGAACTCCATTTCAGATTTCATAGCCTTTTGCCATTTTTCTACATTTTTATCTTGAAATACTTCATTATAGGTGAAAGGATCCATTTCATGTTCATCAGGGACCTTATTATAAGACTCTCCCAAGAACATAAAATGTTCGAATTTACAAATAATCCTCCCACTACGATGAAGCACCATTTGTGTTTGTGTACTTTATTCAAATACTGAACTTGCTACCTCATTATCCACATGCTATGTTAGTTTAGGAATCTACGTTGGTTTGAGAACATGTGCTGGTTTGGGAACCTGTGTGTTAATGGTTTATTCAGGATGTCCACGAGCATCAACAATTTTCCCACTACAACAAAATAATTGGCTAATATCTAACTCTTGTGGTACTTCCTCTTGTACTGAAGGTATAGATAAATTTTGCCTTACTTTCTCTCTTCTTATTTCCTCTATAACAACATTACTCCTGAGCTTGTGGTCCACGATATAATCCTCTTTTAGGAATTAGGCATTGGTGCTAACAATAACCTTACGTTCTCGATGATTATAAATAGGCCACCCTTGGTTTCTTTTGGATACCCAACAAAGAAATGTCCTTCTGGTCTTGATTCTAATTTATCCGCATTACTTTTCAGCACGTGTGCTAGACTACCCCATATCTGAATATGCCATTGACTGGGCTTACGCCATGTCCATAATTCTATGGATGTAGTAGGTATTGACTTTTATGGTACTAAGTTAATAATATATGCTGCTATTTCTAGAGCCTATCCCTAAAAGGAATCAGATACGTCTGAATAACTTATCATAGATTTTACCACTTTCATAAGAGTCATATTCCTTCTTTCTGCTACACCATTTTGTTATGGCATAAGCGTTGCAGACAACTGGGATATAATAACATTCTTTGATAAATATTTCTTAAACTCTCCTAAGAGGTATTCACCACCATAATCTGATCGTAGTGATTTGATATATTTTCTTAGATGCTTCTCCGTTTTCACCTTGAATACTTTGAATTTCTCAAAGGCTTCAAACTTACCTCACATGAAGTAAATGTATCCATACCTTGAGTAATCATCAGTAAATGTGATAAAGTACTCAAAGCCACCACTAGCGTACACCATTTGCTATGGCATACCCGGTGCAGACAACTGGAATGTAATCACATTCTTTGATAAATATTTCTTAAACTCTCCTAAGAGATATTCACCACCATAATCTGATCGTAGTGATTTGATACATTTTCCTTAATGCTTCTTTGTTTCCGCCTTGAATACTTTGATTTTCTCAAAAGCTTCAGACTTACATCGTATTAAATAAATATATCCACACCTTGAGTAATCATCAATGAATGTGATGAAGTGCTCAAAGTCACCTCTAGCCTGGATAGTCATGGGAACACACAAATCAGAGCGAACCAATTCTAGCCGAGAATGGTCTCTCAGACATTTTACTTTTTTAATAGGATTCACAGACTGGAAGTGCCCCCACTTCCAATGAACTTAATGGTTCATTCTTGACATGTCTTTAAATTCTTTTTAGACTAAAATGACTAAGGCGTAAGTGCCAAAGATATGTTTAATTCATCTTTGAAGGTGCCTTTCTCTTAATTAGTAAACTATTAGGGCTATTCAATTCGTTCATTTGCAGTATAATAGACAAGTCAGGATTAATAATATAAAGATCATTCACCGATATACTAGAACAAATAAACTACTTATTTTTCCTAATAATAACTGATTTATCATTAAAATGAACAAAATATTTTTCTTCAACCAATCTAAAAACATAAATTAAATTCCTTATAATGGAAGGTACATATAAACAATCCTTAATAACTAAAATCCGATCATGACTAAACTGAAGATAAACATCTCTTATTACAACTACTGCCACCTTTGTAGCATTACTCATGTGTAGATAAAGTTCTCCATTTCTAAGTTGCTTGGTTTCCTAGAACCCCTACAAAGTATTGCAAACATGATTAGTGGCTTCCGAATCTGCACACCAAGTTTTGGTAGATCGAACCACTAAACAAGTTTTAATAACTAATAAATGAAATTTACCTCCTTTGTTCTGGCGGTTTAGGAAACGGGGACAATCCTTCTTCTAATGGGATTTCTGCTTACAATGAAAACGCTTCCTTATAGGATTTTTCACTCTGCCTTGAGGTTCAGGGACTGCTGCACGTGCTTCTTCTTGTAGGACTGTAGCTTGTGCATTCTTCTTCTCTTTTTTTTCTTGCTTTTAGGCTTAGAAGTAGAAGTTTTCTCAGCCACCAGAGCATGGCTGGCTTACCAAGGAGTCCCTCAACTACTTGGAGTTCTTTAAGAAGTCTGATAATGAATACTTAAGCTTATTCACGTTGTAATTCAGTCAAAATGCCTTAAATAAATCTGGCAATGACTAGAGAATGATATCGACCTAGGTTTTTCCATCGATTTTAGCTCCAATAGTCTCTAATTCATTTAGAAGACCAATCATCTTTAGAACATGACCCTAAAATGGGTTCCTTTAGTCATTGTTGTGTTCATGAGGTGCTTCATTGAGAACAACCTTGCAACACGATTCTGATCCCGAAACATATCTTTGAGGTTAAGCATTATGTCGTAAGCGGTGGCAAGGGAATCAGGCTGTTGTTGTAGCACATTTGACATAGAGGGCAAAATGTAATAACGCACCATCTCATCAGCCTTTTTCTACATCCGATAGCCTTAAGTTTCCTCATAGGTCACCACTTAACAAGTTCTTCTGAACAAGCCTCAGTGAGCACTAACTTGTATTCTTCAGTAATAAGTACAATGTTCAAGTTCATTTTTCAGTCAATGTAATTAGGTCTAGTCAATTTGTTTTGGTTGAGTATAATCAAAACTGGGTTGAAAGAGCTTTCTTTTTAAATCCTGAGAATCATATAATAATAATAATAATAATGGTCAACAATATCTTTGAACACATAATTTAAATATGGAACCCTTTACCATTTTTAAAAAGTATTCGTCAGCAACCTAAAACTTTGAATAGTATGCCTCGTTAGTCAAGTCGTCCACTATTCATTATTATTTATATCTAAGTGTATACCATCATTTAATTTAATCAAATGATTCTGCAATTTATTCTTTCTAATATGGAGGTACCTACTAAAACCCACATGAAAAATAAATCACATCATTTAAAATTATCTCTTAGAAAAATTTGTACAATGATTTTGTAATCTATTATTTTCAATATGAAGATGAGCGCTATAACTCACATAAAAAATAAATCACTTCATCTACTAATCAATGATGGAGACCTTGAAATTTTTATGTGAAAAAATTCCTCACTCATTTAGTATTTAAAACATTATTTTCAAAGCGTAACAAGGAAAAAATATGTTCAATTATAGTCAATTAAAATACAAGGGTATAAAACATAAGACCTATGTGCAATAAAATTATTTTATTACTTTTTTTAAAAAAAATATTCTTTGACTGTACAATACTTATATTTATATACCCAATTTTTTATTGACAAGTGTCAAACAAAACATGATCTAGGTGTAGTCATGTATCCATGTTGTCCAAAATTATAAGGGAACCTAATAATTAAACATATACAACCAAACACACAATCATACAAATCGTCAAACCGTTCAATAATAAGAATTATTAAATCCTTACTATTATGGCCTAAGCTTCAACATCCTTAGTTTGTTGAAAACTTGCCCTCACCTTCGTTAAAGAAACAACAATCCTTAGATACAAAGTCATATGCCTCCCTGTAAGGAGTTCACACATGAACTATTCTATCTAAATTGATATCGAAATTATTTACACAGATCATTTAATATTGCGTATAGACTGAACAAATTTTTTTATGTAAAACCCTAGTGCTGAATCGGATTTTAACTTTGGGATCTCTCCGATTTCATCTCGTCTCAACATGGATAGGAGGAGTTGGTGTAAATGAATCAAGAATAAATACTCGATGGAAACTCACAATCTTCTATCGTACTCCTTCCGCCGTGTTATCTTGAATCGAGGGTGGGCTACGGTATCACCAAGATTTCTTCTTTTCTCTTAATGGCACAAACCTTAAATTCGTGAGAATTTTTGTGTTTTAAGAAAAGACAATGCCAGTGTATATATATGGCTACAATAAGGACTCTAAGGAGAAATAAGTGTCGGCCATAGTATGAAAAATTGGAATCCTAATTCCATTATGAATTAATTTCTTCCAGAAATTATAATTTACACCATTAAATAATTTTAATTGGACTTTTATCCTTATCTCAAAATTATATTCCGAGCCCTTTATTATTAAATGCTTATTATTCTCCCCACACTAAGATTAAAAATAACCGTCATTTAAATTAAATCATTGACAATTATATATAAATGGCTTCTTAATCCTTGAGCTTACCACTTAACTTATTTGACCTGTCGAATTAACATAATCCACCCGTAGGGTTTAACATGATCAAAACTTGTAAGTTTCTCAAGGAGTTATCATCAATCCCTATATAGAAACGTGAATTCCGTTTAATGTTAATCATACATATAGTGTCATTATCCAATTCACAGAGCTTATTGATCCATAAATGAATCTCACACTTAATGAGCTAAAACAACAAACATTACATATATATATCAGTTATTTCAAGATTAAGAGTATAAGCAATCATAATAACTATGGAATTTAAATTCTTTTATATCATCAGTATAAAATAATTAACTTAAACTGGTCATGTTCAATACACACAAAGTATAGTAGCACAACAAATTGAAACTATATCAGTTCTTGCAATCAAGATAAACTACTAAAACTTGTGCTACAATCATACCGATGGGTGTTCAATTGCATCTAAGACTTTGAATTACTAAACTTACATTCCACGAGAATCGATGATATGATCCTCTGTGTGTAAGCTAAACTCTACACACCAAATCATATATTATATTGAATAAAAGACACAATTGCATATTATTTAAACAAATAACATAATGAAACAATTGCCCATAAAGATTCTCATTAAAATAGCAAAACCAAGTCTATATAACATATCAAAACCAATAATAATAATAATAATAATAATAATAATAATAATAATAATAATAATAAACATGGTTTTTAGTATATCCCTCTCACACACATTTCATTAACTAGGGGGCAGAGTGACCCAACAAGGAATGACCCAAGGAGAAAGCCAACCGAAAAATTTGGTGGAAAATGATTTAAGGAAATTGAGCTCTTCAGCCTTTTATGACAAGAAAACCCCATATGCTTATACCACAATTGAGCTAACTAGGAAGACTTTAAAGGAAGAACAAGGCTCTCCTTTTTAGTAAAGATTTATAGATCCACCCCTTATGAGAAAATTAAATTCTTTAAATTCTAGTGGTTAAATAGATCTAGTTGATCATGTTCATTATTTCAAACAAGTAATGGCTTATTAGATATCTGATGACGCGATGATCTGATGACGCGATGATGTGCCGTATGTTCCCATTAAGTTAAGTGATTTAGCACTCATATGGTTTACCAAGTTACCTAGGGGGGGAGATTACGTCAAGGAGTTAGTCGAATAATCTATTGCCCACTTTGTGACATCCCGAAATACCATTTAGAGGATTTAACCCCCGGGACCCGATTAATCACGGTGTCGTACGCGACGACGGGTGTTAAGATATAAATTATAACTTATATCAAAAGAGAATTCCATATAAAACGGTAATTTTAGAAAATTTTGACATGTGGAGTTTGTTTACAAAGCAACCCAAAACCTGTTAAAATATATGTATATATATAGTCCATTACCAACATGTACTCCACATTTAATAAATATCATTTATAAAAAGCCTCCAACGAGGGCCCAATTTCAATAAGCTTTACCTCAATATACTACAATATAATACATAAACATATATTAACTGAAGAACTAGCATATTAGTCGTTTTCAAACGACTTAGGTGATCAGATGCCATCAGAGCTAACTATGATCCGTAAGCGTACCATCCCTGAGAAACACCTGCAAAAGTATTTGAAAAATTAGAGTGAGCCAAACGAGCTTAGTGGGAACTATAACGCGTGTTAATATAAAAAAATAAGTTGGAAAGCTATGCATACCATGCAATGCAATATGATGAAAGTAAGTTTAGTTTATATGCTGCTTCTCTGTAATAAATCCCCTCTGGGTAATATACATTCCTTTTGTATATACAAATGTAAATATGTATATACTACACGTCTGAAGCAACCAATGCACGGAAAATATTTCATGAAATGCATATAGATGCTATCCCAGTCCCCAAATCGTAATAAAATAGATAGAACATATATTTATCGGGTTTTTCTGTATATCGTGTAAAACCTATATCTCCAAGATACATTTATATATTTATAAAACTGTAAATATGAAAGAGTAATAATATATAGCCCGAATTTGTATAAAAGATGCCACAACACCGCGACTAGATCTATTATTGTCTCAAATCATATATATACGTCACATCTAGGATTTTAGATTTACTGTGCACAGAGATAGCTGGCAACTCGGTTTCTTCTGCCCTTAAGGCAGGGACCACCTACCAGGTCCACCTAAATGGGAAATGCCCCTAAGGCAATATAATATCTCACGTAGCCACCAAGGCTATACGCTACAAGTAATAACAATCTACCTGGTACGAACGGTGTGGCCAACTGAGAATAAATCCCAAACAATATCTAAATATAATAACTCATAAAAACCATGAAATCATAAGAACACAAGATCCAACCTGTGTAGATATGTATATACATATATCCCATATGTATTTGTATAACTCGTATACATATATATCCATTCCAGTTATATGTACAATGCATACAGTAGGCTATGTAGTGATATTGTTGTTGTACTTGGACTAAGCCCGCCAGGTCCGTCAACTAGTATCTTTATTAAAATATCATAAATTTGGGAGGCACTAAAAGATCTCTGTCAACGTGGCCCCAAGCGAAATATAATTTAGTTTCCATAGTATATAAGTTCTATGTATATCTCCCCTTGAGACCATAAGACTTCGTTTATACATAAAAGATTTATAATCCTGCCCAGCATAGTTACGGACTGGCCAAATAAGTGGCAAAACCCATAATTTATAAACCAGCAACCTAAGTACAATGACAATATCACAAATAGGAGTAATAAAGGACAAAACATACTTTTAAAACCATGTGTAGCCTCGTGAGTATGCGTACCATAAAGCCCAGTGCACAATCATATCCGTATATAGAGATTTTATACTAATCTTTAGAAAGATAAAGTAGAAATTTGGATTTCTATGGTATTCCGTTATTTATAGTCATATTAAATCCAAATCAATCCAAGAAATGAGAGTAAACAACCCGAATCCCATGAATATGGAATTTTTGTAGAAAAAACCTTAGGTTTGATTCAATTCGGAGCATACCGTACTTAATAAGTTTAAATAAGGTTGAAGTACTAGTGTTCCCACCTATTGAGGGTTAATACCTTGAACAATCATAGTGGAATCAAGCCAGAGAAGCACCAAGTCCGAAATCTCCAAATTAAAGCCTTAAACCCTAGAAATAGTGATGAAATGGTGAAGAAGAAGAAGATGAATAGTAGTAGAGAATTGTGTAAATTGAAAGAGCTTAGATCATGGTCTTGAATCACATGCAAAGCCCTCAAAATCGCCTTTCCTCTCTCTCTCTCTCTCTCTAAAAGCTCTCCAATGGATTTATTAAAATGAGAAGGAAAGGGGAGGAAAGAAATATAAAAATCTTGCCCAGGTGCATGTAGTCAACTACATCAAAACCCATGTAGTCGACTTCCACTATTCACAGCACACAATTTTGCTGTTTGGTCACATACTCAACTTCACGCCCAGTTTTGGCCATCGGGGACTGAGAATTATGTAGGTAATTAGGGCAGTAATCATGCATCGCATACACTAATTTACGCACTAATCTTAAACCCTAGGATTTATGCTGTTCAATAAAATCGACAGATGACATACCTTATGTGTGATTTGATGTTACTAAAACGAACCGGATGGATCGAATCCTTCTGTTGTTGTCGTCCTTAGCGTAGAAATTACGACGCCTCTACGGTATGCACACACGAACGGGATGAGATCCTTGCTTGGTGTACTAGCGCCTTCTAGGGTTCTCTCTCTGGCCTCTCTGAGTTTCCTTGACGGCCAAGATGAATAAAGGTTCCCTTTTATAAGAGAACCCTAGTGAGAACCCTAAGCAACAAACGAACTGGGCCCAAGTCCAACTTGGCCCGTTTTAATTTGTTTTGATCCAACTCGTTTTGGTGTGCGACCCTGTAGGTTTTACACTCTTTGGCAGTATAAATAAAAGCCCATTTTATTATACGAATAGTAAGCGGTCTCTAGTAAAACATTACTATTATCCAAAGGGTATAAATGTCAAAAACGACACAACCTTAAATTGATATTCCAAATATTAACTCCTTTTGTCAATCGATATCTAGATTGAACACAAGACTAGGCAAGTGTCATTCTTGTATAGTTCAATCTTTATTTCTTGATCTCTAAGTATAATTAATCTAAAACAAATGACATCTCATTTGTGCATGGCCATGCGAATATTAATTACACTTATCAAGGGGCCCAACGATATCTCTCTCAATATACGAGAGTGACAAATCTCATCTTGATCAACCATATACGTCTACATAGTTCATAGTATGCTCGGTCATCATCTTTATAATTACTCGATCAAGAGCAACGTTTGATAATGCCTGACATGCTAATCCCTATGTTGGTAACCATGGCGATCTCAGGTCTAAGGATAATACGATATCACAAATGGGGAACATCACTGATGACATTATGTAACACTCCTCGCAGTGTCCCCAAAGCGGGTCAGTCCAATACCTTGTTCCCTAACAAGTATCAGTATGTTCAGCTTGATATTTCCATATCCATGACTTGTGGAACATAATCATCAGCTGACCCATACTCTAATCATTATATCAATGTGATCCTAGGTTATTGACATATGATTAGGGACATCTAAATAATATTATTATAACATTACTAGCACCCACAATCAAGTCACGTACTTGATGAACTAGTATTAATATATATTATTTACAAGAGAATATAAAGTATAATAAATAAACTTTATAAATAACAATAAGCATAAAATATCCAAGTACAAATCATAATCTATGAATAGTCCTAGGACATATCTCTTTCAAATTAGGTCTTGGCCAGAACACGAAATTTGTAGACGGGACTGAGATGAAGATGTTGCAGCAAACGGGGTTTTGTTTGGACCCTGGATGAAGAAGTTATGGCCTCTCAAAGTTGGCCAAAATTAACTTTTTCGAAAAGTTCAAAACACGCGATTTACTCCCCATTTTCTATCCGGGCCCCCGAATAACAAAAATATTGATCCCACAAACTTAATATATCTAATATGACATGCTAGAGGTGTCAGGTCAAATACTAGAGCCTCGGAACCCAATGTTCACAATCAAACGACGATAAAACCTTAACCGGGCTTAATGGAAGGACCAACCTTCAAATGGAAATACGGGGCATTACATGCTTAATCACTAACAATCGAGTGGTGAAGGGGCCAGATGCCTTGTCCCACTTGAGGAAAAAACAAGAAACTCTTATTGAATATTTATAGAAATATTGGCAAGTCTTCCATCAAACTATGATTTAAAGTTTGATGTTAGCCACTAAAGTATGGTTTGCCATGGGACAAAAATGGTATGTATAATGATTTGACTAGTCGACCACCAAAGAGATAGTTTTCTTTTGGGAGCCATGGAAACACATGACTTGTAAATAAAGTATATTTTGGTTCTTAAAGGTTGCATGACTTGTAAACAAAGTAGCTGTCATGAAGGGAGAAAGGGAACAACCTTAACCGAACATTCTCATCGTTTAGATTTTGGTTCTTAAAGGTTGCACAGACATTGGGAAATTTTCCCAAGTGAGGGTATGGACTTTCTCGGTCTAAGCCATGAAAACTGTGTAACATTGAAATCGTCGCTGGACGAATTTCAAAATGAGTAGCTGTAGTAGCTGGGAGGACAATACAAGATGGAGGATTTGCAGTGATAGGAGCAAAGTAGTCCTTCAATGGACGTTCTTCTGCCATTTCCGGATAGGGGATTTGAACGATGGGAGATGTAGGTGAACTTGGACTCGAGTCTATGGAAAATGGGGTAAGGTCAAAGATCGCAAAGATCCGTATCTCGTGAATCAAGAGTTGAATTGCTACGTGATCGGTTCAGTAGCCTTTTGGACTTTCGCATCCCATGAGATAAATATTGTGAAATTTTGACTTTCCAAAAAGAATAGATGGGTGGTTCAAGAAAATAGGACACAAAATGACTACAATCCTAATTGGTTGACGTACACTAATAAAGGAAAGAATTCCTAGATAGCATATAACCAATTCTTATCTTCAATTTAGTGAAAAGGGTAGTCAATTTTAATTATTCGCGGGTGGGAAAGCGCGAGCTCTTTGACACCACCTGATTGAAAATTTTGTGCTCCTACTCTTGTCCAGATTTGATCGAAACGAACAATAAAAATTGTCCGAGAATCTTACCAATTAAATTCTCCCAAATCAGGGCCGAAGGACTAATATGTTGGAGGGTCACAAAGGCACCACTTAAATACCAACTAGTCAATCTACCATAGGCTTGGAAGAGCTCACTGGAGTGGCTACCGATCGCTTCTTTTCTTTAGAGGTCCTATGAACACCGAATCTTATTTGGCTTGTTAGTGAGTTGATTTTAATTAATGACGGCTTAGGATCACAAGCAAATGGATAAGCGATTGAGTGGGTGATGAAATCCCAACTCATTTCAATAGCCGGGCTAGGCTTTAGGTCCAATTATTCATCATTCACCATTCAAAATAAATGTGCTAAAAACAAACACATAGCAATTAGAGCACGTAGGAATTGACTCGATGACAGGAGATTCGCGAGTGATAAAAAATGTACCTCCCGCAAGCGGGGTGATGATTCGGTTGAGTCGATCAGGGGGAAATTTCTCCTAAATTTCAGTCGTCCCCGAGAGTCCTACTGACCCAAAATAGAGAGTCTTTAAGTGTTATTTTTTTTTTCCAAATATGCAATCTCTATTTTGTCCAGTTTTCCTTTTGCAAATTTTTTTTTTAACACTTAATCTGGGCAATCCCAGAACACCATATAAATAAATATTACAATTTTTAAACAGTCCAAAATGTCTAAAAAAAAATTAAATTTTACAACCAAATCGAATAATTACAACTAAATCTAACAAATCAAAAAAAGTCTTCATGTCATTTTCATTGGCGTCAACTCCCCGGCAACAGCGCCATTTGATAGGAGGCTATCTTCGTCGCTAAAAGTAGCTTGATCAAAAACCCTTATGTACCTACAAAATATATTAGTAACGTAGATAGTAGTAGTAAGGGGTCAAATCCACAGGAGTTGTTTATGAATCAATGAAAACAAAATTGAGAAAATAATAGATTTAGAATAAAAACCATTTTTTTTCTTTTAGAAATGCTTACTTTTCTTAGGAATAATTTTAATACTAATAAAATGTAATGAAAGTAGAGAAAGTTGTTTTGGAGAAATAAAGTGTAGGGATTTCAAGAGTTAAGAATCTACCACCAAATTATCAATGGATCTAGAATAATATATTATTGCACATATATACCCAAAATAAATTCTATACTAGTTTGATTAAATGGAATCACCTATGGTATGTAGAGTGAACCCAAATGCTAACCAAATAGTATTTGACAATTTATTTGGTTATAAGAGATTTTTCCTTTCAAGATCTATATTTTCTTCTTTTAGAAATAATAATAATATAAAGTTGTCACTCACTCACATCAACAATCAAGAACTAGAAGATAAATTTGGAAAATAAAATGAACTTAAGAAAATCCTATGGTATGTAACTCATCTCTTAAGTCAAGTATAAAAACCAAAATGGGATCACCTATGGTGTGTAGAGAAATCCAAAGATCTTATTTAAGAAAAATCACAAATGAGTATATTTATGCAATATTATAAAATTCTAAATCACAAATAAAAATGAGGCTTCATCTCTCCCCTTGAAAGGGAGATTAGCCTTCCATAAAGATAGAAGAACAAAACAAATAATAAAATAGCTCCTTAAATATCTCCAAATATGTGAGTAAAAGAAATTCTCTCAACACTCTACAATATTATCTTCTTCAACAAAATGAAACAATAATACAAGAAGAAGAAAAATATGTAGCACTCAAATATTTTCTCTCTCTAGAACAAGCTCTCTTGCTCCAAGCTCTCCTCCTTTCTTTCAAACTCTCGTAGGTGTGTTCTCCCTTGGTCAAATATCAATCAATATATGTGAGAAAATGAGAGAAAATATTAATGATGAAAGTAGACAATGGGGTGAGGGGGTGTAAGAGAATAATGAGACTTTGTCTAGAGAGTAGGGTGTGTAAGAGAATAATGTGGACATTGTCTAGGTAGTGGAGTGTTGGGTTATGGGTTGAGTGATTAAAAATATGAGAGTGGGCACACACACTTTTGGGATATTTTTATCTCTTTTTTTTCTTTTGCTGCCGGAATTTTGTAATGAAATTTCGGATATGAAGATGGACGAATTTGAAAAAGTGTTGAACTGGAAAGTTATAGCTCTCAAAATTCTCTTGATTTTAGGCTCAAGAAACGCATGATTCGGAGTTCCGAGCAAAAAGTTATGCTTTAAAACCTATCCGAGCAACTTTAGGTGACCTGTATCACATATTCAACAAAGTTAAGCATTTAATTACATCAATTGAGACAAGAACCTGCAAAACAACTAAATGTCAACATTAGATAACATAATGCAATTTTTGACACTTAAATTTTGGCATTTGGGGAATTATAAATAACAGTTTTGGGTGCTTATCAACAACTCATCCAGAAGGCTCTTATCCTATCCTTATCCTATCCTATCCGACTTTCTTATCTGGCATGACAAACGCACCCTGGAAGTTAAATATGGTATTTGTAGATTTTGTTGTGTATCAAAACACACACAAAAAAATTAGTTAATTATTTTGTGTTAATAAGATCTTTTATTTTCTGATATTTAATTTAATTATGGGTTAATACTTTACATTTGCATATAATTTAATCATGTAAAAAAAGCTGCTCATATGTACTATTATATAATTTTTTTGTGTAGAAGTTAAATTTTTTTTTTTGTTCTCTTGAGGAAGTTATATTTATAAAGGAATAGTATCTATTAATTAGTTAGTTCATGCTAGACTTGAATTTTGGATGTTTTCCATATAAATATTTATTAAACTTGTTGGATTTATTTCAACTTAGCATATGTTGGTAGTAATTTGATTGGTGTGCAAACTATACTAAAACATACAAATTTACAATATAGAGTAAATGGGAGTTTAAATTATCTAATGTATGTACATTAACATATAGGACTCGATGACAAGTTTAAAGTTAGAGAACTTATCCTTGTATCATGCAAAAAAACAAACTTACACAGAATAATTAGAGAAAAATTAATTAAAGTGAATCGGTTAGCAATAAAGTACTTTATTTTTATTATTTTTTTAGTTAAATGCTACTCTATTCTCCGGCCATTTCATGTTGTAATTACAATTAATATCGGTTAGACTTTCACTCATATTCCTGTATAAGGCTCTAGCTTGGTCACAGGCAAAATTAGATGGGGGGGAGTCTTGGGCTGCAATCCACCCAAAAGAAATAATTATTGCTAGCAGAAGTGTAAAAGGTAGCCTAACACACTAATATTAATTTATATTTAATATGTCTATTAGCCTATTATCTAAGATATTATTGAAAGTAAGTAATATTATATAAATATGAATTTTTTTATAGTTTAATTTTTATTAACTTGTATTTTGTTGTTGTTGTAGGGATTGAAATTCGCCAGAGGTTATATCTAACTTTAATGTCCTTTTATCTTTAGGGGAAGAAATTTTATTGTTTGCTATATTATTCTTTTATTCTCTAAGGTTTCCCGTAAATGTCGTCTTTAATTATCCTGGTTTAGTCATGTCATATGTATTTTAATTAATTTTCCAGTGTATTTCGAAACCCAATTTCAACTAATGCATTTTCAAGCCAAACACACCACTTATTTTGGATTTTCTTATTCTTGGAAAGGCAAAAAGAATAATTTTTCATTATAAATATTTTAAGCTAGAATTTATTTATTTTATTAACTATTTTTTCTTTTATTACCGGCTCACCGCATAGTAAAATCCGGGTTCCGTCCTTACTCATTGTCTTGGTATCCCTTCCACGTTATTCTATTTATTTTTTTGTATTTCAAAGTTACTTGATTGTTGAATATAATATCAAAATTATTTTTGTATATGTGGTCAACATTCTTTTCTCCTTTTCTTATTGTTTTATTGAATTATATTATCTATCATTTGGTTCATATGTTTATTTTGTTGGACAACTGATGAAAATACATTATAGTAAAAAAAAATTATATTTTTATTATATTTATGTCAATTAAAATCTTGTTGTAGTAATAGTAATTATAAAAAAATAGTAATTATAAAAAATAACAATAATAATATTAATAATAATAATTGTCAATAGTAACAATAATAATTATTATAAAATAATAATAATATTATAATAATATAAATTATCTTGTGTAGTTCCACTATTTGGCTCATGCATGAACTCACAACATAACGTACATTTTATTATGAAATAAATTAGGATTTTATGGTCCAAATATAATACGTTGTAAGTAGTAGACTTATAAAGGACTAATAATAATATTAAAACCTAGATATGTAAGAATCAAAATATAAAGACAATATATAATTGGTATTTGGATGTTTATTTATATATTTTTTTTATAATAGAATCCTAATTGAAGTAGACTAAAAATTATTGGTATTTTAAATATAAAAAACTATGTGATTTCCTAAAATATATTCAAATTAAAATGACCAAATAGAAGCTAATTGAATGTCTAACTAACTGTGGGTACTTTTAATTTAATAATTAGTATAGAATAAAAAATCATAATCAATTGATAAAAGTTCAACAATAAATTAGGATTTTACGGTCAAAATATGATACATGATTAGTACGGGCTATATTGGGTGACGTGGAACACGTGCCTCTTTAACATAGTAAATAGTCTTTCCCTTGAAACCACAATAGAGTTTGGAGCATCCAATCAAAAATCAATTGGCAATGGTAAATCCTACTGATAAATGATAAACGCGTAATTTTGTAGTCGCTAACGCCATTTTGATTGTTACTATCGCGTTTATCTTAACCTAGTTTAATTAAATTAACTCACTTTTGCACATACACTAAAAATATCAAGAATTGCTTTAACATGGCTCAAAGTAGCCTTTTCTAGTGTCTTGAGTGTACCTTCAGGCTATGGAAGCAAGTTAGAGAGCTTTGGGAAGCGTACAAGAGAGATAGAAGCCAAAAGAGAATAAAAAAAGTCTCCCGAAGTGTCCTCTGATCAATCAGAGGAGCCTCTGATTGATCAGAGGCCACCTTTTAGTGCAGAACATGCCCTCTGATCGATCAGAGAGTGCTATGATCTATCAGAGCCCACCTTTTGAGCCAAAATCTCCCCTCTGATCGATCAGAGAAACCTCTGATCGATCAGAGACCTCCCAGATCTCAAAGGACAGCACCCAAAAGCAGTTTTTCTCCCCTTTTTATACATTGAAACTCACCAAAAGTGCTGGACTTTCCATTTCTAGATAGGATGAGGTGCTTACCCATTGGGTTCTTTAGAAAAGTGTACTAGAATACCCATTTTTGGGCATTGCTCTCCCATTATTTATTTTCTCTTTGTCCCTCATGTAATGGATGCAATTTTCTAGATCTAGATTCAAGTTAGATAAATATTATTTTCCTGCACTTTCTCTCTATCTATCACTTGTAAGAAATCTAGAGAGAGAAACTCTTGAGAGAAATGGAAATCCCTTTAATGGTTTTTGTTTATACAACTATCATGGAATAGTTTCATTGCTAAGGCTAAAGGATGAAGTTTGCATTGCATTAATTATGTAAGTTTGTTTCTCATTCCATTGTTAGTATTGTTAAATACTTGTTGAATCCTTCATCTTGTTCATTCAATCAACCATTCATAAGCTAGTAAGATAATCCTCATAAGGTGATTAAACTTTGTATGCCTTGTATACATAGATCTCAAGCATTAATGAGGAGATAATGCATTTGTGTATTTCTTATTAGCCTATGTCCATTCCTTCTATGATTGAGATACTTTACATTGCCAAGCATGTTTAGTCTTTGAATATTCATAGAAATACCATAAATTTGAGATTCCAATCCTTGAATGCTTTAATGATATGTTGAGTGCTTTCTACACTTTATGTGATTTTGAGACTCAATATTTTCTTAGTTAGAGTGTTGCCAAGGAGGATCTCTTAAGTTTATGCCATAATCAACTACACTAATCACCTTAAGGATTCAATTTTTATTTATCAAATGTGTCTAAATCGGATGATTTAATCTCCACCTAGACCTCCCAATCTTAGACAAATGAAATGTTATGATTTATTGAGCTAAACTTTTTAGTTGGCCATTTTCATAATCAAGTCAATTGCCTAGGGGAAACTAACAATGAATTCTCAATGCCTAGTTTAATTTTATGCCTTTTCTTTTGGTGTATCTCAAGTTTACATCTTGGTTGGACATTATATGGGAATGGGTTGCACTTGCTTCACACCCTTTGTTACAAGATAAAAATGAGAGATACATTTGTGTTGAGTTTTACTTACACCCTTTCTTTATATGGCATTTATATGGGAATGGGTTGCTCTTACTTCACACCCTTTTGCTTAGAAAAGTGTAAGATACTCAACACTTAGGAATTGCATTGAGAATTTTGAATGAGATTAATTTTACATAACATTGCAAAGCAAATGAATTCTATAATGCCTTAGCCTTTTCTTATCAATTGATACATCACTTTAATTTTTATTGCAAGACTTTAAAATCAACAACTAAAATCAACAAATCAAATTCTCTTGAACAAAGCCTTGGACTCTTAATCACCACATCGTCTTTCCGACTATCCTTGTGGTTCGACACTTGGACTTACCAAGTATTATAACTTGAGGACCTACACTTGGGTTCCTAAGCGCGGAAGTATTTTCGGGCGCGTCAATAAACACTTAATATTATCATTCATACGCTCATTTTCGGAGTTGTTTGACGCGTTTATTTCTCTAAAACTACTCAGTTTGCCAACTTATTTCGCGATTCGTCTCGTAGCACTTTTGTATTTAACAATGCTTGGAAAGGCACATTTTTGTGTTTATTTTGGTGTCTCTAGATTTCAAGAAATATTTTATTTAATACAATGGTGAAATTTTTCATTGGACAAAAAGAATCAAAGAAAGTGGAAGTCTCCATATCCATGTGATTAAAGAGCATCCAAGAAAGTAGAAGTCTCCATGTGATTAAAGGAAGAAAGTGAAAATCTCCATGTGATAGTATCTTTAGATTTCAAGAAATATTGTATTTAATACAATGGTGGAATTTTCCGTGGGACAAAAGGAATCAAAGAGAGTGGAAGTCTCCATGTCCATGTGATTAAAGAAAAAAAGTGGAATTCTCCATGTGATTAAAGAGCATCCAAGATGGTAGATTTATCCACCAAAAATAAAATAAGCATTGTTTATTTTTTAGCATCCAACACAACTCTCTTATTTATAGTCTTCATTGTTGCTTTGGAGAGGAGTACTTATTATTACTTCTCATTTCTCAATTCATAGAGAGCTTGTAATACTTTTTTTTAGAGAGAGAAATGGAGTTCACTTTTATAATTCTTGTCTCTACATTTATTATGGAGTAAATTTCTTTGATAAGGCTAAAAGATGAAATTCGCAATGCATTAATTATGTAAGTTCAATTCTCATTCCATTGTTAGTATTATTAAATACTTTTTGAATCCTTCATCATCTCCATTTTTTCAACCATAAGCTAGTAAGATAATTTTCATATGATGATTTGACTTTGTATGCCTTATATACATAGATCTCAAGCATTAATGGAGAGATGATACACTTGTGTATTTCTTACTAGCCTATGTCCATTCTTTCTTTGAATGAGATATTTTTCATTGCCAAGCATGATTAGTTTTTGAATATTCATGGAAACACCATAAATTTGAGATTTTAATCTTTTAATACTTTAATGATATGTTGAGTGCTTTATATACTTTATGTGATTTTAAGACTCATCATCTTCTTAGTTAAAGTGTTGCCAAAGAGGATCTTTTAAATTTATGTTATAAACAACTTCATTAATCATTTTAAGGATTCAATTTGTATTTATCAAATAAGTCTATATACACTACCTCAAAAGTACACTTAGGCGACGTAGATTGTACGTCGCCCAAGTGTAGATATACGTCGCCACAATCTTAGGCGACGTAGGATACGTCGCCTAAGGTACGTCTCCTAAGCTATGTCGCCCTAGGTAATAGGCGGCGTAAACAAATAAGTACGTCGCCTAAGAAAACTCTAAGGCGACGTAAAAATACATACGTCGCCTGTGTGGTCAGATTGGAGTTGACTTTGACTGAACTTTAGGCGACGTAATCAATTACCTACGTCACCTAGGTTTCTTACTTAGGCGACGTACTTATTTAACTATGTCGCCTAAAGTGCAGTCAAAGTCAACTCTTCTCTAATCTTAGGTGACGTAGGTAAATAGGTACGTCGCCTAGGTGTTTACTTAGGCGACGTAGTTAAATAAGTACGTCGCCAAAGATCAGAGAAGAGTTGACTTTGACTGGACTTTGGGCGACGTAAGTAAAATAATTACGTCGCCTAAGTGAATTAAAATAATTACAGAAATTGCATGTTTCTGTGTGCACCCCACGCGTGCACTTCTATACAAATAACCTGCATTACAAACCAATTTCATTCATTCAAACATCCTACCCAATCGTTCATATTTTTCATTCATTCAAATATCAAAACATTCAATTATTCAAATATCTGAGCATTCAATTATTCAAATATCTAAGCATTCAGTCAATCAAATATCCAAGCATTCAATTAAATGTTCAAAACGTTTATAAATTACAGCAATGTCCTACAAAACTGTTTTAAAAACTTTACAATCATATAAAATTGATCAATAAGAAACTAAACCTAAAACTATCATGCGTTGGAGCCATCGGATGGTGGAGCCCTCATATTCATCTGCCTCGCCATTTCTGCAAGCTGGGCCTGTATCCTCGCTTCGAACTCTAGCCGCTCCCTATCTCGATCATGTCGCTCCCTCTCGAGCTGCCTCTCACGCTCCTGCCGATCTCGTCTTTCCTGTTGAAGACTCTCCTCGAGTTCCTTTTGATTTGCCCTAAGTCTGGCGAACTCCTCCTCAATCGCGGCGTTTCGGGGCTCCGGCCGAGATGGTCCTCTCGTCCTCGGCTGCTTGGCGACGCCGCTGCCTAAGCCGGGAACCCTGGTCCCTCTCGAAGGACCGACCACCCTCTCCATAAGCCCGATCTCTATATCAACAGAGAGTCTCGGCGGAGCTGTGACTGAGGCCGTGTAGACACCCCGATCCATGACCCCCGCAAGAACCCTAACGACCTTCGAGAACTACTGTTTTTGGAGTCCAGAACCCACCCGAGCACCCGAAACTATCCCGAGGGGGTTTGTTGCGCGACAAACCTATTTTCATGAAGGATTGTCGCACGACATATCACATTGTCGCGCGACAATCCCTGCAATGTCGCGCGACAATCCCTCTCTGCACCCGACCAACCACTTTCTGACACATCACATTGTCAGAACCCATCACTTCAGCCGTTTGTCGCGCGACAAAGGGAAATGTCGCGCGACACTTGCCCTTTCTGGGGGAATGTCGCGCGACAATCTCTCCCGAGCACTATAAATAGGCCAACACCCCCAAGGGTTCTAGACGGCAACTTCTCGCCACAATTTCTATACTAAAATTCCTTATTCTCTCTCATATTTTCTAATATTTAAGCCTTCTCCGGAAGCATCTGCGATAACATTTATTTGCGCAAGAGTCTCGGATCTAATCTTGGCACCCAGTGTGCCACCTTCTAGAGTCAGACCGCTGGAAATATTTCTAAGAGGAAAAGCTAATATTCGCCGGAGGTCTTCTCTGCCGTATTATATTTTCTCTCTCTTATTCTTATATATATCGTCGGGAAGGTAACTAAAGTCTCTTCTGGTAATTAAATAAGATTTCTAACGCGCTCGAAAAACAGGTTTTCATTAGTTATTTCCAGAAAGCAGTAGAATATCAGTAAAAGCATCCAAGTTTTCCAACATAGAATAAACATATAAGACCACTAGAGACCGAAAGGGCGGAATGGGTGCTTAACACCTTCCCAAACCGTAATATAGTTCCCGAACCCTATAGAATCCTGGTTTCGTAGACAAACGTGTAAAGAAAGGCTTATCTGTAGCCTTCCCTCTTACACAATCATTTTGTCCGTTTTCTCGTAAAACGTACTGGCGACTCTGAACGAACCCTCTTGCATCTAGAAATAGGATAGAGGGACTCCCGATATGAATTATCAACACATAGAAGCAAATGGAACAACGGAATCCTTTTCGATGTTTCAGACGCCCACCAACGGGAACGAGAACCCGGGGGTCGCATTTGCGGATTCTCACAGTGGCGACTCTGCTGGGGACTGAGAGAACTAGGCTCTTATGTGTGGTATTTTTTTGTTTATAAATATGTTGATATGCACGCTTTTTACTGCTTTCCCTACTTGCCCCTTGATGTGGCGCCTGGATTTTATTGTTGACATGACCTAGAGGCGCAATAGAGTCCATTCATTGACATAGACATATGTTTAGGATTTCCCCTTTCTGTTATATTTGATTGTAAAGAAATATCTTTTTAAAATAAAAAATGGCGTTTTCAAAATACACCTTGAAGATAAGATATTTATAATTAAATCTTTTGAAAACTCTTGTTTTCACGCACATCACTATTCATGCATGGATCTTACGAGTGTGATTTTACCCCAAACCCTTGGAAGTATTATAAGTGAGTAGGGAGTTGGCTTGCTTGGGCCAACATAAACCGAAAGCATTTACTTCCACTCTCCTTGGCCAAGTACGCCCCCGAGGTATATCGAGTGACGAGAACACTCACGTACCTGGGAAGTATATCAAAAGATTCTTGCACGTACCCGCCCCTGGGGTATATCGCGAGGTCTTGCCAAATAGGAGGGAGCCTGAAGCCTTCACCTTGCATTACACCTGCGTTGCATATAGGAAAAGTCAAGATAGAACACTCTTATCTTTTTTTATCAACCGTGAGGAGTTCGTACCGTATAGGGCCTTGTCATGTATATCTCCCCCAGATATTGGCAAGTACGGCCGGAGGCTGACCAACCTCCGTCGTAGAAATTTACAACGAGATCAGCTCGTTGTGACTTTCCCCGGTACATCTCCCATGAAAAGCAACTCAAGAGGAGAGATATTCCCAATTTTCATAAAATCAGAAGATGAGTTTTTAAAATTTGGGATAAGTAGGGTAACCCAAGGAGCACTTTGCTGCCTACCCTAAACTCCCACTGGGAATTCACTCAAGTTGTTGTTGACATGTCTTTACAAAAAACACCCGAAACTTGGTTTTCGTTGTTTTTCTTTTTCCGTGATTTCTCTTGGCAAAAATGAATCACACCTTAGTCTTCCTTCATCTCCGCTATATCTACAGCCCTACGACGACAGTCTGGAAGGTTGGGCAGGAAGAGACTACACTGGTAGATTAGTTTGACCGAGCACTCCGACTATGTCGACTTCAAATCCGAATGACTCAGAGGTCCGAGCAGTTGATCCGAATCTAGCAGAGGTACCGAGGGCTCCGCCTACCCTAGAAGAACTGCATCGCCTATTGATAACCGTCAGTAAGAATCTTGCAAGCCTCGCTACAGAGCAACAGAGCACCCGAATTCGAATGGAAGAATTATCAGCCGAACGAATTGCGCCACCGGGGTTTGAACGACTACCACCGAATGGAGATCCGAATCAAGGGCAATCATCACAAGTACTCCCCCCAGTCCAAGGCACCAACCCACAGCAAACAGGTCCTATCCCAACAGGCCGCATTCAAACTGACCCCAATAACCAGAACCAATGGGCCCCGGACTCCGGCCCTACTTATCAGCAACAAGAACCACCCATCATCTGGCCGCAACCCCAAGTCCAACCAGGTCTCGACCTTCAGTACCCACAATGGCCACAAATCCCTGCACGACCTGTCCTACCACCAGCCCCGGTAGCCCCTCCCAATGAATACCCAGATATAAACCGACTCCGGACAGTATATGCAGAATCAGCTATAGCTCGGGAACAGCCCGATGAAGTATCTAAAGAGAGTGAAGAAATGAAGAAACTAAAGGAACAGATGAGGGTCCTGCAGAAGGGAGTTTCCCTAATGAAAGGAGCAGACGAGGTTACTGATATGAATGCCTTCTCCTTCTACCCCGAGGCAAGACTACCACAGGGGTTCAAGCTTCCTCCTATTACTAAGTTCACCGGCACAACTCCCCCGAAAACACATCTGCAATCATATATTCGATCCATGCAAGTATCTGGCTGTGGAGAACCCGAGTTAGCCCAAGCATTTCATATGACTCTCACGGGGGCGGCCCTGAGATGGTTTTTTGATTTAGAGAGGCGCCACACGAAAACTTGGGGGGATATTGTCAAGGAATTCATGGCTAAATACGGGTCCAATGAAGAGTTGGAAGTCACCCGTAAACATTTAGAGATGGCCAAACAGGGTGAGAAAGAGGGCTTTAGTGATTTTGTTACTCGTTGGAGAGAAATGGCATCCCAAATGTCCAAACGACCAGACGAAGAGGAGCAGTTAGAGATAATTCAGAAAAACTTCACTCCGGTTGTATTGACTTGTATGGGAAAGCACGTGTTCCCACATTTTCGATCACTTTTAAGCATGGGATCCCAAGTAGAAGAAGAGTTGGCCAGAAAGGCGGACACCCAAACAAGGAAAGCCTCATATACTGAGAAGAGCACGGCCACCCCCGTTGTAAACCAGCTAAACTCTTATCCGTACCAACAAAACCCTTTTCAGCAGCAACAACCCCAATTAACGTGGCCTATACAAACCGAAGCCTCCAATACATATCAACCCAATAAAAATAGAAAATTCAGCAACCTCCCCACAACCTGACCAAAAGTCTTGAATTGCTACAGAATGCGGGCCTGGTTACCCCACTCAACCCTCGTCCTCCACCAAATCCCGTCCCTTCTTCTTGGAGGATGAACGAGAACTGTTTATACCACCAAGCTGTGGGCCATGACACAGATAGATGTTTAGCCCTCCGACACCGCATCCAAGATCTAATCGAAGAAGGAAAAATCCCCGCACCAGGCGAACCAAATATGGCCAACTAAAGTGAGTTAGCATCGCTAAGTGAGAAACGGTAGAAGGCCGTGTATCGCCATTATGGGGCCTTTAAAATCGAAAAGTGAAGACTCGGGGTATTTGTGAGAACAATGTAGTTTTGAGAAAGGTTAGAGAAGCCGATAAGAGATCCGAGAGAAAAGTTCAGAACTGGGCCGTACATCGTTAAAGAAATCAACACAAGGAGAGCCGTAATAGTCGCAGATGTAGATGGTCAGACGCTACATTCAAGAAATATTATTATTAAAGCAATAGCATGTATAATCTAGAACTACGTAAACCTGAGCCCCAACTCACTTTTGTTTGTGGAGGAAATACCACGGGGAACGTAGGCAACCTGAGAAGTTACTTCAGGCCCGGTTTAATTATTATAAAAAAAAAAATTTTTTGTTTCATAAAAAAAGCAATTTTTCAAACTTCATAAGCAGTGGTTCATAAACAGTCAGTTCATTTGCTATCTAAACACCCCATTTTAGCCCCGGAAAGAAGCCACGTCGTATCTTTAGCCACCAGTGCAACTCGAGCTTCATTCACGCTTCAGAGGGCTCTAAGCCCACGAACTGAAACCATTGCATTTAATAAGGGACGACAACCAGATCTTCCTCCACCAATCGCCAGATTGAACGAATGATGTCAGCCCGGAGGGGCTAAGAAAAGCCAAACCGTGCATAGTTGAAATAACGAGTCAGCCATGCCACATACACTCCACAGATAGAGAGGTATGAGGAGTGATAAACTTGAGTCCCGAGGGTACCAGGGCATCTCGAGCTTTGATAGAAGAAAAGTCAGCATTTGTACAGTAAAGAGGACTACAGAGATAAAAGAGTAAGTGTGGGGATGAAGGAAGGAAGAGAGGTGTATTTATCGGAGAAATCATACACATGTACTCATCGTTTGTCATGTAACAAACCTTGTTACAAATATATTTCTCCAACAGACAGGGTTCATTACTGCCAAAGAAACCACTTTTTCGCTTCTCACTTAGTTCCTTTCACTTTTGCAGGGGCCTGATGGTCATTCTTATTATGTCATTATAGGCCTGTTTTACACCAGCATGTTTTTTTTTATATTGCACCTGTTGGTACTTTTATGTAAATTTTTGTGAAATAAAACCCGATGGTACTTTTATGTAAATATGTGTAAGAAACCTGAGGGTACTTTTATGTAAATATGTGTAAGAAACCTTAGGGTACTTTGGTGTAATTACGAGAGATGTAGGGTTATAAGGGTAAAATTATGTAATTTTCCAAACCTGAGGGTACTTTGGTGTAATTACGAGAGATATAGGGGTATAAGGGTAAAATTATGTAATTTTCCAAACCTGAGGGTACTTTGGTGTAATTACGAGAGATGTAGGGTTATAAGGGTAAAATTATGTAATTTTCCAAACCTGAGGGTACTTTGGTGTAATTACGAGAGATGTAGGGTTATAAGGGTAAAATTATGTAATTTTCCAAACCTGAGGGTACTTTGGTGTAATTACGAGAGATATAGGGTTATAAGGGTAAATTGTGTAAATTTCCAAACCTGAGGGTACTTTGGTGTAATTAAGAGAGATATAGGGTATAAGGGTAAATTATGTAATTTTCCAAACCTGAGGGTACTTTGGTGTAATTACGAGAGATATAGGGTTATAAGGGTAAATTGTGTGATTTTTAAAACCTGAGGGTACTTTGGTGTAATTACGAGAGATATAGGGTTATAAGGGTAAATTCTATAATTTTCCAAACCTGAGGGTACTTTGGTGTAATTATGGGAGATATAGGGTTATAAAGGTAAAATTATGAAGGTTCTTTTGTGTAGTTATGTGAGTTATATAGTAAGAGGGTAAAATTATGTAATTTTTAAAAAACCTGAGGGTACTTTAGGGTAATTACGAGAGTTGTGGGCCTATGGGAAAAATTATGTAGTTTTCAAAACCTGAGGGTACTTTGGGTAGTTATGAGAGTTATATTGATTTTTAGAGTAAATTATGAGAGTCCTTAAGGTTTGAAAGGTAAAAGTATGTAAGTTCTAAAAATCGGATATTACTGCTGGGATGATTATGAGAATTAATGAATGTTTGTTTGAACATGCAGGAAACTGCGAATCAAGATCAACAAAACAGCATGGAAAGTATCCGCAGCCTGCAAGCAATACTTTTACATATCAAGTTATCAAACATGTTCAAACACCACTTCACTAGTACATGCATAACATACATTATCTTTCAATAGATCACCAAACACGAGCATGCACATTTTTAGTGCACTCCACATCCTAGTAGATCACACCGCGGTCACGATCTACCCTATCATCCCTGGTCAATAGCATGGGAACTGCATTAACGAACACCCTGAGCATCCAGATACGGGAAAACTCGAGAAATGAGAAGCTAGAGAGAGAATAAGAGAATGAGAAGAAAAGAGCCCGCTTGTGGGACAAAAACCTACTCCATTGAACTGTCGCATGACCAATCATATCTCAAACTTGGCATTTTTCGGTAGGGGAACTTCAAGGTGGTTTTTCTTGACTTTTGTGCAGAAAAAACACACACTCGCACGATAATATCGAATGCCATATTCTAAGTCGTTTCTTCAAATCGCGAGAGCAAACAGCCTACAAAAGAAATCCCTGATCTCTAAAAGACTGAAATCTAGCAATGAGAATGAGAAAATATCAGATAAGACGGGAATAGAAAAAATTGAAAGAGTAGAAAAGAGAAAAATCCCGCATGAGCGCCCAGAGCGAGCGAGAGAAACAGAATTGTATAGAGTGGCAGGGAGAGCCACACCAAGAGTGACAGCTAGGCCAAACCGGCTCAGGGCTTCGTCTTGGGTGAGTAAGGCTCCTGATCACGCCAAAACGGGAAAAGAAGCTCCTGGCCAAAAACAGAAAAGGCAGGAAAAGCTTCCCCGAACGAGGGAGAAATAAGGACATCGAAAAATAGAAAACGATGTGGGCCTGCGAAAATGCCTCAAAGATGGCCAATGAATATCAAAGAGATCAGAGACTCCTTCAAAACAGATTTCCTTCTCAGCTTGATAAAATCAGAAACGACTTAGAAACAAGCAAACGGTTGAATCATTGCTACGCACGAAGTACAAGAATCAAGAAATCCATCGTGAAAACTCCTCTTTCGGAATAAAATAACTTACAAAACAAGTTTTTAGTTTTTCCAGAGAAAGCAAAACTTTTAGAACGGGTATTTAAACTCCCAAATGAGCACTTTTTTCCTCAGAGAACTCTCTCTTTAGCTTCTCATCAATTGCTACTACAGAGAACCAAACTCACAAGTCCTTTCTACAGGCACAAGCCCTCTCCAGAGGCAATCCATTCACATAAGCCCTCTGCGGAGGCAAACCAATCACTAAGCCCTTTTTAGGCGAAAGTCCTTTCCGGAGGCATCCATTCACATAAGCCCTTTCTACAGGCAAAACATCACTCACAAGTCCTTTCTACAGGCACAAGCCCTCTCCGGAGGCAATCCATTCACATAAGCCCTCTGCGGAGGCAAACCAATCACTAAGCCCTTTTTAGGCGAAAGTCCTTTCCGGAGGCATCTATTCACATAAGCCCTTTCTACAGGCAAAACATCACTCACAAGTCCTTTATACAGGCACAAGCCCTCTCCGGAGGCAATCCATTCACATAAGCCCTCTGCGGAGGCAAACTAATCACTAAGCCCTTTTTAGGCGAAAGTCCTTTCCGGAGGCATCCATTCACATAAGCCCTTTCTACAGGCAAAACATCATTCACAAGTCCTTTCTACAGGCACAAGCCCTCTCCGGAGGCATCCATTCACATAAGCCCTCTGCGGAGGAGGCAAACCAATCACTAAGCCCTTTTTAGGCGAAAGTCCTTTCCGGAGGCATCCATTCACATAAGCCCTTTCTACAGGCAAAACATCACTCACAAGTCCTTTCTACAGGCACAAGCCCTCTCCGAAGGCAATCCATCCACATAAGCCCTCTACGGAGGCAAACCAATCACTAAGCCCTTTTTAGGCGAAAGTCCTTTCCGGAGGCATCCATTCACATAAGCCCTTTCTACAGGCAAAACATCATTCACAAGTCCTTTCTACAGGCACAAGCCCTCTCCGGAGGCAATCCATTCACATAAGCCCTCTGCGGAGGCAAACCAATCACTAAGCCCTTTTTAGGCGAAAGTCCTTTCCGGAGGCATCCATTCACATAAGCCCTTTCTACAGGCAAAACATCACTCATAAGTCCTTTCTACAGGCACAAGCCCTCTCCGGAGGCAAGATCCCAACACAAGCCCTCGAAAGAGGCAAAATTACTCATGAAAAGCCCTCCCAGAGGCAATTTTGTTTCCTTACTTACAGATCAAAAGCCCTCCCAGAGAGGCACAGTGTAGCAACGGTAGTCCTCCCATCTGAGGCACAATGGTAGTTCTCCCACCTGAGGCGAGAAGATCAAAAGCCCTCCCAGAGAGGCACAGTGTAGCAACGGTAGTCCTCCCATCTGAGGCGCAATGGTAGTCCTCCCACCTGAGGCGAGAAGATCAAAAGCCCTCCCAGAGAGGCACAGTGGAGCAATGGTAGTCCTCCCTCCTGAGGCGCAATGGTAGTCCTCCCAAGTGGGGCAAGTGGAGCAAATGGAAGTCCTCGAAAGAGGCAATGAGGTATCAAAAGCCCTCTCTGGAGGCAAAACCAAACACAAGCCCTCTCCGGAGGCATTCACAAACACTTCTGCATGCGTACACTCTCTTAGGGTTCTTGCGGGAGCCACAAATCGAAGTATCTTCCAGTCGCCTCAATTCCTTGCAAGCAAGGAGCTTGAGTTGAGAGGGTCTGTAGACACCCCGATCTGTGACCCCCGCAAGAACCCTAACGACCTTCGAGAACTACTGTTTTTGGAGTCCAGAACCCACCCGAGCACCCGAAACTATCCCGAGGGGGTTTGTTGCGCGACAAACCTATTTTCATGAAGGATTGTCGCACGACATATCACATTGTCGCGCGACAATCCCTGCTATGTCGCGCGACAATCCCTCTCTGCACCCGACCAACCACTTTCTGACACATCACAGTGTCAGAACCCATCACTTCAGCCGTTTGTCGCGCGACAAAGAGAAATGTCGCGCGACAAAGGGAAATGTCGCGCGACACTTGCCCTTTCTGGGGGAATGTCGCGCGACAATCTCTCCCGAGCACTATAAATAGGCCAACACCCCCAAGGGTTCTAGACGGCAACTTCTCGCCACAATTTCTATACTAAAATTCCTTATTCTCTCTCATATTTTCTAATATTTAAGCCTTCTCCGGAAGCATCTGCGATAACATTTATTTGCGCAAGAGTCTCGGATCTAATCTTGGCACCCAGTGTGCCACCTTCTAGAGTCAGACCGCTGGAAATATTTCTAAGAGGAAAAGCTAATATTCGCCGGAGGTCTTCTCTGCCGTATTATATTTTCTCTCTCTTATTCTTATATATATCGTCGGGAAGGTAACTAAAGTCTCTTCTAGTAATTAAATAAGATTTCTAACGCGCTCGAAAAATAGGTTTTCATTAGTTATTTCCAGAAAGCAGTAGAATATCAGTAAAATCATCCAAGTTTTCCAACATAGAATAAACATATAAGACCACTAGAGACCGAAAGGGCGGAATGGGTGCTTAACACCTTCCCAAACCGTAATATAGTTCCTGAACCCTATAGAATCCTGGTTTCGTAGACAAACGTGTAAAGAAAGGCTTATCTGTAGCCTTCCCTCTTACACAATCATTTTGTCCGTTTTCTCGTAAAACGTACTGGCGACTCTGAACGAACCCTCTTGCATCTAGAAATAGGATAGAGGGACTCCCGATATGAATTATCAACACATAGAAGCAAATGGAACAACGGAATCCTTTTCGATGTTTCAGACGCCCACCAACGGGAACGAGAACCCGGGGGTCGCATTTGCGGATTCTCACAGGCCGGCGATGTGCCATCCAATGTATCCTCGATCGGAGGCATACTCTCCATCAACGAGGCAATCGCCTCGTCGCTCGCCTGCTGAACCCGCAACTGAAAATAGCAATAAATATAATTAATGAATTTCTTATTACAAATAATTAAGCATAAAGATCGAATTTGTTATTATAAATAACTAGCAATAAATGTAATGAATTAATAAATAATAAACTTACCGTGCCCTCGGGATCGAATTTCTTGTACATGTCTATGTACGTCTTCGCGTGAGGAGCTTGCTCGCCTTTCTTCGTGTACTCCTCAGCCCGAGCTGCAAAAGGCCTGGCCCTTCCGCTGTGGGGCCTCTTGTTTATCGAGGACCGGACCGCTTTCATTTGCTCGCTCCGCCTCTGCAAGATATATAAGATACAAACTGTTAGAATATTCAATTGTATTTAAATTAAGTTAGACAAATTAATTAATTTTACCTGAAATTCGGGATCCCTGAAGTGGTTGCACAACCACTGCCACTCCGCAGGCCGATGTGTGAACTCGATAGGAAGGGGAGAATCTCCCAATTCCTGCCAGTTTGCGTGACAGGAAGACTTCCACTGCCTGAACCAATTGGCGGCCTTCTCGTCTATCCAGCAAGTGAGCTCCCTACGCCGGTGATCGATATCGTAGTTCACCTACAAAGCAAAAAAGAAGAAAGAAACATTAGTAATTTGAAATAATAACAAACAATAACAAACAATAAAAAAATAAAGAAAAATAAAAAACTTACCGATAAAAAATCCAGCAACCTCGTCCGCTCTGTCACCGGAAGGTCGTGCCACGTCGGATGGAGCATCGGACATCGGTCTTTTATATACGCCGAGAGGTCCGTCACGAACCGGGAGCGAACTGAGAATGGTGGCCCCCTAATCGAATCCTCGTAGGTCACCGAGGTTGTGCCCTTCTCTTTCGTGATCGCCGCCGTTTTCTTCCCGAGTACGACTCCTCTCCTCTTATTACTCGAGGAGGCATCGGCGGCAGTATCTGTATATTACAAGAAAATTTATTCAGTAAATTATATAAAGTTAATATAATTGCTAGCGTATAACTAAAAAATCTAATTAAGAATTTTACCTGAGTCGGTCGGTCGGCACGTGAGTAGTAGTAAAACTGCAGCGAATGCTGCGTGTGGGTGGTGCGGGCCCCGTGCTGCCGTGGTCGTCGAATGTGCGGAAGGGAGGGGCAGAACAAGCGGCAGGACCGGCGACTCCTGCGCTGAGTCCGGTGATCCGTCGGCCTGGGCCGCCTGCTGCGGCGCCTGCTGCGAGGTCTGGGCCGCCTCCTGCGTCGCCTGCGGTGCCTGCGGCGCCTCCTGCGATGGCTGGGGTGCCTGCGAGCTCTGGGCCGCCTGCGAGGGCTGCTGCTGCTGCAAGAGGGCAAGATGGAACTCCTCGCGCATATCTACACGAGATTTCTTCCTTACGGAAGAATCTTTGGGAGGCATCCTGACATATATTAAAAAGGAAACATAAGAATACTATAATTGACTTAAATTGAAATTGAAATTGAATTGAACTAAAATTGAAATTGAATTGAATCGAAATCGAAATCGAAAGAAACATAACAACAGTAAACTTCAAGATCAATATATATATATATAACTTCACTTTACACATTACAAAAAAAAACATATATAAAGGAGGACGTAAATTATTATAGAAATCACATCACAAGAAGAAAAGAATAAATTACATTGGGCAATGGTGATTTAGAAATACATAGATATAGAAAAAGGTATAACTCAAAAAAGCCCTTTAAGTATTTACCAACCCTTTGTTTTCCATTGAATGTTTGGGATATCAAACACCAAAAAGATGGATGATAGATTATTTACAGTTTAATCTTGAAAGCTCTCAAGTTGCATCCATGCATTGCATTCTGCTCTATATTGTTGTAAGATTTAATTTCATAGAGAATTGAACCCTTAAGCTATTCATATTCAATGCTATTCAGATGTGCCAAAAGCTGGTAAGCTTATGAAGGAAATCTTGTTGATAGCCATGTGCGTGTTTATATAATAATTTATGCACCTAGGTATCAGTCATGAACTTATGATTCATATATTTTATTTTTGAATTTTTATAGTGATAGTTTCTAAGTATGGTTAGAGTACAGGTTTATGCTCCTAATCCCATACTTGTACTCTTTGATACAAATTCCCAGCGAGGAAGTTGTGAATTGACATGCTTATTAATGTAATCATGTTGTTGAATTGGATTCTTCATTAGAAAATTTTCCATGTATAGTGCTTCCTTGAATAGAAAGCGGGCCTATCACCTATGCATACTCAATAAAAGGGTAGGAAAAATACTGTTTTCTGCTTAACTCTCAAGTACAACAGAAGCGTGTTGTTCTTGGTTTAAGGTAGATGCTTAGGGGGCTCTCCTTTGGATTATCTTTGACCCAAGAAGTAACTGAATATTCTGCACCTAATTATCATAGTGTGCATTAGTCCAAATCAGAATTTCTTTTCTAATTCATTCTATAATTTCTTGTGTGGGGTTTCAACAGAGGCTACTTTTGAAGTGCTCCCTAGACTTGATGAAATCAAATTTGGAAGTGGGGTCATCGATGAGCTTTTGTTTCTGGACTTGCCCCTTGAACGTAGATTTAATTCTGGGATAATGATGTTGGAGTATGGAGAAGCTGTTCAAGAGACTGTATACGAGCACCTTCGGGTGGTCCGTGAGGGTCAGCTTCGTGTCATATTTACCCCTGATTTAAAGGTTGAAGAAAACTACTCTTCTATAGGTGGTATTTGTAGCTTTATGTATCCTGTTAGCACTTCTGAGCTTATAACTCTTTTCATATATTATCTTGGGAGTTTTGTGCTCGGCGCCATGAAGAGCTTCTTCATCGGAAGATGGTTTTACCGCAGGTACATGTTATGTATTTTTATCCTCTTTGCTTGAACTTGGTTTGGGAACAGTAGGTATAGTTCAATGTGTGTGCATCAATATAAAGTATGTTCTTGGTTGAACTTGGTCAATAAATTCCACGGTACATAAGTTTTCAACTTGGAGCTCTTTATTTTCACATATTCCACAGTTTTTCAAGGGCGTGAACACTTGCAAATTTGACATTTGCACACAATTATACCATCTATAACAGCTTTATTCCTTAATTGTTCTCTTGTTCCAACTTTAATTGATTTTTTTGCAGTATTTCTAGAAGATACCTAAGAGTTGTTGAAAGAACTAATAATTTCTGAATCCCAGATTCACCCAAACAGAAGAAGGAGGGAAAACACTTTATTTAGGTTACGTAAAATATTTTGAAACTTGTTACTTGAACTTGTGAGATATACTTCATTTGTAGGTGAATCAGTTGCTACAGGTTGCACAGAAATGCCAAAGCACAATTGCTGAAAATGGATTTGATGCGGTTTCTCAGACGGATTTGCAAACAAACAGCAATATGTGAGTTGGCTAAACGTTAGTTTCTCTGAGCATATTGATTTTATGTCTGCAAATGAGCATCGATTTGTTCCTTCATTTGGTGTTTATAACTGATTGAGTTCCATTTGGGGAAGGTTCAATACCCCATATGGGGCAATTTCAAATACCTATAAGTGACAGTTAACAGGGGAGGGTATAACTGATTGGGTTTCATCTATTTGTGCGTGTTGTATATATTTGCTAGCAAATTGCTCATGCCTACAAAACTACTGAATTTGGTGCCCATTACGTTACCTAAACTTTAATTTGGTGCCCCTTACGTTACCTATTTGAGCCACCCTTGGCAGAATATATGACAATTATTATGTGTAAAACATGTGTTCAACCGTACACGTGTTAACCATGAAATCCAAAATACCCAGATTTTTGTTGTATACTCTTGATCATACAACATGAAGAATCTTACTCAGAAAAATATTTCCTGATATTTTACTTTTTCTTTTATTTTGTAATCATCTACATTTCAATGCCAAAAACTACTCTGAAACTTTGGTTGTGCTTTAGTAAGAAAATTTTGACATTTTTAAGTACTAGTAATGCTAGAGATGGGGAAAGAACAAGATTAACTTCTGTCAAAATTATAAAGAAATTATAGGGGGATGTTAGCCTTTTGCACAAGCTGTACACAAGAAAATTTACATAGAGAACGTCCAGATTTAAAATAAATAGAATAGGCATTTATTTCCTCTAAAATAAATAGACACAGTTCAATTAGCAATCAAAGAAGATTATGCTAGCAATAATTAATTAACTAGCAATATTAATTAACTAGCAATCAACTAAAAAATGGCAATGGGATTGAGATTTAAGAGGGGCGAATGGGAATAAATCTTACGTGGACAATGGTGGTGGTGGCGGTGAGCGGTGGACGCAGTAAGCGACGGCGGCGTCGGCGGTGAGCAAGGGCAGTGGTGGTGGTGAACGGATATGGGGGCTAGGGTATTGAGGTAGTGGTGGTCGGAATGGGGGCTAGGGTTTCAAGGTGGTGGAGGTCGAAAAGGGGGCTAGGGTTTTGAGGCGGTGGTGGTCGGAATGGGGGCTAGGGTTTTAAGGCGGTGGTGGTCGGAGATGAGGGAAGAGGGAGAACTGAGAGATAGAGGGAGAAGGGGATTGCTTCGCGGAAAAAAAAATTGGGGTGAAAGGTTTAATATATGCTATTCACTTGGGCGACGTAGGTATATATCTACGTCGCCTATGACATACCCTAAGCGACGTAATTTAATTACCTACGTCGCCCAAGTGAATTTAAAAATTTCACAATTTCAAAATAATTTAAATTTTCGTGAAAATTTAAGGGGGAAAACCTTTTGGGCGACGTATTTATTTATACGTCGCCTAAGATTGTCTTAGGCGACGTAGTTTTAATTTATACGTCACCTTAGATTATCTTAGGCGACGTAATAATAAATACTACGTCGCCTAATATAATCTTAGGCGACGTATAAATTAAAACTACGTCGCCTAAGAGTTTTTAATATTTTTTTATTTTAATAGTAATTTAATTTCAATAATTTTATTAAGATAATCTATATTCTAATTATAACTTGCACATTTATATTTTAGTAATAATTATTTTAATAATCATAATAATTATTATTATAACCAGATAGGGGTGCAATAAATGGAGTTGGTGGAGTTGCAGCTGCAGAATCACATAAAGCTTGTTAAAATGCCCGCCACAAATTATGCCACAACTAGCTTTAAACGCACATAATAATCTCAATCGGAGTCATCATCATCATCATCATCCTCGTCGTCTTCATCCTCATCGCTGCTATATAGATCATTGTTAAACCCTTCAGCATCATCGGAGTCTTCATCCTCGTCATAATCATCATCCTCGTCTTCATCTTCATTTTCATATACAGGAATATTTACAAACGGTACTGGACCTAGGTTGATAAATAACTCCGATATAGGAAGACATATCGCATCCGACTCTTGATAAGGTTCATCTACTTCATACAGTGGAGTGGTCATATCGTCCCTTGCAAGTGTGGCCTCACTGAACGTACCTCTGTGTGCCATATGGTTGACAACTTTCCAACCCTCACCAGCCAACGGATCATCTATATAGAACACTTGGGTTGCCGTCGTGGCCAGAATAAATGGAAAGTCGTCGTACCAACTACTATTCGTGTTCACGGAAGTAAGACCACGATTATACTGTACACTTTCGGGAACAGTAGGGTCGGTGTTGTACCATTTACACTTGAATAACACAACTGGCATGCGTTCCGCATAAGTCAGTTGGACAACTGATTGCAGAATCCCGTAGTATGTCAGATCACCGGCCACGCATGTCACTCCACTATTCTGAGTCTTCTGAATCCGATCTCGATGCTCAGTAACAAATTTGACACCGTTCACCTCGCACTGAGAGAAAATGGTGCACATCATAGGCTGAGATGCAAGGATCTGTATCTCCCGATTGTATTTAGGATCATGTATTTGTAGCAGATGGAGCATCTGCATAATAATAATAATATAGATATATATGGAACATCAATGAAATGTAAATATGCATGCGACAAGTGAAAGTAAGTTAAGGATGAAAGTTTACCCATCTGGGGAGGTGGTCAAGAAATGACGCCACACGATCAGCATCAGTGCCGTGTGGAGCTATTTTCGCAAATTGTTGGCGGTGAGTTTCAATATACCATTCTGTTTCTGTACAGTTTATCATAACACACCAGTGAGCCGTCGTAATTTGTTGCTTACTAAGACGGATGTTTCTGACACAACCTTTGGGCTTGACGAGGTGGGTGACAACGGAAATGTTCCACTGAGGTGAATCCGGTATGACTTTATCACTCGCGTTAGGATCATGTAGATAGTTATTGATGAAAGTCACACACTCGTGCATGATGTTCCTCTCGGCAATACACCCCTCTGGGTAACGCTTGTTTCCAACATCTTTCTTGTATTCTCCGAGCTGCCTGAAAGATTGCTCAATTATATAGTACAAATGTATACAATTAAAGACAATTATATATAATATCCTAAGATCTGAAATAATACCTTTCAGTGGAAAACATCCAGGTATAATGCACGGGACCAGTGAGCAGGACCTGTTCCGGCAGGTGGATGCATAGATGGACCATGATGGTAAAGAAAGCTGGCGGAAATATCATCTCCAACTTGCATAGGATCATGAAAATATCGGTTTGCAGTTGATGGACATCTGATTTCTTCAACTCTCGGGCGCAAATTGTCTGAAAGAATCTGCAATACTCTACTAATGCGTCGGCGACGTCCCTTCCCAAATATGGTCGGATAACCACAGGAAGAACACGTTGAAGCATGACATGGCAATCGTGAGTCTTCAATCCAAAAAACTTTTTATCAGACGGTCTGATCTTACTCTTTAGGCTTCCAGCATAACCTCTTGGATATTTAACAGCTGCAACCCGATCCAATACGTCTCTGAGATCCTTAGGACGAACTGTGTAATTCGCCTGAGGTAGCGTCACTTTTCCTGATGGCCCTATCCTCGGCCAAAGATTGCTGCGTATGCCCATATTCTTTAGAGTTAATCGAGATTTCATATCGTCCTTAGTCTTTCCATCGAGACCTAAAACGGTGCCCAAGATGTTGTCGCATACATTTTTTTCGATGTGCATCACATCTAATGCATGTCTCACACTCGATGATGTCCAGTAAGGCAGCTCCCAAAATATACTGACGTGAGTCCAACACAATCTCTTTTTAGCTGCCTAACATTAAGTACAACACAACTTATCAATTTACAATATTACAAATTAACTTATTACAATATCACAACTACTGTTAGTTTGAGACGTACCTGTTTGAAGTCAGGATGCGGATGCAAAGAATTTTGAGGGTAAGAAAAACTGTTGGTAGCTTCAAGAACCTGACGTGCAGACTTTCTTTGTGGGGCGGGTCTAAGCTCTGGCTCCCCATTAAACCTTTCTGGTATCCTCCGATAAGGGTGATCTTCAGAAAGCCATCTACGCGCTCCCTGGTATGACATCCTTCCATTATTGTGAACCGCAATAATATCATCCAAACATATGGGACATGCCTTGTACCCTTTTGTCTGAATACCTCCCAACATTCCTAATCCTGGAAAGTCCCTAATGGTCCACATAACGGCTGCCCTCATGTTAAATGCCACTTCACCGTATCGATCCCAAGTTGAAACCCCCATCTCCCAAAGCATCTTAAGTTCATCAATTAGTGGTCTCATAAACACATTTAGAGTCTTTCCCGGACTCTTAGGGCCGGATATTAGTAAGACTAGAATGTTAAACTCCTTCTTCATACACAACGAAGGCGGCAAATTATAAGGCATCGCAATAACAGGCCAGCAACTGTAGGGAACCGCCGTAGTAGAGTACGGACTGAACCCGTCTGACGCTAGAGCAAGACGTACGTTTCTAATGTCTGCGGCAAATTGCGGTTGGGACCTGCAAAATGACGAGACAAATTCCTTAATATAAAAATAATTAGACTAACAATTTATTAAATTGTATGTGTATGAACTGTGAATATATACGTCACCTGTCGAAATCCTTCCATGCTTCTCCATCCGCTGGATGTCTAAGATATCCAGTATCTTCTCTTCTTTCCCCATGCCACCGCATTTCCTTTGCAATATGTTTACAACTATATAGACGCTGCAACCTCGGTGCCAATGGGAAGTATCGAACCGTCTTCCGGGCAATCCGTTTGCCACCGCCTGTATTTTCTTCTTCCCATCTTGACTCACCGCAAATAGGACATTGATCTAGGTCTTTACCCTCCTTGTAAAACAAGTAACAGCCATAGTAACACCCGTGGATGACCTCGTAACCCATGCCAATCTTCTTTAAGGCCTTTTTTACAGCTTTGTATGAGTCAGGGTACTTGTTCCCTTCGGGCAACAGGTAATTAATTTCAGCAGCCTACTTGTTGAAGGATGTGTCTGCCATATTGCAACTCTGTTTTAGTTGCAGCGATCTAAGTATTGAAGCTAGCGCCGTGACTTGACTACCCTCATACAGTGGAGTCACTGCTTCGTCTAAGAGACGTTGATATGCTATCGAATTTTCTTTGGAGACAGGGTCAGCATGAAATGCATTGTCAACACCAGGGTGATCATACGATTCACAAAAAGGAAAAGCATCTTGTACGAAGTCCATGGTCGGGTTACTCGAAGACGCCCTGTTCTGTTCTGCTTGCCATTGCGAAGTTGTCTCTGGAATTTCCCCGTGTAGGTTCCATACTGTATATGACTCCATTATACATGCATTGGTCAAGTGGATGTATATTTCATCTAATGTCACCCGTTGGCCCATGTTGAAACATTTTTTGCAGGGACATGGATACAATCCAGTCGAACTGTTGCCATTTTCTCGAACATACTCCAAGAACTCCATTAGCCCCACAATGAATTCCGTTGAACCTCTTGAGCATTTCATCCAGTTCTTATTCATTTTCGATCACTGTCATATGACAAATAATTACAAACTCAAAAATTACTAACAACTAAGAATAATACTAACGTATTTATAAAAAAGGGCAACAACTAACAACAATACTATATCTTCAACACCAAATACACATTTTATACACTAAACATGATATCTATATAAAGTAAAAAAATTAATATTAGTAATAGATAAAGTACCTAAAAATCAAACAAGCTTTTAATGAGGGAAATGATATTAATTTTCACCTTCAAAATCGCCAAAATTAACTCTAAAATACATCAACCCCGAAAATGGCATTTTCTTAGGCGACGTAGAACGAACGTAGAGATCAAATAGGGGCAACAATTAACAATAATACTATATATTCAACACCAAATACACATTTTCTACACTAAACACAGTATATATATTAATCTTAATTATTTACTAATTTTTGTGTTTATATATATATATATAAACACAAAAATTAGTAAATAATTAAAATTAATAAGAGATAGAGTACCTAAATATCAAATAAGCCTTTAATGAGAGAAATGATGTTGATTTTTACCTTCAAAATTGCTAAAATCGCCCAAATTAACACTAAAACCGAAAATGGCAAGTTCTTAGGCGACGTAGTACTAACCTAAAGATCAAATAGAGGTAAAAACTAACAACAATACTATATCTTCAACACCAATTATAAATTTTCTACACTAAACACAATATCTATATAAACACAAAAATTAATAAATAATTAATATTAATAAGAGATAGATTACCTAAAGGTCAAACAAGTCTTTAATGAAAGAAATGATGTTGATTTTTACCTTTAAAATTGCCAAAATCGCCAAAAGTAGCTCTAAAACACATCAACCCCGAAAAATGGAAGAGTGGATATGATATAAAGATGACAAGATCTTAGGCGACGTAGAAACTATACCTACGTCGCCCTAGATACTAGGGCGACGTAGGTATAGTTTCTACGTCGCCTAAAGGTCAGTCAAAACCCCTGTTGACCGCCACTTAAAAGTGTCGGTGGTGAACAGCTTTTGGGCGACGTGTGAATTTGAGTACGTCGCCCTAGATAATCTAAAGCGACGTACTGTATATATACGTCGCCTAGGAGTTTATGGGGCGACGTACATTATACCTACGTCGCCTAGGATTATCTTAGGCGACGTGTCATTATTACGTCACCTAGGATACTCTTAGGCGACGTATTCTATTGACTACGTCGCCCAAGAGCCTTGTTGGTGTAGTGATAGGACGGTTTGACCTCCATCTAGACCTCTCAATCTTAGACAAATGAAATGTTATGATTTATCGAGCTAAACTCCTTGTAGTTGGCCATTTTCATAATCAAGTCATTTGCCTAGGGGAAACTAACAATGAGTTCTTAAATGCCTAGTTTAAATTTATGCCTTTTCTTTTTGTGTATTTTAAGTTTGAATCTTGGTTGATATTATATGGGAATGGGTTGCACTTGCTTCACACCCTTTGTCACAAGATAAAAATGAGAGGTACACTTGTGTTGATATTTGCTTACACCCTTTCTTTATATGGCATTTATATGGGAATGGGTTGCTTTTGCTTCACACCCTTTTGCTTAGAAATGGGTAAAATATTCAACACTTAGGAATTGCATTGAGAACTTTGAATGAGGTTGATTTTACTTAACTTTGCAAAACAAATTAATTCTATAATGCCTTAGCCTTTTCTCATCTATTGTTACATCAATTTAATTTTTATTGCAAGACTTTAAAATCAACGATTAAAATCAACCAATTAAATTCCCTTAACAAAACCTTGGACTTGTAATCACCACATCGTCTTTCCGACTATCCTTGTGGTTCGACACTTGGACTTGCCAAGTATTATAACTTGACAACCAGCACTTGGGTACCTAAGCACGGAAGTATTTCCGGCGCGTCACTAAGTCCTAACTCATTTTGCCCTACTTAAAGCTTTCAATGAAACTAAAATGTTTTAGCTTGTTAATTTATTTCTCTCTATCGTTTTTTTAACTCCGCAGTTTGATTTTACACTAATTTGGTCTTAAGACAAACACATATGAGATTATTATAGTGGCTTGACCGTTTTACTCTCGCTACAGTGCCCACGTGCAACGCACATGGTCTTTTCCGTCAAAAAACATAACGGTGAGCGGAGTTTTGGATTAAAATGAAAACGGGAGCAAACTTTAAGAACGAACATTATCAAAATGAACTTTGTGAAAAGAAGTGCAAAAGCGGGTAAACTTTAAGGTGGTAAATTATTAATAACTCTTCTATTTTTTATTACGTGGTACAATTTGTATCTTCAATTTTGAAGTTAAAAACTTCTGATTATGAGAAAGGTACACTTACAATTGAGTAAAAATTCTAAATTACCACAAACAATATCACACAACCGTAGATTCAGTACTTGCTGAGTTTATGAATATAATTGGTGAGAGTGACAAGCAATGTCATAAAGCTTGTTTTATGTCAAGATTCTTGGTTAAGTAGGGGACAAATGGAAGAAAATATTGCTTAAAACTAAAACTATAAAAACATGAACTAAAATATCATCAATTATTTAGTGAGGCCAAAATAAATAAAATAAAAAATTGGTGAGGATGTTTAGGGGATCGATGTTGGAAACATTTTTAATTGGTTAGGTAAGAAAAAAGACAAGAAAATGTTTGTTTCAAGTGAGAATGACATGAAATATAATAAAGCAGCCAGCTTTGAATAATTATGCAAATGTACATTTTATTTGCATTAAATACAAGTTATTATAAAAGCCAATAGAGGCATTATCTTATTAATTGACCTTTTAAAACAATTTGTAAATTGACTCGTGGTATAAACATAAAGGGATTTAGGAGGTTATTCAAATTCGTGACTCATAAATAAATTGGTATTCGAGCTTAAAAGGAAAGATTCGAATTAATGACCAGTGAATAAATTGGTATTCGAGCTTAAAGAGAAAGACTCGAACTAATGACCGGTGAATAACTTAGAGTTAGAGTTTCAAACTCATGTCTTCTATTCAAAAAACATAAAATACACCATATATTTACTAGAAGAATATCATGAAAAGAAAGAGTATTGTTCATAGAATATCATTACCTACTCGAAGATATAATAAACCTAAAAAATAGTGACCCAATATTAATCAACGGATGAGTCAATTGAAAGAGTATTGTTCAAAGACCCAATTTCTAATTCTGAGAGTTGTCGTCAAAGAGAGAAAGTAGAGAGAGATAGTTTTGCCATCAACCAAAAGAAAGAGAGTGAAACTAAAAACAAAAAAGTTCATTTAGATAGTTTAGGGGCTTAATCGGCTCATTTATTTGTTTAAGGGAGCAATTAGCACAAATCAAATAATTTAGGGGCTTCCCGGGTTAGTTACTCAAAAAGAAAAATGAGTAGAGAGGGATCGATCTTCACAATTGCTGCTGCAATCTTCCTTTCTTGGTTTGCTTTCCGTAAATCTCTTAATAAGAAGAAGGAAACCCTCCGTAATATTAATAATACAGCATCAACATCTTCCTGTACAACTGGAGATCTGTTTTTATTGGGGGAATACGAGGTATTCTTGAGTTTCTGTGGTGAAGACACTCGCTATGGCTTCACCGATTTCCTCTACACCTCTCTTCAGGGTGCTGGCATTCGCACGTTTAGAGACAAAGAAGGCCTTCACGTTGGAGAAAAGATAGGCCCCAACCTCCTCAAGGCTATCACGGATTCAAAAATCTCTATCCCTATCTTCTCCGAAAATTACGCTTCCAGTAAATGGTGCCTCTTTGAGCTCGCACAGATGGTAGAGTGCCAAAAAATTGGGGGGCACATAATTTTTCCTGTTTTCTACAACATAGACCCTTATGATGTGCGACATCAGAGTGGGAATTACAAGGAGGCCTTCCACCAATATAAGAAGAATTGTTTCGACGAAAAAACTGTTCAACTATGGAAGAAGGCTCTTACAAAGGTTGGAAAACTGAAAGGGTTGGAGCTGAAGAAAGAAACCGGCGGGTAATACGATCCTACTTTAACCACTCCAGTTTTTGTTTTTCAGCTCACTTGAGGATAATTGTACATCCAACTTTTTTCTTTTCTAGAGATGCATTGTTTATTCAAAATAAAATAAATAAATAAGCTTGACCTTTGCCATGGCAATAGTATTTGTCTATTATAGTTATTAGTGAAGAAACCAAATTAGGAATCGTATTGCCTAGGTTGATTTTAGGGTTTTTATCAAAAATAATTTTAAATTTGATAAGCGGTATTAAAACCCTTGGTCTAATCGATTTTACTGTCGAATCATATGTGATATTTTCTAGCATTTAAATCAATCAAGCAATCATAAAAAGCAATCGACAACACAAAGAATTTACTAGATATCCCTATTTGCGTAGGACTAATCATCGGAACTAACCGACAGTGTTTTACTATGATCAAAACGGAATTACAGACTCGATGACTTACAAAAATTGTTTCCCCATAATTTATGCAAAGGTCCCGTCAATTATTTGAACATTGAATCCAACCGCAACTGGCTTGGTGTAGCGCTTCCCACTTTTCCAGCTTACATGTCGCCTCCTTCTATGCACTTGATCACAATTATTCACCCCCGTCAGTGATCTCCTTTATCGCTTGCTAGCCACTTCACTCACCCCGTCTCCATAGCAACCAAAGACACTTCCGTCGGACTGTAAACGTTTGGAATCTTAGTTCCTAAATTTGGAGAACAATAAGATCTCTTATGGCAAGCACACAAAATTTAGGTGGTGTCTCAAAACTCTCAAAAAGATATTATAGCATTTATATATTTTTTGCTTCAAAAATCTCTCTAGAATCATATACTTTTTACCCAAACCAATAATTATATTTAAAAAAAAATTATGGAGTCAAATTCCTTTTTAGAATAGGCGAAAAGTATTAAAAAATAAATTTTTGCGATAAAAAAAAGTGCCCAAATAATTATAGCCAAACCGTTATACATTAGAAAAATCGTGTTGGTACAAAATCTTGGATTTCATTTCCATAGTCTAAATTTTGCGTCGGACCAATACACCTCCAAAATATTAGACCGGTCCGAAATCTCAAAAGTGCAATTCCAGGAAAAATCCCTTTTGCCGGACCGGTACATAAATTGTTAATGCATACCGGTCCACCATCAAGTTCCCGCTGCCTGCTTTTTGCTTTACACGTGGAAGGCCATAATGAGCCGAGCTTGAGTGAAAGGTCACGGGGACTAGCATGAAAAGTGGTGCACGTGGGTTTAAAAAAAACCTTCACTTTTCAACCATTTCTCTTTCCTTATTATTTATTATTATTTTATTTAAAAAATAAACTCAAATCTTTTATTAATTCTTTTTACTTTTATTTCAACATATTAAATTTGTTTGGACACTAATTCGATTCAAATTTTAGAGGCAATTTTATGAAACATGTTAAATATAAAAAAAAATTAAGTTTTCTCAGTAATTTGTGTCGATAAGACTTTTTGAATTTCGGCAAAACTCAGTAAAAATATTTAAAAATAAATTTGACTCAAAAGATTTTTAATTCCAAATATAACGCATAACCACCACTTATATTTTGAATCAAACCATATATCCAACTTACCTTAAGTCCTAAATTATATGCGATGCATCCGGTAAATTTGGCGAGCTTCTGTTAATTGTAGTAATTTCAAATCTTCAATTCAACTCAAACAATTACAACGAAAAAAGTATTTTTGGTACCAAAATCAAACCAATTGAAAACATAAACCTAAGAATTAGTTCAGTTTGATTGCTTTTATATTTCAAAAAAAATATATTTATAGTGATGAATAAAAGTTTTCATGTGTGTTTGGTATTCTTAATGTCGTTAGATATAAAAGATGTACCTAAAATATGCCTATAAATTATCAACTAACATGACAAACATATTAAGAATTATCAACTAACATGTCAAGTATAATTAACATGTAAATTTTTTTCTTACCTTGTTCTTTTGTTACGATTATGATATCTTATTGTATTACCCCTTTATGATCAAACATATTGTCCATTACATAATGTTTTTATATTCAAACATGTTATCCATTGTAGAATTTAGATACACTGTGTGCAGATATATTAGTGTCCGGATATATTAAAATTAACTTTCCCAACAAAAATGTGCATATAATAATTAAACATGAACCTTGTCGGGTCATATTGGATTGTCATTTAGGATGCGTATTTGGGTCTGTTTAATTACTTAGAACCCATTTGGTTGTCTTCCAATTTATGAATTTGAAAATTTTAAATTGCTTAATTATGAATTATCTAATTTGAGTGTTTGATTGTAAAAATGAACTAGCATATAAAGTCATAAACTTAAGTTAATACATAAAATAAGAAAATGTAAATACATAGTTGAAATTACATAACTTATAAGTATCATATAAGTTCATGCGAAAAAAATTATACCACAAATATTTTTATTGAAATAAAAAAAAATTTACAATTTGTTAATTTACAATGAAATAATTTACGCAACCAAACGAGCCATTAGTATTTTTAATCTTTCTTTTTTGGGCCCAGGTGTTTAAGACCTTCTAACCCTTTATTATTATCAATAAGGGTCGTTCCCCAACTAGGGGTGTTAAGGCCAATCGAAAAACCGACTGAACGGACCAAACTGATCCGGACCAATCCGTAAACCCCGAACCACAAAAAAACTAAAAATGAGAAAACCGCACCGAAACCGAATAGTTTGGTTTGAGTTTGGGGCAAGCTAGTGCAAAGCTGAATTATAAGAATAAAAAAATGTTAATATATACTCTAATATACATGTTAATTAATTATACTATAATAAAAAAAAGAAGGCATTTTATAAAAATATGTTGCTTACATATTGTGATCATCTTAAAAAAAAGTCATTAATGCGTATCATTATTATTGAATTAAACGCGTATCCTTATTATTGAATTAACTACACAATACTAAGGTTGTTTTTTAATCATATACATGATAGCAAGATAATTTATTATTTTATTTAATATTTTTTATTCTTGTAAATGTACAAATAAAATAGTAATTAAATAGAAAACATGCTATCTATATGTTTGCTCCTTATTTCTAAAAGACTATGACCATAATTTGAATATGAACAAATCTTACATTACTATTAGTATTACATTGTTATGTTAAATTGATTTAAAAAAAAAAAACAAACACACATATGTCAAAAACCGAATAAAACCAAACTAAAAATTTTAGATCGAGTTCGAATTTCGAATATTTAAAAATGAAAACCGAACCGATCCAAATCAAACCAACTACATCATAACATAAAACAGCTAATGGGCCAACATAATAAGCCCATTATTTATGCTTTGTCTCTTCACTGCCCATCCCCTTAGTCAAAGACATTTTTCAAAATTCTCAGATCCAAGGCATTGCTGTGAGTATAACAAATTATCCCCTCCCAATCCCAATCCCAATCCCAATCTTAGTCATAAGTTCCCCAACGTTTTTGCGTTTGAGTTGATATTTAAGCGTTTACAGCGGGTTATGTTATTTCTTATGGCTGTGACAATGTGACCTATGGATGATTGATCACTTCATAATCACTGATAATTATCTTCATCCTACGAAGTTGAGATGTAATTCATTTGGAAGTTCCTAATGTGTTAGTGTTTTCATCTTGCCATGTTTGCTGGGTGTAACAATTGATAAAATTAAAAAATTTAAATTTGTTTTGTAGGGTTGAGCCTATTCATTGCATTTATAACCAATTAGAATACTTTATGCCTTCATACAATATTTCATCGTATGATTTTCCATTCAATCAATTCCTTGTTAACATAGTTACTCGCAATACAATGTCTTGAAGGCATATTGTTCTCTTTTTTTTTCCTCTATTCTTTGGTATATTTGTACAAATATTCTATAAGTTCACGCGATATGGTGTTTGAGATACATTCTTTTTGTCTTGTGTACATGTTTATTCAAGTATTTTTGTTCTTAATGTTGAACTTTTTAACATGACGTACTGTTTTTACCAAATGCTTTGTATTGAGCCTATAGATATATTGAGGCATAGAATGCACTTCTTGGTTTTAACCTAAGTATCAAAGTTGGTAAGTTTGAACTTAGGTTTATTTGTCTAGTTGACTTTTTTGTTTTAGATAATTTCAATAACTGAATGTTTTGTTTTTGAATTTTGTGAATTTGAATTTGTTTGAAACTATTTTTTGTATTCATAACAGTAGTTTTTGATAATTAATTAATTTGCCAAGTATATATATATATATATATTTGTCAAGGGCATATGTGGAATAAATTTAATATAACAAATTTCATTAATATATATACATATATTTGTCATTCAGACTAAACTTGTTCTTAAAACTAATCATTGAAAAATGTTGTCCTTTGTTAGAAAGGGAATACTAATTTTGTCCTTAATAAGAAAAAGCCCCTAAAATAATCAATTTATTTATGAGTATTTTTGCAAAAAAAAAAGGGTAGGAATTTTAAAAAGTAGTGGGTGAACTTAGGTCATGTTTATTTTCTTTCATAAATCCATCTATGAACGTGAACTCTAATATTTGACTCTGAAAATTTTGTTTGACTTTTATCAAATATTAAACATATTACTTTAATTATTTTATCGTTGAACCTATTCCCAAAAGAGCAAGGCTTCATAAAAACTTATTATTACGCATGTATTGCGTAGCTTCATTAAATACATCAAGCGGTAGTGGACCTCTGAATCATTCAAAGGCATGTTAAGATATTCAAAACAATTTACACATAAAAAGTCTGAAATTTTGGATATTCATACTTCAGATATTGAAAACAACTGGACCAAGGGAGGATTCATCCCTCGCCTAAAGGGTTGTACGTAGTCTAGCCCAAATTTTTTATTTAGTCCTACAATGTGTTAAGTTTTCTGTTTTAATCCAATCTAGTCCAACTCAATTAAATATTGACATTAGCCTACCCCTACAAAAAAATTTGGACCCGTAATTTTAAACTAAGTTTAGATAAAAGCTATTAAAAGTCCACTTTGGGAAAATTTTACAATAAAATATTGATAATGTTATTTTTATTGTTGCTAGTATTTTTGGTGCTTTATAGGTAGTACGGACTATATTACCAAATATCGTTGGTTTAAGTTTGTTTCATTCTTTAAGTACCAAACATGATTCAGTCCCATATTGAATTACTTAAAAAGTCATTAAACTTTTCGTTATAGATAATTACTGTTCTAGAAAATAATTTCCCTTTTATATCGATTACATATGTGTAGGCATGAAGGAGAACTAGTTAAAATCATCAGGGATAAGGTCTTAGAATTTTTGAAGCAGAACAGTAAGCATGAAGATATGGATTTGGTCGGAATGCATAGTCGCAAAGAAAAGATGGAGGAACTACTGGACATTCACTCTAACAGCGTTCGGGTTATTGGAATCCATGGCATGGGTGGACTAGGTAAGACAACTATTGCCGAGGTCATCTACTACAAACACCAACATCGATTTGACTGTCATAGCTTCCTTAAAGATGTTCGAGAAACCTCAAAACGTCACAATGGTATAATTCTTTTGCAAAACCAGCTTCGCTCTGATATACTCAAGATAAAGATATCTGATATTGATGATTATAAGGAAGGAATTATAAAAATCAAAGATGCGGTTCATAGAAAGAAAGTTATCATTGTTCTCGACGATGTGGATGAGAAGGCTCAAATTGAAAGGCTTGCAGGAAGCTATAAATGGTTTGGCGTAGGAAGTAGGATCATCATTACAACTAGAAATGAAGAGGTTCTACGTGCACTTGAACAAACTTGTCATAGAGAAGGTCACCCTGAAGTTTATCGAAGTTACAAACCAGATTTGATGGACGATAATGATTCTCTTGAACTATTTAGCAAGTATGCCTTCATGAGCAAATCTCCCCCAGAAGGTTATGATATCCATTCTAAGAATGTTGTATCCACTGCTGCAGGCCTTCCTTTAGTTCTTGTAATTACAGGGTCATCATTATTTGGTGAGACAGATAAAGATTTATGGGAAGAGAAATTTAAAGAGCTAAAAAGTATACCCGCAGAGAAAGTCCTTGAAAAATTGAGATTAAGTTACGACCCATTGGGTGATGTGCAAAAAGAGATATTCCTTGATATTGCATGTCTCTTCATTGGAATGGATAAAACAAATCCTTGTTATATGTGGGATGACTGCGAATTTTATCCGAGGAATGTGCTTAATGTTCTTGTACGCAGGTCTCTTATAACAGTTGGAGATGATAATATCCTAGGGATGCATGATCAGTTGCGAGACCTTGGTAGGCAAATTGCTTGTGAAGGAAAATTAGATGAGCGGGGGAGGTGGAGTAGGTTGTGGCGTGGTGACAAAGCTTTGTAGGTTTATATGACCGGTCAGGTAATATCTGAGTGCATCACCAAATTTTATCTTAATGATTTGGTATATCCGTTGCTTTCTGATTCATTTAGTTATGAAACAAAATAATTAACAAACAAAACAATCCTCACTTTTCTTCCAATAGGCTGTTAATGAACATGAGCAACATAGCAACTATATATTACCTTTTTCGTCAATCTAGATATATCTAAATCTATATCAACATCTATACTATTTAAAAGCACGAATCGGTATATTGTTTTTCAATTTTTTATCTGTAAAGATATACCCTTTGCATTACCTACATTATTAATTGGAATTACCCTATTCTTGCTTAGAATAGAGTTTAATTGTTTTGAAAATATTAATTCATGAGTTGAATTGAAGAAGTTCAAGTGGGTCCTTTTTGTGAAGGCTAAATTGGTGCATTAGAGTATATATTGAATTACATTTGAAAAATTACAAGTTAAAATACTTAATTCGTGCTTTTAAAGAATTTAAACGGAAATGATATTTTGAAAGGGTTCCACAGTACGTACTCAATCACGGGTAAAGTTTAGAGAAGTTACATGCATGCTAGAGTCAAATTTTGCAAAAGTTACATGTACGTAGACCCGACAAAATGACAATGGACACGAAATTTTTAGTTCATGGATGAACGTGTAACGAAATCAAGGCACTAACGGTAAACCCATTTGACACGAGTTGTTAGCAAATTGCATAAGGGTCACCTTTAAGACTCATTAGATCGATTAAGAACTTCTGAATGCCCTACAAAAGTTTTTCCTTTGAATTGTATCAATATTTTTCTAATATGGTTTTCTTCGCAGGGAACAGTAAACCTTAAAGCCATCTGCTTTACCTTTTCAAGTGGTCGTGATTGCGATTTTGGTTACCCATGCCTTGTAGGAGAAAAGTTTCTTAGACTACCAAATCTAAGGTATCTTGCTTTATGTGATGTATATCTTCATGGGGATTTTGCGCATTGTCTTCCAAATTTAAGATGGCTTCACTGGACACAAAACTGGCCGAGATTTACACCAACCAATTTTCATTTAAGGAATCTTGTTGTTCTCAATCTATCATATAGTTTAATCACGGATGACTGGGAGCTCTGGAGTCAATTTAATTAAGGTCCATCCCTCTTTTTGCTTCAATGGTCTAATCTTCATATTCTTATTCTCTTTGGAAATTGACTATTTTTTTTCTCCATAATTTACATTTTACAGATGTCAAAAAAGTTGAAAGTTCTAGATCTTTATTGCTGCGGTATCTTAAGCAGAGTTCCCTTCTTGTTTGCATATCGGCATTTAGAGAGGTTGATCATAGGTGGTTGTTATGGGCTATGTAGTCTTGATGGTATCGAAGAATTGGAATCCTTAAGATACGTGGATGCAGCAGGCTGCAAACCTGTGGAAACATTGCCGAATCTGTCCAGGTTAAGAAAGTTAGAGGGATTGAATGTTTCGGAATCTAAGGTAGTTGAAATTCCGGGTCTAGACAAATTGGAGTCCTTAGAATTTTTGGAAATGCGGGGATGCATATACTTAGAAAGATTACCTGATCTGTCAAACTTAAAAAGTTTAAAAGTATTAGATGCTTCTGGCTCGATGCTAACCGAGATCCGAGGCCTAGGCAAATTGGAATCTTTAGAGGTTTTGAATGACTGGCTGCAAACGCATAGAAAGATTATTCGATCTATCAAACTTGAAAAAGTTGAAAGGATTGTTGACTTCGTCATGTCTCAAGCTAATCGAGATTCATGGTCTAGAGGGATTGGAATCCTTGGAGAATTTGGTTATGCGTGATTGCGAATCCATAGAAAGATTACCTGATCTATCAAACTTAACACTTTTAGAAACATTAGATGCCTCATTCTGTGGCGCGCTCATCGAGATTCAAGGCCTACACAGTTTAGAATCCTTGGAGCATTTGAGGATGACTGCTTGCACATCCATAGAAAGAGTACCTGCCCTACCGAACTTTGGAATGCTAAAGGGAATAGATTTGTCTCATTGCTACAAGTTACATGATGTTGAGGGACTTAGAGTTGTTGAATCCTTGGAGAGTTTGGATCTTTCATATTGCCATGCACTAGGAGAAATACTAGATCTCCGAAATATGACAAATTTAAAGAAGCTAGACATTCATTCTCTCCCCAAGCTAATTGAGATCCAGGGACTTGCAGAACTCGAATCCTTAGAATTTTTGTACATAAATGGGTGCGAGTCAATTGAAATGTTACCTGATATTTCAAATCTTGTGAGATTAAGAGTAATTAAAGCTTCTGAATGTGAGAAGTTAACTGAGATCCGGGGGCTCGAAGAACTAAAATCCTTAAAGTATTTGGACATTGGCTGCTGCAAATCGATTGAAACCTTACCTGATTTTTCAAATCTCAAGAAATTAGAAGTAATAAATGCTACTGACTGTGAGAAACTTACTGAGATCCCGGGACTTGAGAAGTTGGAATCGTTACAGGTTTTGTACATTCGTGGATGCGAGTCACTCAGAATTCTACCGTACATGCAGGATGCAAGGATATATAAGGACTATGACAACAATGGTATATCTGAACTCTACGTTTCATTTAATGTATTGTATATTCAAGTGATATCTTCCATGATTGATTTCTAATTATCTTCCCTTTTTTCTGATTTTTGCTCTTGAAATAGTGGTTCGCATGAAGTCCTCCTGGTATTAACTATAGGAACGCGGTAATGTCTTTTTTGTTCATATTCTTTCGCTGGCCTATACTTTCACATGGCAGTTAAATAGAAATTTCTAGAAAATATGATATTTAATCAACCAAGCATCTACTTTTAGATATTATTTGTTGTTGACTGGATATCCCTGTTTACTTCATATTGAAAGAGATATGTCCTAGGACTATTCATAGATTATGATTTGTACTTGGATATTTTATGCTTATTGTTATTTATAAAGTTTATTTATTATACTTTATATTCTCTTGTAAATAATATATATTAATACTAGTTCATCAAGTACGTGACTTGATTGTGGGATGCTAGTAATGTTATAATAATATTATTTAGATTTCCCTAATCATATGTCAATAACCTAGGATCACATTGATATAATGATTAGAGTATGGGTCAGCTGATGATTATGTTCCACAAGTCATGGATATGGAAATATCAAGCTGAACATACTGATACTTGTTAAGGAACAAGGTATTGGACTGACCCGCTTTGGGGACACTGCGAGGAGTGTTACATAATGTCATCAGTGATGTTCCCCATTTGTGATATCGTATTATCCTTAGACCTGAGATCGCCATGGTTACCAACATAGGGATTAGCATGTCAGGCATTATCAAACGTTGCTCTTGATCGAGTAATTATAAAGATGATGACCGAGCATACTATGAACTATGTAGAGGTATGTAGTTGATCAAGATGGGATTTGTCACTCTCGTATATTGAGAGAGATATCGTTGGGCCCCTTGATAAGTGTAATTAATATTTGCATGGCCATGCACAAATGAAATGTCATTTGTTTTAGATTAATTATACTTAGAGATCAAGAAATAAAGATTGAACTATACAAGAATGACACTTGCCTAGTCTTGTGTTCAATCTAGATATCGATTGACAAAAGGAGTTAATATTTGGAATATCAATTTAAGGTTGTGTCGTTTTTGACCTTTATACCCTTTGGATAATAGTAATGTTTTACTAGAGACCGCTTACTATTCGTATAATAAAATGGGCTTTTATTTATACTGCCAAAGAGTGTAAAACCTACAGGGTCGCACACCAAAACGAGTTGGATCAAAACGAATTAAAACGGGCCAAGTTGGACTTGGGCCCAGTTCGTTTGTTGCTTAGGGTTCTCACTAGGGTTCTCCTATATAAGGGAACCTTTATTCATCTTGGCCGTTAAGGAAACTCAGAGAGGCCAGAGAGAGAACCCTAGAAGGCGCTAGTACACCAAGCAAGGATCTCATCCCGTTCGTGTGTGCATACCGTAGAGGCGTCGTAATTTCTACGCTAAGGACGACAACAACAGAAGGATTCGATCCATCCGGTTCGTTTTAGTAACATCGAATCACACATAAGGTATGTCTTCTGTCGATTTTATTGAACAGCATGAATCCTAGGGTTTAAGATTAGTGCGTAAATTAGTGTATGCGATGCATGATTACTGCCCTAATTATCTACACATATATAGGTTCTTTGGGAAGATGAGGATTGAATCCATCCAGTCTTTCATTTTTTTGGATACTGTGGCCATGAAACTCTACACACTAGAACCGAGAACAAATTCCATCCAGGTGAGTTCTCCTCCAACAGAAAGCAACTCTGATTTCGTTCTTTGTGGAAATGATTTATCACGGATCATAAGTTTTTTCAAGTGAGAAAATCAAATAGAAATTCGAAAATTATGTTTAATATGCAGGTAGCACAACCTCCCAGTGATTCTGGTTTGTTCTATTGAAGATTTATCTGTTTTAGTTCTTTATTCTATTTTATTTCTACTCTAAGGTCCATTTGATAACGTGGAAAATAAAAATACAAATAAAAATTGATGATCTTTGTGAGAAGTTAGATCGAAAATAAGTTGAGAGATGGAGTGTCTTCCTACTTCTTGACTTTTTCCACTGAAAATAATTTATTTGGGTTTAAGGAAAAAGAATTCCACAAAAATTAATTTCAAAACTGATCCATCTTTTGTAGGTCTTCATGAATGCACGTGCTTTTGGGTAGCTTCAAAATTTATGCCTAACTTGCCATTTTTGAGAATATGTAATTTTTGAAGAGGCTGGCAAGGTGGCAGATGTACAAAACATAAAGCACATAGTACAAAGTAAGAGATGTGACTGGAGTACGCTAGGAAGAACAAGAAATTTCTTATTGATTCTTTTGTTTAATTTCTCATTGTGAAACTTCCATGTGAATCTAAATGTAATTATTGGAGGGATTATTGAAACCTCTTGCTAATTCTGCATCTATTTTAGTCTTTGTTTTATAGGAGTGTATTTGATTGGTTGAGCATTTGGGCATTTGATTGAACCTTTTAACACACAAAACACTATCCACTTTTTATACGATAGGTAGTATTGAAATTATGCAATCATTATTGGTTCTTAGTAAATTTTTAGAATGGGTAAAAGACCAAAATGTAAAATAAATTTTAAACTTTTTTACAAGATGGGTAATATAATTTTTTCTCGATAATTTTGATAATGAACTTTTAATTTATTTACAAAATGGGTAAGAGTGCCAGTCATATCACCCAAAATGTAAACAAATGAAAAATGGGTAAGAGTGCCGGTCATATCACCCAAAAGGTAAACAAATTGCAAGTTCATTGTCAAAGTTGTCAAAAATAAAAATAAATTATGTTACCCTTTCGGAATTGCAAACTATCATCAAAGCATTGCCTCAGTGTAACTTATTTATTTATTTATTTTTAAATCAAAAGCCCGTACTGTTGGGTAATTTTATGTTGATCTATACCGGGATCACACATGTATATTATTAATGTGTGTTATTATTCATAAGCCTAAAATTAAGTGATCTAATTAATTTTTTTTAAGTAGGCTTAATTAAGGGTATGTTTTATCATGGAATAAAAGTGTAGACACCAAAATGTAAAATTCTACTTCTATAAGGGGCAGAAGTGGAATTTATTAAAGTCTCCAACCACCATTTTGAAAACTTATATATTTGGGGTAATGGTTCCAACCCATTTCTGAAAATAAAAATAAAAATTAAGAATAGAAAAGGGAAAAAGGGTTGGAAGATTATTCCGCTTGGATAACCATTCCATTGCCTCGCTTAATCATCGTAAATGGATTCAGGTACACGTTTCTCTTCAATCTCTTAATAATTTAATGTGATACGCAATCGATCCTATAAATAAGATTAATTCTAATGATTTAAAACTATCACACATAGTAGTAGTAGTAGTGGTGGTGCGAGGTGGGAGGGGTGGGGGATTGGGGGGGTGGGGTGGGGTGGGGGATGGTGGTGGGGGTGGGGTGGGGTGCGGGCATGGGGGTTGGGGGGGGGGTGGTGGTGGTGGTGGCATTTTTGAAAATATTATAGTAGCAATGGCATTTTTGAAAATATATAGTTCATTTTTTTTAATCCTGGATAAACAATACCACCTCCCACTGGTATTAAATTATACCACAAAGAGTGGGATTAAATTAGTCCCGGTATTAATAATCCCAACACATTTGTGCGAACCAAATAAGGTATTATAAAAAAAGTGGTATTAATAATCTCATCCCACTTTTTAATACCCGAATCAAACGAGGCCTAAGAGTTATTACAATAATCCGAGGATAACCTCAGTCTAACCGCTTCGGGCAAAGAAAGGAAGTTACGGATCCAACCATTGCGAAGAGAGAAGCGAGCAATGTCGTTAGCCGCCTTGTTGGCCTCCCTAGGAACAAAGGGAAGATAAATCAAATTAATTTAATCAAATAAACAAATAACAAAAAATATGAATCTATAATACAAATCAAAGTTCTTGCTGTTCATCAGCATTTAATGATCGCTAATTTTAAAATACAAGGGCTATAAGAAACTCAACTCATACAAAATCAAGGAGTTGTGATGAATTGTGACATAAACTTAAATACTACTGAACAACTGTTTGTTTAACACCCTTCCATCCGGGCATCCCTCCCACTCTTAAACTCATTTACCACCCCCTTCTCATTCTCTCTCTCTACGCAAAAAAAAACACTAGGGATGCATTTTATGCGTTAGATAAAGAAGTCGGATAGGATTAGTTGTTTAATCCTTTTTCCTGATGAGCTAACATGATTAATAATCCATATATCTAATCCTAGTCAACAACAAATATGGGAAAGGATAATTTTATCAGACCCTATCATCTTATCATGCACATCAAATGCAGCCTATAAGTGTATAATTTATTTTGTTTAAAATTTACACAACCTGTAATTAATTTCAACTCCAGCAGTCTTTCAAAATGAGTTTTTTGTAAAATGAAAGTGTAAAATACTAACTTAATTTATAATGCCACATCAATTTTTTCATTTTATAAACATTTAAAATGAAATGACTTTTAATACAAAACACGAATTATAATAGAAATTATATATTTAAAACCTAATCATTAATGCCTATAAATCAAGATCCATTGTGATCATAATATTATGTATATATAATTTCAATAAAAAATAATATCTAACATTTGTTCGTATATTATTGCTTATTTTCAATTTTACACAAAAATTTAAAAAAATCTCATTGGAGCATTTTTTTAAGATTTCAAGTTTTGTGTAAAAATTGTTTGACACAAAATATATACATTAATTTTTACACAACCATTAGAGATGCTCTAATTAAGTAGCATTAAATAAAAAGAAATAACACAATTCGTTGCCGAAATCCTTTCCTATTTCAGTTTATAGTTTTAAAATTTAGCATAACACAATATACTGCGTAAATGGTTCTCCGTTCCAATTTCCACTTACATAAATGGAATTGGAATAACACAATTCGCCTAAATATTATTTTTTGTTTCAGATTTTTCTTTTTAGTTTTATAATTTCAAATATGTTTTTATTTTCAAATATTCAACATTATACTATTTTAGAAGTAATAAATTATTAACCCACAGGGTTGGACTAGTGGAATCACAACCGTACCACTAAGTTCCTGTAGGAGATTGTTCAAAATTTTATAGGGGCTTTTTTTTTAAAGGACAAACTACACACCTTCTTTCTAACGAAGGACAATCTATTTTTGGAATTAGTTTAAAGTACAAGTTTTTAACAAAGGACAAAATAATTTAGATATTACAAAAAATAGAAAATAAAGAAATTTCCATTGCTGCCCTTATTCTAAATAAAATAGACAATTATAAATAAAACGTTATAAAGGATAATTAATCAAAAAATAATATTTAATAAAAAATTTAAATAAACGAAAATTTCAATTTCAAAAATTGGTTTTGGTCTATTTTAACGATAATGATATCAAACAAATGTTCAAATTTCAAAATGTGTCAACTATAACAAACATAAACCGACATAATGATCCGCATATAATAGTATACTAATATGTCTGATTTATTGACAATTTACACATACAGACATATCTATCAGAAACATACCATTAAGGTGCAAGGCTCCCACACATTGAACATCCATCAAAGTTAAAGCAGAAAAATAGAATGAAAACACAAAATTTGAATAGTTTATACCTGGATCCAAATTTTAGGAAACTAAATGAAGAAGCAGACGAAGGCATTGACGGCTATCAATCATGAAGCATACCCAGTAACACATTTGTGTTCTCCGGTTATATACTTGCATGCATAATGCGAATGAAATCAATGTCGCCGACCGACTGCATAATATGTTCTTCAAAAGAAAAAAAATAGAATGCATAGTATATCAGATGAACCTGGCAAAAGTAATGAATACTGGTAACTGGAAGAGGATAATGGTTCCGGAACATATCTAAAGAAGTTTGTACATCTATTTATAAATGGGCCATCAAAATCACTGTTTACTTGAATTAAATCGGCCCATTTCAAATAAATCAGTGTTATATATTAATAAAAGCCCAGTTACTTTAGATATCCAAGCCCACCAATCGGTAATAACCGATTTTTGGAAAATTCATTAAAAAGGATACGCATCAAATAGCATCCATCCGAAGCGCCTAAAACACGTGCGAAAACACACTGGCCAACTGGTATAGAGCGTAGCAGACATATTATCAGTTACAAAGCATAGGGACTAGAGTGCAGGTAGCTGATGATGATAATTACGATACAATCACGCGTTTGAAATATCTAACTTATCCAGTTGCACTACCATTTCGAAAACACGAAGAACAGGTAAGAACCAAAACCCCCAAATCATACTCAGCCGTAATCAAAAGAGACGTGCAAGGTGCAACAAAAAAATTCAAACGAGTTACTGATAACTACGACACTTCATTCAAATTTCCGTTGGTTCACATCAAGCGGCATCATAATCCCTAGATAACGATAACCCTAGGAAGGACTACAATCAACACCAATCAAGTATAAAACCAAGGTAAACAACTTCCCATTCTATCTCCTTCTATCTAAACATAATATTTCATATTAACTGCGAGTAACATTCATCAACCGTGTATCTCTAAATAGGTAAGATGTTTTGTGATTCAGATAAACTAACTACCCACTTTTGGATGTACAAAAATAAAGGGTATAGTTGAAATGTTAACTATTATTACTATGTGATACTTACAGCTGAAATGTTAACACAGATGGTGAAAAAAAATGAAGGAGAGCTCAGGCGAAGCCCACGGAAACAAAGCATACATACACCGTTAGCAATGAAGGTACTTGAAACGTGAAATTACTAAATAAATTTCATATCACACATTCCACAATTCAAAGTTAACTATTTTTCACTTGCTAATCCTTTACACAGGGAAAGATTAGAAAATCATCGGAAAGGGTTGCAATCAGGGCAAAGGCGTATAAAGAAACAGAGACAAATGAAAGTCGACCGAAAAGGAAAAGAAGTATAGGTCACAAAATAAGAGGAACGCGTCAAACGGTATGTACCTTATGTACATGTGTAACCTTATAATCATTATTATTGAATTGTGCAAATCTATTCATTGTTAATTTGCAAAATCTTAATGTAGGAAAATGTTAGGCAAATAATCATTGGAAAAAAGGATCAGTATAGATCATCTCTAGTTGCGTTCTTAAAAATGCTACCGGAACTTAAAAGTAATGGATTTGGACAACATCATGAGGATTTGCTTAAGAAAACCCCATTCTGGACGCTTTACAAATCGTACAATGATGGCCTAGTGACTGAGGCATTATACTCGAAATCGGACAGGGTACTTATGAAACTGATAAGGTGTTTTGACAAGGAAGAGAAAGCATTTCGGATAGTGGGACGTATCATTGAGTTTACACCCATGCATGTGTCACATTTGCTTGGATTGCCAAACGATGGTATCCAACTGAAGCTTCACACAAAGGAAGGTATGAAGGCAGAATATGGGAAACGATACTTCGCAAGTCTAAGACAACTGGACCTAACTCATGTCAAGCATGCACTGAAACTGGCAGTTAGAGGGAAAAGCGAAGAAAACATATCTGACACAGTTAGATTAATCTGCTTGTACCTGTGTACGACTTTGTTCTTTGCAAACACCGGGAACTCCATCGCGTTGTTCATACACAACTGGATGGATGATTTGGAAAAGATGAATGGATACAACTGGTCACAAGTTGTGCACGAGTGGCTAATAGACGATATGATAAAGAAGGAGGATCGTCCGTCATCGGTCACGGGGTGCGCAATAGTGTTACTGGTAAGAATTCCTTATACACATAAAAAAAAAATTAACAGTTATGTTATTAATCAACAATTAAAATGTGAACTAATTTCTATATCCATATTTGAAAAGTTCTGGCTTAGTGAAGTAACAACATTGATTGAGCCTATCGAGGATAGACAAAATATGCAACCTGGTTTTCTGAGATGGAACATCAGCCAGCTGACACCACTCCTACTAAATGCAGATTTCAGCACATTGGAGGTATAATATCATGTACATGTTAAATCATATATACATATATCAATCATACACATTATTAAGGTTGTAATGTGGATATTTTCAGATACGTGCAACACAGGACCCTGTACAAGACGAGGATCCTCTACAAAATCCCGACACAAATAGCCCAAGAAATAAGGGGAAAAGAGGTGCACGATCGAAAAAAAGATCATCGAGTCATAAGACAATCAAGACTGTTAAGTTCAAAGTGCTAGACACTCCAAACAAGGCGGGGCAAACGAATGAAACAATATAAGAAAATGAGGTAAAACCATATGAAAAGTATTGCCTACCCCTATCTTAATTTCCTAACATAATGATCATGACAAAAATATTGAATACTTTTTAGGGGAAGCAAGAACTTCCAGCAGAAACGTTAGGTGAAGAAGAGTTGATAAGTAAAATTTCTGATGAACATCAGTCAGAATGTACAGATCAAGATGGGCAGGTGGCAACGCCAACAAAAGAACAATCCCCGGTTAAATCCAATCCAGGAAAATCGGATAGCATCCAAAAAATAAAAACACATCCAAAGAAGAAGAGGAGACTCCGTTTAAGGCATTTAACCTCACCAACAAATGACAGCAAGACAGATGATACGATGGACAGTTGTCTTGATGATTTCCCATTGGAAGATACAAAAAAGGCAGAAGAATCAGAATCAAGTGTACCATCAGATAATGCTGACAAGCCGCAACCAAAATCTAAAAGCAGAGAAGATACAAATGATGAATTGCATGAGACGGAGCCAACTGATATGCACTTCGAGAATCTATATGATGCAGATATACGAGATAAAAAAATGGCAGAGTTAGACAAAGAATACAGTGATGACCGTAATGAATCCATTTTAGATAAAAATCTTGAACAAGCAACCAACCCAGAGAGCACAACTTAAGGGGGGGCTCCAAGTACAGACACACATGGCAACGGGCAATCTGCATTGGATCTACAGATCGCAACCTTGCCCAATGTATATGAGAGAAACGATGTGCAGCAACATGTAGGAGAAGATAAGGAACAAAAAACACCAGTTGATTCAGATTCCGATGGGTTGAACAAAGATGATGAAATTGAAGGAATCCCGCTGCAATACATTGGATGGAGGCCAGCATACGATGTAGCTTATGTCAAGCGGCTTGAGTTTGACCGTGCTAACCTAGCAAGTAGAGACCTCCAACACTCCCAGTTAGTAAAGGGATATAAGTTTCAAATGGAGAGCAGCCGCGACTACCACAGGTCGATAGAACGAACAAATGAGGTACATGAGTTACGAATGGAGAGATTGATGCGGGAATTACGAAGAGAGGGGGCAAATAATAGCAGGATCCAGCAGGAGAATGTAAGTTTGTGGAGAAAGGTTGTGTCATTACAGATGGAGGTCGCATCAAGGGACCGTGCACTTGCACAACCCAGCTCTGGAAATAATACCTCATGTGTAAATGATCCAACAGTACCGTCGTTCGAAATCCTGTCGCAGGGATTCAATGAAACTTCAAGCACCAGCAGCAAAACAAACCCCCAAACAATTTTTGCGCGCAGTGGTAATAATCCTACAATTGAGGACAAGTACAATCAGCTTCAAAATGCTGCAGCAAGAAAAGTTAAAAACTGTAACAGAACTTCAAGACAAGTACAATCAGCCTTAAAAGGAAATTAATGCTGAGAAACGAACAGTAGACAGTATGTGAGATATGTGTGCCATATTACGAAGGAAGTCTGATGAAGAGAAAGAGAAAAGAGAGGAGATGAGTAAGAGGGAGGAGTCATACAAGGAGCAGCTCGCAAAAGCAAATCAGATGTACGAAGATGTGGTTCTGAAGATGAGGGTTGTTCAGGCAAGATTGGAAACACTTCAACCCCCACTGCTACCTGCAAATGTGGTCATCTCACCACCCACGATGATAAAGAACATTCGAGCTAGGCACGAGGAAAACAAGGTCAAGAAGAAAAGCAAAATACTAGATCACTTTAAAACAGCCAATGAGGGCAAGGGGACCACCACCAATGATCATGGGGAGCATCGAAAACCTGCCAGGGTAAGGAAATCGTCGCCAAAGGTTAAAAGGAAGCGTCTTCTTGAAGAACCGATAACAATTGACGACGAAACTGAAGATGAAGACCACCAAGTGAAGCATACCGAGTAGGGACCCAAGCTGAACATACATAGGATTAAGATATCAAAACATCTCCCCATGGATGTTAAGTCAAGGCTCGAAGAACTGTGGAAAAGGACATCGAAACAGTAAGCTCAAATAAACATAATGTCTAACCATAATTATACACACCTAATGCGTAATGTACTTTTAACAATGCAGTGCCAGGATCTGGAGCAGCGACGGGGAAGAGATCACAAGGAATGATATCCACACCATATTAACACAGGGTCCAATGACTAACAAGGTTTTGGATTAACTGTGCCTTGTTAAAATTGATTAGATATATATATATATATGTTTGTGTGTGCATGGATTTAACACATGCGCTTCAATTTTTGGTGCAGATCATAGATTGTTATAGCCAGATGCTTACAACAGATCCGCAATTGCTCTCGACCCAAAACACTATATCAGTAGTGCTATCCACATATGCTTGGGTAACTGGAAATTAATTACACTGGTCTATACTTGTGTGAAATTGATTACTATATAGTTATAAGTTAGTGTTTTTCAACTGACAACAATTTCATGCATTGAATATAGATCTATGTGTGCATGGGAAAAAATCAGGAATCAACACGCTGATATACAAAAAGCTCCTCACAAGTTTACACCTGGCAGAAAAAATATTCGTCCTAATATCACATACACAAAAGGCACATTTCTCACTTTTATACATGGATTTGAATGAGCTTCAGTGGTACCATCTGAATCCATACATTAAGACCCGGTCAATGGACAGTGATGAGTACTTCAGAGATGCATTAAAAATGGTACGTGTATATGTATGCCCGGAGAACTTGTAACAAGAATGTACTCTGAAATACACAAGTAATAAAAAAATCTAACACCCAATAATATATTCCACAGTTTGCCTCACTGCAAGGTTTTTTTGCGGATGTAAAGAGGGAAGGACAAGCCATACTGGATAGTGGAAGGATCCATACCAATTCATTCCATGGAAAGGATGAGGTTGAAGCTTCCCGGGACTTATCTATACCAGAACGGATGGCCATCGAATGGATCATTGAAAACAATATAAAGCCAGACCTGCTCCCTTATCCAAGCTGCCCTCAACAAGACCCGGGAAGGTAACAACTATTGCCGCCGAATTTAAAATTTTCCTTGATCCAGAATACATTACCATAATAATTCACCATTCAGTTGTGTTAGTGGAACAGTGTGGACTGCGGCGTAGCCGTGATGTACTACATGAAAGAACTTGCATCAGGACATGAACTAAAGGGACGTTTTGGAAACAGTCTTTCATTGGAGATGAGATCACATTTAGTAGACCAGTTTCTCATGGCAGAATCAAGCACGGACCCATCAACTTTACCGGAGCCAATATAGTTAGAGTCATCATCGTACTAGCTAGTTTATGTTATATTGCACAATGTGTGGCATGCTTATTAAATAAAGTGTACGATGCCATGTGCCATCTATACGCTAGTCACAACATTAGTATAATTTTGGTTTTTTTGGGATAAGATATGATACTATATGCTGTTATCATATTTCACATATTTTGCGAATAATATCTACGTAGACATGAATGTATTTTGATAAAATATCTACCTATTTTTGAAAGTTTCATACCCTATAAAGTTTGTTATTACTTTTCATGTGGATGTTTACGACATCAAGCGTGTTTCCCTCCATGTCGTATTGTGAGTTAGCAGACATATTAGTGTGCCATTGTGACCAATATCAATTCCATTTACGATAATATTTACAATCTGCGAATACAACGGCATCATTCACATTCGCATTTGCCGAGATAGCTCAAATTCATTATATGTCCACTGCGAATAACTAAATAAACCAAAATCAAAACTCATACTGACAGACATATTAACTAAATGGACACAATGAACACATTTAACCATCCCCCCGTTGGAAGTTACATTTTTTTTTTTAAAATAAATAAATAAATTTAATGACAATTTTAATATCTTTAAAAAACAAATGTATTTGACTCCATCAAACCCATTTTAATATCTTTAAAAAAAAATTTATGCCAATTTTAAATACTACTTATAATTAACAGTAGACATAATACACTTTGACATGGTGAACTGATTCCCACTAGGTAGTTTTTTTTTTTTATCAACTTACAATATATGAAAGTTTTAATAATTACCAATTTTATAACCAGTTTGCCCCAAATACAAAAAACGTGAAAAGGTATTAAAAGAGATTGATTTACGCCCTTTATGATACACATATTCATTACAGACATATTAAAATCCACGTAATTTAATTCAAAACCTGCCTTGTAATTAGCGGTATGCATAAAACACCTCGACGTGAACAAATGTTGTACTTATTCTTATCAGACATATTGAACTCAATGTAACTAATCTAAATTTGCCTTATAATTAAAGCTACGCATGTTAGAAAGAATTATATTATAGACATTTCATTTTCTTACCATACATATCATACTCCAAGTAATTTATTTGAAATCCACCTTGTTATTAGCAGTAAGCATAATGCACCTAGATATGACAAATACAATACCTATTAAGTAAACAAAGATTATTAGTAATACAATATGAAACTTTTGACAGTCATATTGCATACCGTCAAATACAATTGAAATCCGCCTTTTATTTGTACATATTCTTATCAGACATATTGAAATCAATGTAGCTAATCTGGATCTACCTTGTAATTAAAGCTACGCATATTAGATAGAATTATATTATATACATATCATTGCCTTACCGTACATATCATACTACTAGTAATTTATTTGAAATCCGCCTAATTATTATCAGTAGTCATAATGCACCTAGAGATGACAAGTACTATACCTATTAAGTAAACAAATATTATTGGTAATAAAATAAGAAACTTTAACAGACATAATGGGCACCACCAAATACAATTGAGGTGCTACTTATAATTAACAATAATGCACCTCGACATGATCAAAATGAGCTCCCACCAACGGGATATGCAAAAAAAAAAAATAGTCATATTATAATATGAAAGTTTTAAGTTGTTAGAACGACCAGTTTATTACCCCATTAGCCAAATAAAAAAAAGTATAAAGAAATAACAAAAAAAGGTGTTTTGGTACCTTTTAGTTGTACTTCTTCTTATCAGACATATTGAAATCAATGTAACTAATGTGTAATTGCCTTGTAATTAAAGCTAGGCATATTACAAATAATTATATTATATACGTATCAATTTCTTACCGTACATATCATACAACAAGTAATTTATTTGAAATCTGCCTTATTATTAACGGTAGGCGTAATGCACCTAGAGATGAAAAATACCATACCTATTTTAGTAAACTAAAATTATTGGTCATACAACATGAAACTTCTATAACCGAAATTAATTGAACTTCACCTAACCATTGAATGTTATATATATTACGCATACAAGGATTAGTCATAGTATAATATCATACTTCGTCATTTTGTATGTTTCAAACTCCAATATAAGTGCTAATGTTATTTTCGTAATATGTCTATGATACGATTGCACATTATCCAAAACTAACCAGTTATTTAAATTTGAATGCACAGACGACAGTGCAAGCATTTATGGGAGGTTAATTTTTCAAAAATGAAAAAAAAACTGCAAGGAACTGAATGGACGTTCCCTCTGTTATAAAAACGATACAACCAAAAAACACCAAGAGAACACATAAATCGTTTGCAGACTAAAAAAACAGAGTTACCCCCCATCAATCATGGATAAAACACCAAAAAACCACACCAAATCAAACGAAGAAATGCAGGACAAAGGCAAGGGGAAACAACCTGAAGACTCAAAAGCAGAGCAGAGAGATGATCCAACCAAGGTAAGCTCAAAACGCAAGCGTGAGGAGGCAATGAGGGAAGCAATTATTGACATGCTAGAGAAGGAGGAGAAGTGATCACTAAAGAACAACAAGAAGAAGAGACCGAGGAAAAAGGGTAAAAAGGATAAGCCATTCTGTATCGACCCAATAGATGGTCAACCAGTGACAGGAAGCCCCGATCGTACTCCACCCCTCAGCCCAGGTGTTTTTGAAGGTGAGATAAGCCCCCAAGACCCCGTTCGACACTGGTAGCCCGACTTCAACGAAGAACCACAGCGACTCAAGCGACAAGTCGTATTAGTATATAAATAAACTGGATTGTAATGCCAGTCTACATATATAATAATTATTAACTTATAATGAAACAAAATTTTTTCCCCATCCTTCCGATGTCCACATAAGATCGAATGCATTTGTTCAACTGATCGACCAATCATATAGAATCACATATCATCATGCATTCATTAACAAAAGTAAACAAATAACCACACAGAATAATGGGTATAACTACAAATGAAAAAGAAACAGAAACCAAGTCGTACGTTATATTATGCCAATAATTAAACAAAGTTCGCATTAATTTTATTGAATATAATAACTAAGCATCTTTTGACAAGTCCGCCAATACGAACTCGAAAAATGATAAAAAAAAAAACAGTGCTGAAATACCTAACAAAACGGGAATAATAAGAACTCTCGGTAATGCTATCGTGCAGCATTTACGCCTTCCAAACTATCCAAATCAGCTGCACGATCATTATGTTACTGGATATCAAAACTAAATAACTTAATCAAGTTGAGGCAAGCCCAACCTTATTATAGAATAAAAACAATCGAAATCTAAATAGGGGTGGTACATGTGCGACGATTGTGCCTCCCCAACTGACCACATCTACTGCACATCATAGTCCCGTTACTAACCTCCCCCCTGGACTTAAACCGTGAATTACGGGGCCTCCTAGGTTGTTTCTTCGTAACAGGCGGCCTCGCAAAGAACTCGTTATCACCAACCTCGATATTTTTATCAATTGTAGGCACAGGATATATAGGAAACGAATAACATTCACGGAAAACATCGGCCCTATAATACGGATCAATGTAGTCATATATATTCAAACCCATTTGCTTCACCACAGTGAAAACATGTGCACATGGAAACCCAATAACGCACCACCTCTCACATGAACATGAACAGTCTGCAAAGTTAACCAAGTAGTTCCCCTTCTCCACAACCTCAAAGAGCAAAGCATTCGCCTGCCTAACGATCCAGTCACACGTCTTTTTATCATATCCCTCCAAAATACACTCCATATTGGGGCACAACACCGAAGACCACTTCGAACTAGCAATCTGCCTTTGACCTATAAGTTCCATTATCTTCACACGAACACCATCAATCAATTGAGTTATAGGCAACTTTCTTTCTCTTAACACCCATGAATTGAAACTCTCTGCAACGTTTGAACTAAGCTCACTGTATCTTTTGCCCAGGAAATGCGCTTTAGCCCAGTGTTTCGGATGTAAGTCCTTAAGAAAGTCATCAATATCACCACCCCTACCTCCTTTAGCTCTTTCATAAACCTATTAAACGAAGAAACCCTACAAGCATATGCACATTTTGTGAAAATATCTAACAATCTCTCCTTCAAGTCATGCTTATTGTTTCCAGAAAACTTCGACCTAATGTTATTCTTTATGTGAAACATGCAAAATGAATGAGGCCATGTAGGAAATGTAGTTCTGACAGCGTCGCGCAACCTTTTTTGACGATCAGAAATAATAGTGACCACACGGCATTGGGGTCTAATAATCTCTGCAAGCTTACCCATAAAACATGCCCAATTGTCAGAATTTTCGGAATCAACAACAGCATAACAGAACGGATAAATACCTGAAAGATACAAGAAATATCAAAAACCATAAAAGAACTTTAAAGGAAAACACCCACACCTATCTAACATATCCAACCAAGTTTGCAAAAGGGAACGAACCTGAGTCACCATTCATGGCAGTGGCAGCCATGAGGGTCCAATTTGCTCTTAATAAAGGTCGCGTCCAAGCATAGAATAGGCCTACATCTAAGGAACCCTTTTATGCAGCCTCCTAATGCAATGAAAACCCTGTTGAACCTAAAAGACTCAGTCTCAACTTCAAGAGAACATCGAGTGCCAGGGTTCGTCTGCTCAAGTAACTCAAGGTATCGAACAAGGATCCTATATGACATATCATCATCACCATGAACCTCCCGCAACGCCATCTCCTTTGCGTACCAGGCATTCCAATATGGAACAGATATTCCATATTCAGGCTTCATGTTCCTAACAACTTCCTTCGCGGTAAATAAAGGATCGGAATGTACCTTGTCGGAAAGAATAGACGCAACAACTTTAGATCGTACCATTTTCGACTTCCTACCCATCATGCGCCCACTACATTTATGCTTATTAACGAGTTTCTTAATAACAAAGCTACCATCCGAACGTCTCAACACAACATGTACAAACCATTCACACCCCTCCGACACATTCTTTAAACAAACAGCTGTAATGCGTGAATGGTCATTCTTCTTGAAAACAACCTCGAAACCAACTGCAATACAAAATTTCCCAAGTTCCAACCTGAAGTCTTTTACACCACCAGGAAAACGTTGCTGAACGTGTGTAATACAACCCTTCCACGCTTCACATAGGAAAACTCTACCACCTGACTGTTCCTGGACATCAACGTCAATATTAAGGCTAAATTTTAGATCAACGTTCTGAATGACAGCTGCACTCAAGTCCCTTGACACCTCATTCGAGTGAACAATAAGTTCAACGTGCTCTGCCGTAACAAGTGGGATGAAAGCAAACATAAAGCCCATATCTTCATCACTTGACAAAACACACGGCTCAGACCCAGGCAATACATACTTAACAGTAAAATCCGCCGACAAAAGCTCATTGAACTTGGTACGAATAATCGCACACATCTCATTGAGCGTCGTGCCATTGTTCAAACTAAAAATAGCTACGTCAGCACCAAATTTGCATCGAAATATCACTCTAGACTCCATTTGCATGTCAAAGTAATCAGGAACAATGAAAAAAGAAATGGAACACATCAGGATTCATGACAATAATAGTCTAAAATAAATAAACTTATAAGTTGCAAAAAGGGGGGGGGGGCTCGACAATCATGAAAAAACATATTGCGAATACAGAAAAACATATCTGATCAATGGACAACCGGGTCACATCTACTATAATATACCAAAACAAAAAAATGCCTCCCAAAATCGATTTTAAAAACCATTTGACAGTTACACTTTTACAAAATGTCTGAGTGACCTGTACATGATAAACTTTGATGGCTGTGTACCAGATAATGAGTTTAGAACAGCATATCTCTCATTATTATGTCTGAAAATAAGAACAACCTAACACACTCAAGAATGTATCAAAAATAGGCATACTGCGTATACAACACATACCATTAGACATATTTAAACAATATGTCTGGTAAAGCGTCTGACTACAACTTCAAACATGATTTGTTAAATACCATAGAACAACTAACTGATCAGTGATCACTCACCCATTTGAGTGGAATAATAATTCCAATCAAAAAATCATAAATGACTGGCCATATTGATTGATATACACACAGAGGTCTCAAACACATAATACCTACAGAGGAGTTGTCAAAACTACAAAAATTAATATAATAACCAAACTTAAAAACAAAGGTTAATACCTCACAATAACAAACTGAAGCCAACAGTGCGGAGCTCAAAAAATATAATGAATCAATACAAGAAGATCACTCATATAAACCAACCGCCCAACACAAAAATCTTATCAACGTTAATACAAATACAGAAATCTATCCAAAACCTCCGCATAACAAAAACCAAGATATATCTGTTAACCCCTTCGTAACTATCCAGAACCTAACAGCCAAACCCTTAGCCCGCAATACAAGCAACAGAGCGCAACATGAAACTACTCAGATAACTAATTGAAAATTTTAAAAACAATATTTACGTGAAAAATAATTATCAACGATATAATTACGTCATAATGAATAGGGACACTACAGTAAAATAACAAATATAATAGAATAATTATTAATCAATAAATAATAACATAAACTTGTCCTTTGTTAAAAACTTGTCCTTTAAACTAAGTCCAAAAATAGAATGTCCTTCGTTAAAACCACCATTTATATAATGTCCTTAATTATTATTTTCTAAATTTTATAATATGTGACTAGTTTTTTTTTAAGAAAACTCTCTTTCTCTGGTCAAATATGAGAATTGTAATTTTTTCCCTTTTATTACTTTCGCGATTATCATGGGCCGAGGGAAGTAGAGGGTAAGGGGGCAATTGCCGCAATATACATGGTAATGAATTTGAATAAATTCAAATGCGCTGCGTTCGTCACAACATGCATTCAATTCTAAGCAATTCATCACAATATTCAATTTCATGCCAATTCATTTCGTTTTGTTACGTGTCTTCATATTTTTTTCCAAATCTGCCACCTTGATCTAGGATCTGCATATGCCTTAGTAATTTCCAACTTTTTTACTATATGAAATAGATTCTATTTGACATGTAATTAGTGGCAACTAAACCCACCCGCCCCCCCCCCCCCCCCAAAAAAAAAAACCACTACCTTTCCGATTCTTATCAAGGGTAACTATTATGTGACCACCGGTCATGAAGTTGTTGCAATGTTGATACAACCTAAATTATCCATTGGGTATCTTTCATATGTTTCTTTGAAATATTGTTCTTCTACTTTTTGGATTACCGAATAGCAACTCACATATATATTACAGCATTAAATGTAGCAGTTTATTATCTAGTGCAACTATTTTTGATTTTCCAATTCAAATTCCTCGAAATGGTGGGTCGAAAACACTGTATATTATTAAACCCAATTAATTAATGGAGAAAATTTACTTACCTTTGGAGGGAGAGATGAAATCATGATCAACAAGTACAATATAATAAACAGAACTAAGATTAATACTACAACCGTCCCATACACAGCATAAACAACAAGCATAGAAGTCTACATAAGTTCTAAAGAGAACATAGCACCACTTCCGAATAAATAAAATGATAAGGGCAATGGTCCTTCCGCGTGAAGGGCCCTCAACTAACTAAGGTAGAGAGGCAGTTTAAGGAGTAGCATCCTTCCTCTTCCCTTTTCTCGATGAACCTGCATATGTACCCATATGGAAAAATAGTAGGAGTGAGTCAAATGGACTCAATGGGAGCCATATAATAAATTTAAAGTGAAAATAGTAATGAGAAATCCTTTGTAGAAGTCGCAAGGCAATTCAAATGTATTAAGTCGTTGGGGGGAAAGAAGTATTAGTGTAAAGTGTAAAATACCCCTTTTTCTACTGTAACATGTATATATATAGCTCTTGCCAACAAAACCTTATAGTACAATTGATACATGCCCCATCCCATAGATATTAAGCCATAATCTCGGTAATTCTCGCGTCTATCCAAACGTACCCCAAGTCTTCATTTTCTGGCCTTTCGTCCTCATGGCAGCAGGGCCTCTCGTATGTTTCTGTGCATGGTTTCAGATCTTTCACCCAGGGGTGCTCTATTCCAAATTACGACTCTGTCTAAGAAGATCCTACCTGGGACCATTCATAGACTAATGCTAAGTAAGGAATCTCAATTGGCTCTTTTCTAGAAACAATTACATCACAAATACATATACTTCCACCATTGTATAAAAAACATTAACACCACAATTAACAAGAGGACTGTTGTATAGATGAACTCGACAAGCAAAAAAAAATTGTTTAATAATTATCTTATAAAGAAAATCCAACCACTTAGACCTACAATAGAAATTACAAGTTTTATAACAAAGTTCATTACCTTTAAAATATGGCCCAAGTTAGTTTTAGTGCAAGACAAGTAGTTTATCAAAATTTCTCATTCTATCATGTTATTTTAACAATATATAGGCTATTATATTCATCAATTTCAACATTTCACCTTAATATCAACATATACCTAAAGTAAATATAAATAACCTAGGGTTTTTGTACAAACAAGTAGTAAAATAGAAATCAAACATTAATAAGTTATAAAATAAGTTTTGATACTAGTTTCCCAGCTCTAAGGAGCATTAATTCCGAACATGATGGCTTGAAGATGCTTCTTCCTCAAGAATGCGAAACCTAGAGCTCCACCAAGCTTTAATGGAAATGAGTGAGGCTGAAGATGAAGAAGGAGGTGGAGATTTGTGTACCAAAGCTTGACTCAAGGAGATGGATGCCTCTCAAGCTCCAAAGATCTCTTCCCTAACTATATCTCAAGCCCCTCTCTCTCCCTTTGTGTTAATGGTTCGAAAATAGGGAATAAGGGGGTTTAAAATGGTGAAGAAACTGGTCAGAAGTGGTCAAAGTCGACCTTTAAGTCTACCATGATCAATCATGGTTTCACCATGTTCGATAATGAACTAGAATTTAGTGTTCTACTATCTCAATGATTGATCATGGCTTTACTCGATTTCAACCCTGAAGATGTCGTTATTTTAAAGCAAGGTCAACATGGAACTTATAGAGGGGTTTGATAATAATATATAGCTGCTAGTGGGGACTCATTTGGATAAGGAACAAGGAAGTCAGAGCTTGCCAAAGTTAGCTAGGATTTGTAAATCGTGTAGAATTGAAACATGCATTTTGGATTCCGTTTTTAACTTAGGCCACCCGAATGAGGAAAAGATTACTCCTTCAAACTTAATTGTACTATTAAAACATGTTCAAGGTTTGAAATCACAAAAAGGGCAGTCCGAATCATAATGAAGCTAGCCGAAACGATGTTTATAAACTACACGGAACAAAGTTAGAGTTTAAACGTGAAATTTGGCTAGGAGTATTACACTTCCAACATCAAAATCTTGGAGTGCTCAATGGGATCTCTCTTTAAGATGGGGCATAGGAGTAGAGCGTGCATTTATTTGATTGGGGAACCATAAATCTAAGGGGTTTTTTATATACTACGACAATAGAGTCCCATCAGCCCTAGTTTGACTGGTATTAGGTCTCTATACATTGTAAAACACATACTCATTAGTTGTACTAGATAGCCTATGTAACATAATTGTTTCACTAAATGTGTAAGCACAAATTATGATCCATAACGTAATGGTAAAACAACATTGGTGCATAACGGTACACACTTGGTATTTTCCAATAATCTCCCACTTGAGCTGCACATATATTACCAGAGAAATTATATTACATAATACTAAAGTGCATGCAAAAGGTTATATATCATAACTTTAAAATAATCTGGTACATCTCATATGTCAATATGGAATAATAACAGCCTTTATTACTTATATCCGTAACTAAACCCACATCCATGGTAATCACACTAACACATTTAATGCATTGATCAAGTGTGGATACGTAGCATAGGAATACACACAAAGTCACATCAATCATGCCTATTTTCAACTAGTCTTACTTTAATTTTTAACGAGATCAACTTTAACCATTCTAATCATAATATTAAACCCAATGGAAGAAAACATTCAAAGTTAAAACAAAAGTAAACCATCTTCTTTATTCTGTAGAAAATAACGTATGTTTAAACAAAAGCATGCAAAAGAGATGTCTCCAAGTTCTTTTATTTCAAAATTCTTAGTTAGAAATATCTTGGTTTCATTCAATAAGCCTCTATCCTACTAGCAAGTATTACATCATTGATATATAACAGTAGGAAGATCATTTTGCTCTCGTTGAACTTAAGATATTGATGCTGCAAAATTATCGTGTTGTAGTAGCCCAAGTGTAGGCCCATCAAGTTGTAATAAAATCTTCGAAGTCTGAGTATCGATCCACATGGATAGCTGGAAAGGAATGAAATAGATTACGAATTTACAGTTTTTCTGATTTGGTAAATTGGTTGGTTGTAGAACAAAGTAAAAACATTGTAAAAAGTATTAAGAAAACAGTAAGGTATGTGGAAGTTGTTTGCGAAATAAGAAGCAGCGATTACTATCTCATACAAAGATTTCAATACAACATTCTCGAGAATAGGAAACATAGTGTTTTCCTCAATCGCAAATGGTGCGAAGCTAGGCAACTCATTCCTTGATTTAAGCTATATTAGGAAGGAAAACAACAAAGTTCCACCACACATGGAGTTATCACATCTATCTCTTAACAACAGGTGTGAAGCTAGGCAACCCCTTTCCGATAAAGCTAATCCAAAATAGAGAGGATAAATTCATCGTAAAAAGGTTTAATATGAAGCATGTATTAGAAATCTTATGATTAGTGAATCCTTACAATCAAACGAAAAGAAGTTTATGGACTAAATTTGTTAACTAATTAATTACCACTTAAGAAATATAATAAATAATCTAAATATCATATAAAGTGTATGAAACACTCAAAATATCATTAAATAAATCAAAGATTATCATACCAATTTATGGATCATCTACGGATTTTCAAGAACTCGTTATAATCTCTCAAAGAGGTGAAAGATCCATAACTAGGGAAAAGTGGTTACAAGCTTTATAGAACTACACAAATGAATAATATTATTATTTGTACACAAGAGCTAAACATACAAGGCATATGAAGTCTAATCATTAAATGAAAATACCTAGAAAGCTTGTAGAATGATAGACTTAAAAATTAAAAGGATTCACAATTATTTATTAAACTTCAAGCTTGGATTGAGATAATAATAATCGGAAATTACATTGCAAAATTCTTCCGAAACCTTAGTGAAAGACTACTCCATAATAATTGAAAGAACAACGATTGTAGAAGAAGTATTCATTTCTTAAAATAAAAGTGAACTTACAAGAGAAAAACAAAGTTTCAAAGATAAGCTCTCACTTCCCTTTCTCTTTTGTTCTTGATGAAAAATAAGCTAAGTGTGTGTGAGAAACTTAGCCATCTCACATATATTAATGAAAAGTAAAATATTTAACAAATATCTAAAATAACCAAAAGCCAAAGTTTTAACCATAAAGTAGTGTGAAAGTAACCATCAGAGACTTTTAATTGATCAAAGGCTAAAGCTCTAATCGATCAGAGGCTTTAGGAATGCAACTACAATGGTGTACTGACTTGAATCTTCAATCCTATCGATCCGAAGCATGCTCAACCAAATCAGAACATCTGAAGACATATTTATACAACAAAAAATAACTATCGCGAGCTAAGTTAAATACAAAATGTTATAAAGAGGAGAACCGAATATATTTCAACTAAAAATGATAATTAACATAATAAATGTGTCGACAAACTCAATTAAAGAGTATAACAATCAACAATATTATGTGTTTATAAGATATGTGTAATCAATGACTAAATTTACCTCAAAACCATATGAGATAATGTCTTGATGAAATGTGTGATATCATTGATGAGAAGCTTACTAGAGGTCATAAATGGGTTTCTTTAACTTGCAGACCATGTTCTTCAAATTTCTTGATTCAAAGTTTTATGGTTGAAACATAAATATTATATCATCCATGTCACCTTTGATTAAGAAAGTCTTTACATCTAGCTGATGTAACTTTAAGTCAAAATGAGTCACAAGTGCCATCGTAGTTCTAAAAGTGTTTATAATCAATGTCCTCCTTCTAAGTGAAATCCTTACGGTTTATCACATCATTTATAGTATCACTCCACTTTTGAGAATTAAAACTTTGTTTGGCTTGGTGGAAGCTACTTCTATATTAAACTAATGTTCTTGGAGAAATCTTCTGGAATCGCGTTTTTCCTTTGTCTAGTGGGTCTCCTCAATGGCACGTCCTCTTGATTTTTTAAGCTTTCTGTTCAAGAAGTTCTTTAACATTGTCTTGATAATCCTGATTTGCGTCTTGAACAATGTCCATAATTGGAGCCTGATCATTGTCTATAGCAATACTTGGAATTTGAATATATTTCTCCTCAAAGAAAATGTTTTTAACTTTATATTCCCCCTCAAACTCAATATCATTAAGAAAGTGGCATCCCGTCTCAAGAAAAGAACTTATTTGAGGGATCATAAAATTTATTACCTTTTGACCTTTTAGCATATCCAACAAACTATATCGTTCGTCGAGGGGAATGGGATTAAAGCCTACCAATCAAAAGTCTTGATGGTAGCCCAAGAACTAGGTTCAAAGGGACAACCAAATCTTGCGTGATTTAGTAAAACCAATAGAGAGTAGTAACTCTTACCTATTCCTATGATGAACTAATGTTGTCTGCAGCGCGTTTAGGATAAGCTATGCTTTTAATGACTCCTATATCTTGGAACAATCCAAGTGGGGTATGGCAGAATATTCTTAATAGAATGTTACCTATGTGAGTATGAAGAGTGGCCACTTCTATAAGAATTTTATAGGTTGAAATTCTCTAAAGCAATCATAATACCAGGAGTTGTAAGTTCAGGGCCAAAATGAACACAGCAATAAGAACTAATTGTGTCTGAATGGTACTGTGTGAGCATTGTTGTCTTGGGTTAACACACGACTGACAGTTCACGGCACTACTCAACCACATAATAACCAGTAAATTCGATAGTATTCCAAAGATTGACTAGTAAATTGAAGCACTAGGCTTTATCAGGCAAATTTCCTTCATGTGGGAGAATACTGGAAATGTATCTCATCAATAAGATTTTAACTATATTTCACATTTAGTTAATATGTGGGTCCCATGCATTAGTTGGTTCCGGTCTAGGTAAAATGTTTTTGGTGCTTAAAAAAAATATTGGGTGAATGAAAAATTGTTCTAGTTAACATTAAATAAAGAGAAAGGTTGGGTAATTGACAAAAAATTTAAATTAGTTTAAAAATCAAATTGCTTTTGAAAAGTTGCGACTATATATCAAATAATGTCGTGCATATTCTTAAAAGACGCATTGTCCAAACCGTTTTGTGCGGTTATGACTTTTGGGAACCAATCGTGATGGAGAAATAAATACAGGATCGTTTGATATTGCGTATAGATTGAACAAAAACCTTTTGCTAGAACCCTATAAGAATTAAGGGATTTCACCTTTGTGGATCATGTAGAGGATCCATATGAGGAGACTAGTGTTTGAAACCATCAGATTGCGATTTGGTCAGATTTTTTTAATTCTCGCTGGGCTACGAAAATTAATTTTTTTGCCACCGAAACAACTTCTGATCATCCTGGTTTTTCTTGCAATAACAGTAACTTTGCGTTCCGAACCACATATCCAAAATTCAGACCGATCCAACGGTGCGATCAAAAGTTACGATTAATTTACGACTGCTGTGCCGAAAAACCTAAAGATCTTCTATCGTATTCCTTCCGCCATCAAATCTTGCACCGAGTGTGGGCTACGGTATCACCAAGATTTTCTCCTCTCTCAATAGAACAAACCCTAACTCATGAGAATTATTGTTATTATGAGAAGAGACTAGGCCAGCATATATATAAGGCTACGATAGGGACCTTAAGGAGAAATAAGTGTTTGGACTTCCTATGGAAAATTGGAATCCTAGTTCCACTATGAATTAGTTCCTTCCAAAAATTATAATTCACACCACTAAAGAATTATAATTGCACTCCCGTCCTTATCTCAAAATTATATTTCGAGCTCCTTATTATTAAATACTTATTATTCTCCCCACGTTAAGATTACAGATAACCGTCATTTAAATTAAATTACTGACAATTATATTTAAATGACTTCTTAATCCTTGAGCCTACCACTTAACTTATTTGACATGTCGGATTAACATAATCAACCTGCAAGGTTTGACATGATCAAAACTTATAAGCTTCTCAAGGGGCTATCATCAATCCCTATACAGGGACGTGGATTCCATCAATAATTAATATTCATCATACATATAGTGTCGTCACCCAATTCACGAAGATTATTGATCCATAAATGAATCTCACTCATATTGAGTCAAAACAACAAACACTACATATATATGTCTATTAATTATTTCAAGATTAAGAGCATAAGTAATCATAATAACCATGGGATTTTAAATTGTTTTATATAGTCAGTATAAAAACAATTAACCCAAACTGGTCCTATTCAATACACACAAAGTGTACTAGCACAACGAGTTAAAACTATACCGATGATATGATATTATGTGTGTAAGCTATACTCTACATACCAAATCATCTACTATATGAAAAAAAAGACACACATGCACAATATTTAAATAAATCATATAATGCAACCATTGCCTATAAAGATTCTCATTAAAATAGCAAAACCAAGTTAATAACATATCCAAAGCAACAAGAAAATTATGGCTTTTAGTATATCACTCTAACAAATTGTTCTTTTCTTTTGCCTATATAAAGGCTTTCCCTCCATTTGGAAAATTCATTCCTTTGGCCTTAAAAACATTAGACACTTTTCTTCCTCAAGTCCACGGCTCTTCAGAAAGAGTCGAAACATAGTTTTGGGTCGCCGTCTCTTGCAGTTTGGAGTGTTATTACTGCAGGAGGTGATCATTGTATCCTGATGGCAACTGCTACCAAACCATTAGCATGAGTGCGAGGCAGAAATTTCCTTAAGGCCAAGAGTTAAACTCTAGCCTCAGTCGCCCCTTTTCGTTCGCTGGAATATTCATCGTGTCGGAATACATCTCTATAAGTCTTTTATTCGTATTTAATATTAGTTAATTAATTCCAATCGTTTAATTTAGATACCTTTCGCTAATAGTTGTGGTTGAGCCTTATGGAGGGTAAAGACATTCTCTCTGAAGGTGTGAGGTGGCAGGTGGGAGATGGTAAAGAGTATCTGTATTTGGGAAGATAATTGTATCTCGAGCTTGCTGAATTTCAGAATCAAATATGAGAAACCAATGCACTGTCTGATTGAATTAGTTTCTGACTAGATTGACCACCTAATGGCTTATTGGAAGATTAATATGATCAAATTCATGGTTGATCAAGAAACTGGGGATAACATTCTAAAAATTTCCTTTTTCCTTGTCGAACAAAGGAGACACTTTAGCATGGCATTGGTCCTGTTGTGTTTTTTTTTTGCTCAGTTCCAAACCTAAGAAAATAGGAGTTTTGTTGGAAATCGGATTGTTCGCTCAAATGGTGCAAAAGAGGATTTGTGGTTCTGGAAAGGTGCAAAAGTACTTTTGCACCTACAAGATTGCATTATGGAAAGGTGCAAAATCACTTTTTCCCCTACGCGGGAAAGTTGCAAAAGTCATTTTGCACCTGGACGAAAAATAGGTTTTCATTTCAAATTTGGTTTCCTTTTTTATTTTGGTCTCTATTACCTTGATAATAGTTTCCTTATTTATGTAGGATTGTATTTTCTTATTCTAGATTGGATGGACTTTATTATATCAATATATATAGATATAATTATTCAAGAGATTAGGGTGTCGAGTAATTCTTTTTTTGTAGGGATTTGTGTGAGAGTTCATCTTGTTGTGAAAGAGACATTAAAGGGCTGTTGATTTTCTTCTTCTGTGAGAGCTTTGAGTGAAATAATTATTGTGATAGATTTTGTAATCGTTTTCAAAGAATTAGTGAAATATTCGTTTGTTGAATATTATGTGTTCCATTTTTTATCTTCTTGGTTTTTCCTCATCCATATTATCTCGAATTATTAATATCCACTATTTGAATTAAGATCCGTGGTGTGATTATTTACTAATAATCACAACAAGTGGTATCAGAGTGTGGTATTCAAGGAGGTGTGTTTTATAATGGAGAAATCTTATAGGATGGAGAAGTTCGATGGAATCATGGATTTCAGCTTATGGTAGATGAGTATGAAAGATTATCTCGTAGTGCTGGACTTGGATGATGCCTTAGAAAGTCCATTAACGGTGGAACAAAAGAAGCAGGATTTGGATGATATGGAACTAGTTGAGGTTATTGATGATACGTGGAAAAAGATGGACAAGAAGGGTTTGTCAGAGATTCGTCTCCATCTTACAACGAAGGTTCAAGGTCATGCTGCAATCAAGGAGGTTACATCAACAAAAAAACTATAGGACTCTCTTCAAGATTTATTCATGGCTAAGACGATGACGAATAAGATCTATATCAAGGGTCTTATCCACGACATGAGCATGGAAGAGAATACTCCAGTTATGGATCATATTTTTGCTTTTGATTCATTATGCTCAAGACTCGAAGCTGTAGGTGAAGACTTGAAAGATCAGGATAAAACCTTACAACTAATTTGGACTCTGCCAGATTCGTGCAAGATGCTTACTCAGAGCTTTATGCGTAGATCATCTTTCACCACCTCGAAGGTGTGTCAAACTTTGTCTGCAGAAGAGATGATGAGAAAGAGGGATCAAATCAATACTATTCAAGAAGTGGCGCTTGTAGCGAATGGAAATGAAGGTTCTAGCAAAGGACGGAAGACTATCTTTAAAGGAGATTGCTTTAAATGTGGTTAGCGGGCCATTGTGCTAGGGACTGCCTAAGGAAGAAGGATGACATCAGGAAAAAATCGATTACTAACCCTGGTGGAGCCTCAATCGTTATGATGACTTCTTATAGTAATGAAGCCAATCTTATAGTTATCGTGCTAATGCTTGCAAATCTTGCTGGTCAGGTAAGATGGTTCTTGGATTGCGGTTCTGTAGTGCATGTTTGCAACAAACGTTCATCTTATAGCACATATGAAGATTGTAGCGGGTTTGTCTACATGGGGGATGGCTCCAGATTACTAGTTCGTGGAGTTGGTGAAATCCGCCTGGAATTGTTTGATGGTTCAGTTCAAAAAATCATAAATGTCAAACATGTGTCGGAGATAAAGTGGAATCTAATCAGTCTCTCTAGATTAGAATTACTTGAGATGTGGTACTCTACTCGAGGTAGAGTAATGAGCGTGTATCATGGCGATGATGTGGTCTTGAAGGCAAATCATTGCAGAGGCTTGTATAGATTACATAAGAGAGTTGTGCATAATGGTGCTAGGGAATGAAGAAGCATATGTTCCGGTGGTGCAAATGCAGCAAGGATGAGTTATGGCTTAGGTGGTGGCTCTAGACTGTTGACGACTGAGAGTTACGTGCTAGTGACGATGTCCTGTATGGACATGGTTTGATTATTGACATAGATAATCGGATGTGGCTCGATCATTGACATAGATGGTTGAGTGACCCTTATAAAGGGTGAGACAAAAGAATATTTCATATGTCATCAAGGCGAAGAAGAAGATAGCAGTTGGTTTTGTTACTTTTGCAATAGATGGTGATTGTCCTATTTTTTTTGCTCGATTCCAAACCCAAGAAAAGAGGAGTTTTGTTGGAGATCGGATTGTTCACTCGAATGGTGCAAAAGAGGATTTGCGGTTCTGGAAAAGGCCCAAAAGCACTTTTGCACCTATGTGGGAAAGGTGCAAAAGTCGTTTTGCACTTGGAAAAAAAAATAGGTTTCCATATTAAACATGGTTTCCTTGTTTATTTTGATCTCTATTACCTTGTTAATATTCCTTACTTACGTAAGATTGTATTTTTTTATTCTAGATTGGATGAACTCTATTATATCAATATATATAGATATAATCATTCAAGAGATTAGGGTGTGGAATAATTTTTCTTTTTGTGGGTGAGTTCATCTTTGTGAGAGAGAGATTAAAGGGCTGTTGATTTTCTTCTTCTGTAAGAGCTTTGAGTGTAATAATTCTTGTGATAGATTTTGTAATTGTTTTCAAAAAATTAATGAAATCTTTGTTTGTCGAATATTGTGTGTGTTCCATTATCTATCTTATTGCTTTTTTCTCATTTATATTATCTGTAGTTATTAATATCCACTATTTGAATTAAGATCCGTGGCATGATGATTTGCTAGGAATCACAACAGGTCCCGGAATGGCGAGTATAGCGTTATATCTGGCTAATGCTTTGCTTTAAAATTGCTTGAGAAAGTTGTTTTATCTCTTGGATCCTTCTTTTTGGAAGAAAGTTTTGGTGTCAATCAAAACGAGATTGACACCAAATTTGCCCATTCCCTAACTCTTAATTATTAATTATTATTGCCCAACTTTGGGTATCAAACACGGTCTCTTTCATCGATAAAAACGACAAACATACTAACCCATTTTTTTTTATGTAAATTAGACAAAGACACTCGATTAGTTTAACGATAAAAAAAGACAACATTCGAACTAAACTACTGAAATGGTATCAAACATAGATAAAAGTACAACTTTCCGAGTATATAAAATTGCAAATAGCGTAATTAATATAAATAGAAATTAAGAATACAATAATCACAACTAGCTTCCGTTTAACAAACAAGAATATACATAAACAACAGCATACTCACAATTATTTAACATAAGAGCTGAGTCAGCTAATAACTAAGATAAACGGGATAGAGTCAGTCTTGGCCAATTTTATACTCGGAGCAAAATCTTAAAAGATACCATCTTATAAAATAAATATATTAATTTTTTTACACTAAGAAAATAAATAATTTTATTTCAATGAACCTAAGTCGGAACAAGTTGATAGGATCCCTTTTTTACGCACCCCTAAGATATGCTACCAAAAATACATTACAATTGTAAAGAATCCCACAAAAAATACTACAATTAAATATATATCATCTCTTATTGTTTTAAAATCAACATGAATGAAAGAAAAGCCCCACTGCTTCTTTCTTATAGCATGAGAATATAGATATTGAATATGCGAAAAAAGAATTGGAGAAGACGTTTGAAAACCTGAGGGTTCTCCTTTTTTTTTCTTTTTCTTTTTTTTTGTTTTTTTTTTGTTTTTGGAAAGTTGCATTATTAAGTAGAATATTTTTTTCCTCTTTTAATATATACTAGTTTTTGTGTACGTACGTTGCACGTGGTTTTAGTACTTGACAAATGTCGTTAAGTTAATTAATAAATATGTACACATTAAGAATTGAATAATTAATATGAAATAAAAATAATAACGCATAAACAAAACATAGCATCAAGTATAAAATTCATTTGATTTCTTTTTACCAACTTAAAAGTTTTGTAATTTTAATATGATCTATTACCTTCTTGGGAAGTATGTTATGAAGTTATATAGAAGTCTTATACAAAACACATAATTCGACACAAATTTTAACTTTTTTAATTATTTTAGCCAAATAAAATAGATTTTAAATTAATTTGGAATACTAATAATAATATAAAAATATATGGAGTTATACACATATAGTCTTATACTATTTTATTTAATGTAAATCTAGCTTAACATATTTGTTTAATTATTTTATCAAAATAGAGTGGAGTTTGAATTTATTTGAAATACTAATACTAATATAAAAATATATGGAGTTATACTATTTTATTTAATGTAAATCTTAAAATATTTCGTGTCAAATGAAGGGGCATATTTGTCTTCACAAAAAAAGGGAAAAACACTTAAGTTATTTGTACTTTTATATATAATATAGATATAAAGCAAAGGACTTCCTTCTTTTAGCTAAAAAACTGAATTTCTCTTTTGAGGAAGTAAATGATTGAATTTTTTGATAAAATTTGGTGGGCATGATCTTCATGATGCATTGATCACTCCACCAAATTTCCTAAAAATATTCAATTAGGAAGCATGTGTAATAAAGATTGATATATATGCGTGTATTTCGACTGTTGAAATTTTAGATTTTTAGATCACCCACTTCCAGGTTGAATTTTTTATGAAATTTTGTAGAGTTTATCTACGCGTCATGGAGATCATCCCTACAAAATTTCATAAAAAAAATTCAATAATCTCCCCCCCCCCAAAAAAAAAATAAAAATAAAGTCCGTCCCTTAGTTAAAAGAATGAAACCATTTCTAGAGCCTAGCTCTATATATATATAATCAAACTATCCCTCTTAATTTTTGGGCCTTGGATGGTCGCTGTACTAGCTTTCCGTAGGCCAACCTGAAATTGAGAATTGGATTATATAAATTAACTCTCCACCCAAAAAGTTACATAAAGTTTAATTCCTCCCCCAATACCCACTGATCACTTTCCCGGGAAATTCTGGATGGGAAAAATTTGAGTGTTTGATTTTGAGAAGCAATATGCCTTGTATGGTGCATATCACAGTAACCCAATGAACATATTCTTACACTTTTTGTTTATTTGGCCAAGCTTCTTCTGCTACCTTGTTCATTTACACTTCACACCTCCTCTCTTCAATTCCTCTACACATAATCATTGATTGGCTTTGAATTTTGGGTTTTTTTACACTTTGATGCATGTCATGTTATATCTCTATTTGGAGAAGAAATCTGGTTCTTTGGCTTCAATCCTTTGTTTCATCTGTTGGTTATTGGCCAGTTCTCTTGCAAACAACTACAAGAAAATATCAATTAGCCGACAAAGCATTTTTGTTGGCTAAAATCACTTTTTGTCTGCTAAACATTGTTGCTGACAAAACCACTTTGTCGAGCATTTTGTCTCCCAAAGCATGTCTCAGAAGAATTGTGCCGACAAAAAAATATATTTTGTCGACTTATTTTCCTGCCAACCAAGACATGCCAACAAAATATTTCGTCGCAAGAGAGTTACTTAATTAGCCGACAAAAGGGCCGACAAATTGTTTCATCGCAAGATTTACTTTGTGCCAACAAGAAGTTTTGTCGACTAAAAATTATCTTTGCCGACAAAATATTTTGTCTACACAGGTAAGGACTTTGCCAACAAAATATTTTGTCTACACAAGAAAATATTTTGTCGGCTTAGTATCACAATACGGGCAATTTATTTTTGTCAACATGGGGTATATGGTCGTTTTCAATGAACCACATTGAAAGTTTTTCCCGACAAAATAAAATAAAATCAATTAGTTAATTATTAAATCTTATTTTTTTGCCGACAAAATAGAATTTGTTAAAAAGATATCATCGGCTAAAAGAAAAAACCCGGGACCTGAAATTTTCGATAGGGAGGAAAACACCCCGCCAAAATCTTACCCAATGAAATTATGTTTGTTGGCTAAAAAGATTTTTGCCGAAAAATTATTTGTCGGCTAAACACTAATTTGTCAGCAGATGTTCATGCCAAAACATTAGTTTTGGTGCCCGTGTTTAGCTGACAAGTGGCTAAATAGGTCGGGTGAAAACGTCTGTGCCGACAATAATTGAGTATGTCGGCTCAAAATTTGTCGGCAAAGATAGATTTTCCTGTAATGCCATCTGGGCTTCTCTGTGGCTTGGAAGGTAAGCTTTAAGTCTATTATTATTAATACAATGATAACGAAAATTCCCCTTCCTCTTTCAAATGAGACTCGAAATCATTACCTCTCTTGAATTGGGGTGGATGCTTTACCAACTAGACTAGCAAACTTGCACTAAGTTGGAACCTATCATCCCACAATTTTGGGTAAATTAGAACATTTATAATATTCAAGGGTGGATATAGGGGGAGCGAGGTAGCTAGGTTATAGTCCAGCCCCAGTTTTTTTTTTTTTTCAATGTTAATTAAAATAATGATATAGATTTTGCACACCCTCGTACAAATATTGGCTCATTATTCATGGTAAGGCTATTAATAAATAATTGGTTTATTGTTCAAGTGGTAAATTTTTTTTTTGTTATGTGAGAGGTAATGAGTTCGAATAACCTATATAATATTCATTTTTTTTCAAACCCTTTTCTCTCACTATTGGTTTCTCTTTCTTTTATCCATTTTTAACCCTCTATCCCATCCTCTTTTAATGTGTTTATGATTAATTTTAAATCCTAATTGAAATTAAAATTGTGAATAGTAATTAAATATATATTTTTTAATATTTGCGATGATAAGATTCATGATAGTTCATCAGTTCAATTAAATTTTAACATATATTTTTTACATTATTATCACTTTATCTACTAACTAATGTATTAATGTCAAGTCATTTCAAGCAATTGTTTAAATTACAATTGTGAGTTCTTCTGCAATTACTTTAAAGACTTTGAGGAAAACCATACTAAAAAAACGTATAAACAAAATTACAAGGTACAACTTCTGGATAATTTTTTGGGTGCGCAGTATTCATCTCACGCTGTTGAAAATCATATCCAAAAGAAAAAAAAGTAGGACTTGATAAGTAAATAGTTATTTTTTGAAATTATTGAATTTATGAAAGCCGAACAACTGCGAAAGCATTTGTCAAGAATGTTTTCATTAATCAATAACGAAAGTTGGGGACTCAAAGATGATTATATATATAATGTCATAGTCTCAACTATAAATGATACATAGCAAAGATCAGTGGTTGTTGCTTTTAGGAGTTAGGACCCCATTGGACACCTTATGAGAAATCAAAAGTTCTTAAAACTTTGATTAGTTTTCATACTTATAGAATTATTGTTTTAAATATAGCCCTAGTATTAACTATGATTGCCTTACGCATTTTTAGTTTGACCTACCTACTCAGGTATTTTGTTTAACTGGACAATTAATTGGCCATGGTGTATTTGAGGTAATTAGAATGTGATTCAAATGAACATATATTTCTTATAAGATACTTTTTCAAAGAGTGGACTAATATTTAGCTCGCTATATGTAGAAACGCGCGCCAGCATTTGTCGAAAACTTCTTCATAGCTGGTATGATGGCTCCATTCTTCGTTTTACTGGAAGCAAGTCTTTACAATTTTATTTTTTTCTAATCAGGAGTTCATGTTTTAAAACATTAATGAATGAAAGCTTAAAATAAATTTAACAAATTTAGTATTGACCACTAATTGTATTGAATAATGAATATTCAATTATTAATTAAGTATGCTCTTTTGGTTTTTTTCTAGTGTGACGCCCTGAATCCCGTTAAGAGTATTAGACATCCGAAATCCGGTGAATCACGTTACCATTCGCCGATGACAGGTAAAATGTATGAAAAATACAATTTTTAAAAAAACTTTCTTAAATAAAGTATGATCCAAACTCGTTTTAGAAAATTTCGGCATGTGGAGTTTGTTTAAGTAATAAACCACCCTGTAAAACCTTTTAACCATTTTCATCCAAATCAATCCAAATGTTCAACCAAGTAGTAAAGCAACTCCACATATAAAAACATATACACAAGCCTTTTCAAACATCATTCACTTAAAGAGTTCCAAAGTCCATTTACAAATACAAGTGAATTTACATAACAAAATGATTATACAACCTAATTCTTACTCTAAGGACTACGATAGGTCTCTAGATATTAGAGGCTTTTAGACGAATGTATCATGCTCCAATCCCAGAATCCTAACCTGCAAAACTGTTAGAAAATGGGATTAGCCAAATCTAGGCTCAGTGGGGACTATGTAATTTTGAATAGAAGATACACATTGCATATAAAAGCACATGCAACTTTTATAGAAAGTAAGTACTTTAGTATAACGTAGTATTATGAAAGTAATGCAATGTAATCCACACACTCTCACATGCGTGTCGAACCTCGCTGGGATCCCTATCCTAGACACTCGAAGCTACTCCATTTACTAATCAATCTCACCCTTATAGTTTCATAGATACAACCCTCTCTGTGAATCTACGTCTTTTCAGCTTCCTCTGTTTTGTTATTCTATGTTACTCATTATTTTCCACTTTGATTATAATTCATTATGAAGTCCATCAATTCGCACATGGCTACAAAGCTTGTCATTTAGTATTTCAATATGAATATTTATACATTATAAGAATCAGTGACGCACCCACAACCTAGTGGATATCTTTATGCACATGCTTTATAATTCCACTTTTATCGTTAATCCTTTATGTATAATATAAATCTGACCTCCGTAGTCAACTTGCACATGTAAGACTTGTCATATAATAAACCCGACGTAATCACATGAGGAAGAATAAAAAAAAAACAAGTGATATAATATAACAACCACAAAGGTAATAATCATATAAAGATTAATCTGTCATATCTCTTGTATAAAGCCTCAAGCTTACCCCCACGGTCACTAGGCTTAGAGTATCGGCTCCCGAAGAACCCCAAGTTCTAAACTAATCATGTCTCCTCCAAGTTAGCGAACTGCCCAGGGAATTGGTCTTAACTTGTAATTCATTTGGAGTTAAACCCACGCAAGACATTTTTCCGGGGACTACGCTCCAAATAGTTAACATGAAGAACACCAGTACAACAAGTTCCTCCAAGGATAAAACTACCTTAGTATCTTTCACCTAAGAATATGGCTACTTTTTCCTAGAACACACAGTCCTGTTGATAGAGCCACACAAACTAATTCGCAAGCCAGGGAAGCTAGTAAATGCAGGACTATGAATACTCATCCTCGAGAAGGAAATATACATCAATATGATAACACAAATAGGTGGCTACAACCGCACAATATAGGGATACAACCCTAGTATCTCATAGGGATTCAACCTTGAATTAGTTGGAGCTCCAACCCACAACTAGTACCGATACTCAATCATAGCGGCTACGATCGCTGCGGCAACAACTGCACTCAATGGGCTACAATCCAATCATATGGTAGGGCTACAACCCTCCTTAGTAAGGCTACAACCATATAATCAATGTCAACATAGATAATTGGAAACCACATTAATCAACAACATGTATGTACAACATAGATGTTACAACATCATTATCAATATCGTTACAGCACGTGAGATGGCATTAACATCAATATATTCATTCATCATTAATACATATGTATCGTAAGCCCACACAATCCTTCACACATATAGAAATCAACATAAAGAGGTAAATATGTCAATCACGTGGCATGAATAATGTAGTTATTTTCTTTAGTCTTATCATAATATCAATAATCAAGTCTTGTGGCCAATAAACTTATTATCGCTTCCTACCATTTAAGAATGTACTTTATATTCATAACTGAGGCCATGCAAGTTTAATTATTCATCGTATTGACGTCACCACATCCCATGTGCATTACAAGGTCCATTAGTGTAAATCGTATGATTCAATTCTAAGTTAATCATTACTGCACTTCTTAACGTATCCGGGCCATCTAATGTTAATGTATCCGCATTTATAATTACATATCAGAAGCCTAGCAAGTCCCTTATGTGGTTCCGAGTTCCATATGTGAATAACATGCCATTTTTTCAATTATGTTTGTAACTAGAAGGATGATTACCCGGCTCTTAACCCTCGTCACCACAACTCATGTTTTATGTTTATATCTAAGGCTCTATGTGTGTATTACATACTACAATAGCGTACTAGCAAGCCATGTATTAGTCTCAAGGTTTTTCACCTGTACAATATAGTTACGGTGCGCTGGTTTCCTCTGACTAACAGTATGGCACCCTACACCCCACTAATTCAAGCATATAAGTTATCTATGGTGTAATTACAATGAATATATAAAATATATATTTCAGTAATAGCATTTACACATGCATTTCGAAAGTTAGCGAAAGCAAGTATACGTCTTATAGGGGTTTGTATCAACACTTAAGGTTATCATCATATACGTGTATTTCCTTCCATAATCAAGTATATTGAGTATTATTTCATCAACTCTATAATTAATTCAAGGTTAAACACAACCCAAATCAAAGTGCAAGCATGAAACCCTTGGTTTTGTACCAAAACCCTCAATTAGTGTAAAAATATAAATTCAACACATAATAGTTTATAAGACAAGTTAAATAATATTGTTCCCACCTTATATGATGCATTGAACCAAGCTTGAAGCTCCATGGAGGAGAATTAGTGGATGGACCTCATGTTCTAGCTTTCCCCCTTTGAGCTCCAATGGTGGAAATGGAAGTTGAAGATGATGAATAGTGATGAAGAAGTTGAAGTTGATGATCTTGAATCATGTTTGGATTAAGAGGTTTGAATCTCCAACAAAACCCTTGAAATTGCTACTCTCTTTCTCTTTCAAAGCCCTTATATGTGTTTGTGAAAGAATGAGGAGAAAATGAGAAGAAAAGAAATAAATATATGATGCTCAGGGACAACAGCATGCTATTCTTACGGACATCATGCTGTCCTTAGGCTAATCCGGGACAGTTCCCACAGCCTTATCTAGGCATCTCCAACAGCATGCTATTCTGGAACACAACATACTCTTCACTTTCACTACACCAGAATGACTCTTATGTAATGGACTTAATCCGTTGGAAATTATTTTTCTAACACATAAAATCCGTTACTAATTAGGCGTGGGAAACACTTTAGTAACGGATACATTCGTTACTAAAATTAACCAAAATCCGTTACAAAAAATAGATTCGTAACGGACTAAATACATTGCTAATCCGTTACAATACCAATTTTAGTAACGGATTTAATCCGTTACAGATATTGAACAACCATTAAAATGATACGTAAAAGTAATTACAACTTTGATGGTTTGTAACGGAATATAACCGTTACTAAAATGAAAACTGTTACATATTTGTAACGGTTTATAGCTGTTACAGAGTGCCAATTAATTTTTATTTTTTTGTCCATTATCCTTGTATAGAACAATACAAATTCCTATATCTATAAATGCAACTAGTTTTAGCGCACATAATACAAATTCTCATGTCATGATCTAATGGTATCATACGAAGCAATATTCATACAAAAACCAACAAACGAATATTCATTCAAAAATCCAACCCAATATTCTTACAAAAATATGTCCATCCACAAATATAAGGTACCAAAGATGTTCAACCATACATCAAACATACTAAAACCAAAATGTCTAAGTCAAAATATAAAATACAATCATGTTTAAAGAAAAATACTCAAAAATACACAACAAATTTAAAAGTAAACTAGATATACTTCAACCAAGGCTCGAACCAAATTATATAACCCCCAAAAACATAAGCAAAGAAAGTGTCATTACCATCTTGCTGGAACCATAATGAAGCATCCGGTTCTAATACTTCATCAATATAGACTTTATTCTCACTGATACCAACCTTCCTACCATGACAAAGCACTTCCCCCTCAAAGTTTGCAATAAAGAAACAAATAAATAAACTATGGAAAATAGATGAAAATAAAAATTCAATAATATATTCAAGCTTCCATAAAGATAATATCAGAAAAAGTCTAAGAAATGTGGCATGAATTCCACCACTAAGCTCAGCCACAGTCCTGCACAGTCACATTCCTTATTGTTAAATACTAATTCCTGCCGCCACTATACTTGTTTTATTATTTGCGATATGTTGGTGGACATTAATCAATTAATTGTATACAGAAACAGAATGATGATTTGATACTCTAGCTCCAAGTCCTAGCTATAGCTAGCTTGATAATTCTTCACCAAATTAATTAACATTACTCTTCCATATTTTGTTTAAGTCCTCAAGCTTAATTAAATAATTCATCTTCTTTGGCCAATGCTGATCAAGAGAGTAAAATGTATGTGAGATCTGTTAATTATAACCCCAAGGGTTAAAAGTAAAATAATAGATTGATTGACTTATGTCTCGCCTTTGGACAAACAAACGCTTTGACTTAGGCCTTGGCCTTTTAAAACATTTGTTTTCGTTGAACTTTTAATATTATTAATTATTATTGTTAAACTTTTTGTTGGCTTATATCCCACCGTTATATCCTGTAACTATATGTCCCACCATTATATTTCCTTCTTTTATATATATATATATATATTATCCTTCAATTAATTCTCTACCTTTACTTTTAAAAAAATGTTATATATTCTTAATTTAAAAAACAAACTATCTTTAGACAATAATAAAAAAAGGCACATTAGCTACGGTCACTTTTTCTTTCTTTAGGAAATCTACAGATATGGTAATTTATCAGCCTTAGTTTAAGACTAGCTAGAACTATGGCACACTAATTACACTTAATGATAATAGTAAAAGTTGCATTATAACTAATGATTTGTAAAAGGAGGATGGTGTTTCATGGTACGTGGTTAATTAAGATGTTTGTTATCTATATATTACAAATGGTAGAAGAAAAGTAAATAGAACGGAATTGAAAGATGGAAGGAATAGCTAGCAATTATATTAATTAGTACTGTGGCCAGCCGGAGAGGTAATTATATCCCTCTCAGTACATATATACTAGCTAATAATATATAACATGTACATGTGGCCAGTCGGATGTAAGTAGAATTAAGGCTATATATATAGAGAGAAATGGAGTCTTGAGAGCATGTAGTTGTAACAAACAAACAAACATGCTCAAGAAAAGGTAATTATAGGAAAGAAGAAACAATTAATTATCAGTAAAGCATATATGTAGTAGTTACAGAGTTGGCATATATGTAGTAGCTAGCTGGAGAGAGAACGAATTAAATAGGGTGGGAGTATCTAAGTACCGTTGTTGTTGGTGTTTTGAGAAGCACAGAAGGTCCAATCCAATTCATCAGCAGAGGGGAATATCAAGTCGAAGCAATCAGAAATGGCACGGGACAGCCTTGAAGACTCTCCGAAGGCATTTGCAAATCTGGAAACAACGGAGACCACCTGACACCTGTCCAACAAACCCACCATTAATAATATATATCGATCTATGATGTGTGCGTTTATATATAGATGGGGTGGGTGGGTGGGTGAGTGAGTGATACATGGATCACTTTGTAACATAGTTACTCAAATTGGTCACTCTGATTTTATATATGGTGAAAAGTAAGTGAATGAGGGGCGGTTTGTGGCTTGGAGTGTGTCTGTGTGTAATACATGGATCACTCTGTAACATAGTTACTTAAATTGGTCACTATGATTTATATATGGTAAAAAGTAATTTTACTTACTTAACATTGAACTGTGTTCATAATATTATACAAACTTACTTTTTCCGAATAGGTGAGAATACTTTTCATAATTTTATCATTTACTTAATTCACTTCAAATCAAACAAGGCTTAGAAAGGAGATTAGATAGAAGGATATTTTCCTACCATCCTGCTTTTCTGCCATTCCCATGCCAAGCACCAATGGGGACTAGATCCAACGAATCATTCAATCCTTCCACATAATCCCGCTTCACCTGCAAACGGAACAGCACAAGTAACGAAGTTTAAATATTTTTAGTGTCGTCTATTAATGATTTATGACAGTTTAAATTATTCTTTTTCTTTTTTTGTCATTTGAATCCTTTAACCAAGTATCAGATCGCTTTGATGGAGTGTATCCAGCTTTAACATCAAGCGATTTAACCATTATTCCTTCGCACGAGGAACGAAGAGCATCTTCAAGAAAAGAATTCATCTTAGTCAGTGTTTCCTCGTTGGTCTCATAGGCATAATCTGCTTCCACCTAAAGCAAAAGGGTGAAAGTGAATTTGATTTCACCACTAACACAGTGAGTGGAATTCATAGAGGAAAGAGTAGAAAGCACTCACTGCTCTCTCCTTTGCATATTCAAAATAGCCTAACTTCTCATTGCCAAACAAATCCTCTAATCCGAGAACATAAAAGGCATGAGAATGTTGAAAATATAAGTACAGAATTAAAACTTCCTATATGAAAATGAATATGCATACATTTTCATCTTTGCCGAATAGGAAACCCCAAAAGCATGTGGCAGAATAACAAAATACTCAGAGCTTTTAAATTTCTTTTGAACTACTTTAAATCATGGTAACACCATGAATGATCAATCAAGGTTTTGAGCTAGAATGTGCCGTTTGTCTTTGTCTGGTAAGATAACGATATTGGAAAGAAAGAAATTTTCGATTTTTCAAAATGGCAGGCAAGATTTAAGTTTATTTTACAAATTGAGGAGAGTATTAAGATGTCACATGGCAGTGGTAGGCTAGAAGAGAATTTAGAATTTGGCTGTAATGTAAAGAATGGGGTCTATGTCATAGGGTGATTGTAGGATATTTTTTGGTGGTGTTGCTTTTCTGCTCAACCCTTGTATCTTCTTGTAGAAAGAAGTCAAGGATGAACCTAAGATTTATTTTCGAACCTAAGATGGAGCCAATTATATTAATAAAAACCGATACTAAGATTAAGGTTGTGAATAAAATAATAATAGCAATGAATCTAATCTAACATAATATAGATTAAAGAAAGAGAAATCTAAAACTTGAACAAGTTTTTGTGAACCTTGGTCACTACTCGACACGTCAACGAAATCCGGCTGTGACTTCTGTGAATAATACTGCTACTGCTACTACCGTCCCCAATCTCCTCTTCTTCACTTTTATTTACTTCATTTGCCTTTCCCAAGCCCAAACCCGACGGATTTATTATTACTCCAATCTGATTCAAGGTTTCTGTTAAATTTATAGGCTGAAAAAGAACGAAAAAGAAAAATACAAAATCACAATAGCACCCACAACAGTACAACACAATAGTTTATATATTGTAAAGTATGGTAAGGTAAATGTATCCTCTACTTGTAGAAAGAAGTCAAGGATGAACCTAAGATTTATTTTCGAACCTAAGATGGAGCCAATTATATTAATAAAAACCGATACTAAGATTAAGATTGTGAATAAAATAATAATAGCAGTGAATCTAATCTAACATGATATAGATTAAAGAAAGAGAAATCTAAAACTTGAACAAGTTTTTGTGAACCTTAGTCACTACTTGACATGTCAATGAAATCCGGTTGCGACTTCTGTGAATAATACTGCCACTGTCACTACCGTCCCCAATCTCCTCTTCTTCACTTCTATTTACTTCATTTGCCTTTCCCAAGCCCAAACCCGACGGATTTATTATTACTCCACTTTGCTTCAATGTTTCTGTTAAATTTATAGCCTGAGAAAGAACGAAAAAGAAAAATACAAAATCACAATAGCACCCACAACAGTACAACACAACAGTTTATATATTGTAAAGTATGGTAAGGTAAATGTATCCTCTACTTATAAAAGGTGCTACGCAATGGTATAGGATAAAATTTATCGTAGCAGAAAAATGTTGTCAGTTTGGCATCAAAAACCAAAATATCAAAAACCAACTGGGTAGCACATTCGGGTTTCAAACACATAACAATAAGCCATTTTGGTTCCAAATAGATAATAGTTAGGTCTATGATAAGCAATTTAGTAGAGTAGATTGGGGACAGTTGACTCTATGAAAATCAATATGTTAATAACTAGTTGGTTTTCATATCCCAATATTTCAATGACAAGTTGCCAATTTGTAGGCATATCTTTTTTCCTCAACAGGTTGGCCAACAAAATGCAAAGGGTAATACATATTAAGAGGGCAACAAAGTTAACGTATAAAGCATTTTTTGGCCACTAATGATACAGTAAAACACAGAGCCCCAATCATGTGAAGAATTACAGTCAGGGTCTTAAAGAATACTCTCAGTCCCTAATTAAAAGCCCATGTTCTACTTTCCCATTTTGTAAGAATGCAATAATTTCATTACAATCAATGGTTAAGAATGAAACTTCTTTTTTATCATGAATTTTGGTACGTTCATCGTGTTCTGAAAAGGAAAGCTGACTCTTATTTTTGGACATTCCAAAAAAGAATAGTGGACTCTTATTTGGGACAGAGTGCTATTTTCCCATTTGGTCTAAGCATATCTATACTATTATATAAAGCAAGGATCAATTTCAACTGTTTTGAAGCTGTAACAGACTCTTTTTTTTATAACCATGGGTATCGGGGCCCCACCCCCAGTAATCTCATGAGGCCTTGGTTGCTCGACCGGGAGACACCCCTAGTGGCCCAAGAAAGGTTTCACACAGCGGGGAATCAAACCTGAGACCGTGCGCCTACCCACATAGTCCCAAGCTGTAACAGACTTTTGGATAGCCAATTTTACCCCTGCGGTCTCTTTTTCCATTAAAAAATATGTTTTGTGTGGGAATCGAACCCTAGCTTTCAAGGTAATTGCACACAGACTCAACTAATAGGTCACTCACTACTTCACCTACTTTTTCATTCAAATTAAACTTATGTAAATTGCACATGCGATGCATGTGCAGGATACGCTAGTATATATATATTGTGTGCGTGCACGCGTGTATCTTACCCCATCACATTTCTGTACCTTACAATCGTTTATACCATGCAAGTACTCTAGGTGAAAACACAAAGTGGTAGATGGGAAAATATGTCAAAAAAAATAAGATAAAACTAGACAATGTGTATAAGCAGCAATGACATAAATTTTTTAAAATCTCACCAGAGTATATGCCATATCTTTGAATATCAACAAACTACGAGGCATCAGTACAATAGAAAATGGGGGTCTTGCTAAAATCAAAGAAAAATAGAATGTGGTTAATGTTTAATCATATAGGAAATGCACATTATTTGAATAAAGCGAAATTGACTAACAGTGTTCACACAAACTACTAAACTTATGCTAAAATCAAATTTGTGATTGTTTGCTCAACAATGGAAAATAGTGTTCTACGGGGTCCAAATCATATCTGTAAACGGTACAATGAGAATTTGGAGATATATTTATCTTAATACGGGTAATGAAGATTCAATTTCAAAATATTAAAGTACATTATGTATTTATTTATTTATTTATTTATTTTCTTAAGTTTATTGCCCCACTTAGTGAGGGTGACATTGAAGTTACTGTGATAAGTTGAAGTAAGGCATACTGTAAGTGGTACTTAAAATAGATTGTATGTCAAATTGGGGAAGAAATAAAGGCATAAATGGAGAAAAGGTATCAGACAGAACAACCTAGAAAATTGGTGGTTTCCTTGATTTAATTACAGGCTACGGGTTGAGGAGGGTACCCTTCAAATGGCGGCGGAAGAAACTCAGAAAGATAACTGGGTGGCGGTGCTACTGCAGCTGAAGGGTATCCTCATGATGGTGCTATCGATACACCTGTAAGTCAAATTCAACAGTTAATAATAGTATCTGATTAATACATCATGTGACGCCCCGAAATCCCGTTAAGAGGATTTCACCTCCGGGACCCGGTTAATCACGGTGTCGTACGCGACGACGGGTGATAAGCTGTAAATTATAACTTAAATAAAAGTAGAGTTTCATAATAAGCTATAATTTTAGAAAAAGTTTGGCATGTGGAGTTTGTTCATAAAGCAAAACCAGAACCTGTAAAAATGTACATATCATCCCTTTCTAATAGATACTCCACATTTAAGAAGAAAAGTCATTTGTACAAAGCCTCCAACGAGGTCCCAATTAATTAAATAGTCTTACAACATTATTTCAAAAGTACATCAATCAATAGGATATGTAATTCATACAGTACAGACTCATGATCTTAATTTAAGGGAAGTATGACACTAGTCGTTCCTAAACGACTTTAGAGATCAGAGGTCGTCAGAGCTACTAGACTCCATAAGCGCACCATCCCCGGGAACACCTGCAAAACCTGGTTTGGAAAATGGGAGTGAGCTAAACGGGCTCAGTGGGAACTATAAGAGTTTTGTATAAGAAAATAGGTTGGAAATCATGCATGCCATGTAATGCAATATAACGAAAGTAAATTTAGTTTATATGCTGATTCTCTGTAATAAATCACCTCAGGGTAAAATACATTTCTTTATGTATATACAACTGTAAATACAAATATATATATAGTACATTTTTAAAGCAGCCGATGCACGAAAAACCTTTCGTGAAATGTATATATAATGTCCCCAACCTAAAGTACAAGAAAGGCAATATATATACATACATCATCATACTGAGTATGCCACAACACCGCGACTAGATCTATCACATCAATCACATATATCATACTCACGTCTAGGATTTTCATACATCTACTGTGCACAGAGATAGCCGGCAACTCGGTTTCTTCTGCCTAAAGCAGGGACCACCTACCAGGTCCACCTAGAAGTTACCTCACCCAGCCACACAGGCATACGCTACCTCACGCAGCCACACAGGCATGCGCTACCTCACGCCGCCATAAAGGCGCACGCTATAATAATCCTCACGTAGCCACCAAGGCTATACGCTACAGGTAATAACCATATGTCTAGTACGAACGGTGTGGCCATCCGATAGTCAATACCAAATAATAATAAATACATCAAATCAATAAAATCATAAGAATATAGGATTCAACATGTACAGATATGTAAATACATATATTCCACGTATATTCGTATAACTCATATATATATATATCCATCCAGGTTATGGGTATTTATACACTTTGTAAAACACGTAGTGGTATTGTTGTTGAGTTTGTACAAGATCCGCCAAGTCCGTCAATTAATAAAGGAAACCAGAAAAATCCTTAGTTTGGGAGGTTTCACATGTTTTTATCAATTTGGCTCCAAGCCAAGTCTAATACAATAAAACTATGTATACGAGTTCCCAATTAGCCTCCCAATATGATTTAAAGACTTGATTTATTCAAAACATATATATGTATTTGACCATCATACTTACGGACTGGCTAGGTAAGTAGAAAATCTCATAAATATGGTCTATAACTTAAAACACAACAACAATACCACCAATATATGTAACTTTGTCCAAAATATACTTTAAATCCCATATATGACATCATATATAAGCGTATCAAAGCTTAGCGTATATACTCATATGCGTACTTGAAGGTTATATACCAAACTTTAGGAAATTAAGATAGAAATTGGGGTTTCTGGTATAATCCACCATTTATATGAATATCAAGTCCAAATCAATCAAAGAAATAAGAGAAATTAACCCAAACCCCATGAATGAGCAATTTAGGCAGAAAAACCCTAGGTTTAGTTTGATTTGGTGTAAATATGTTGTAATAACTTGAAAAGAAGTTTAAATACTATTGTTCCCATCTATTGAGGGTCAATCCCTTGAAGTATTGCGGAAGAATCGAGCCGAAACCGCGTAGATGCGAAAATCCCCAATTTGAGCTCAAAAACCTTAGCCATGGCAATTCAAGGAGGAAGAAGATGAAATTGATGATGAAGATGATGATGATGATGTTTTGTTTGGTGTAGGTTTGATGCAGAAGGAATCGCCTTAGATGGTCACGAGATTCTCCCCAAAATCACCCTCAATCTCTCTCTAAAAGCTCTCCAATTGGTTGGGTGAAAATGAGAAGGAAAAGGGAGGAAATAAGCTTAAAAATCTCGCCCAGATCGATGTAGTCGACTACATTAAGACCATGTAGTCAACTTCCACTATTCACAGCACAAACGTTTGCTGTTTGGTCAAAGTCTCAAATACACGCCCAATTTTGGCCATTGAGGAGTGAGAATTGGGTCTTGGCAAAAAATTAAAGTTGTATATTGGATCAAAACCTAGAAATAGGCGAAAACAAGGACTCATTTGGAGTTCGGATGAAGAAGATATGGTCTTCCAAAGTTGGGTAAAAACCATTAATCGCGTAAGACCTAAACTTGTGATTTTCGAGCCAATTTACGTCCGAGCAACCCGAAATGACTTATAGTCATTATAACACACTTAAATATATTAATATGACTTGTTGGAAGTTTTCAACTCATACCAACCTTTCCAGAACCCAAGTTGGCTATCTGAAGCCAAATTCTGTCTTATACGCGATATAGGTCGCGATTTGCAAGAGATAAGCAAACCGGGTGTTACACATCAATCATAAAGGGGATAGGTAGCTCTTAAAATTATGGATACTCTGGTGAAAATGTCAAATGAAAAGGTTGCAGGTCTTACCTTTACATCAATCAAATAGTTCGGTTGAAAATAATTTTGCTGTGCTCTTGAAAGCACCCTAATGAGTAATGACTAGGCTAACATGTAAAACTAAAATCAATTGTACAAAGTCAGTATTCACAAAATCAATGTTTGAATGAGATTACAAAATTGGTATCGATTTTGTACCAATTGCATGCTCTCAGACTTCATTATAGATAGGTACTGCTAATATGATTCATGTTCGACTATGTCAAATGCACACCGGAATTGTTCTTTTCAGTTTCTAGCTACTTATTTTGAACGAGATATGCTTTTATTATTAATAGTGCTTTCAAGAATTGGTGAATTAATGATACCGTCGAAAACAACCACGCAAAATCCTCTGTATCCAGTATTATTTACAAATAAATAAACACCTCTATGCCATTACTAGTCTTCAACTCAGGTAGTACAAATCTAACAAAAATAAATGACAAGAAGAATGAGAAGCCAAAAAAAATTAAAAATAACCTAGATTCAATTCCGAAAATCAGTCCATAAAATTAACATAGATTCAATATATCTAAAAATCAATAACAGAGAATGGAGTAAAAAACCGAAAATGAGAAAATGCACAAAATATTTATGTGTGTATGCAGATATATATATACATATATATCTAGAGAGAGAGACCTGTTGAGGAACAGCGAGAGGAGAAGCAGTGGCATAAGGGGCGATTATGATGAGCAGAGGAATGGAGGAACGATTATGAGTGGACTGTGAGATGTGCGACTATGAGGAACGATGGTGATGAGCTGAGGAATGGAGGAATGACTATGAGTGGACTGTGAGATGTGCGGCTGTGAGGAACGATGGTGATGAGCGGAGGAATGGAAGAACGGCTGTGAGAAATTAGGGCTAGTGTAAGAAGGGTGTTTTGTGAGAGAATATTTTGTGGATTTTTTTTCTTTTTTCCTTTGAGCAGGGCGTAATGAAAAAACAACGGCAAATAAAAATAAGCTGGGTAACGGATTATCCGTCAAATCCCTTTTTTCCTTATCTGTTATTTAATTAAATGAAATACATAATAATATTTGATATATAAGTAACGGATATTTGACATTTGTAATGGACTAAACACGTTAATGCTATTTAATAGATTAAGTCCGTTACAAAGCAAAAAAGTTGTGTGTTACAAATTGGGCGAAATGGTGTAGTGTTTGACTGCTGTGTTGACCTTGAAGATGCAAGAATATGAACTTGGGCCAAGCACAAACATTTTAGACAATTGAATTACCTTTCCAATGACACAAATGGGGATCCATTTGGATATCAGATGAAGAAGTTATGATCAAAATACTACAGCTATGTCGAAATTCTAAAAAACTCATGATAGGGCTAGATTTGCGATTGTTCTTCCGAACTCGATCCAATGCTTTGAAAAAGAATTAGGACATACAAGAGGGATATAATGAGGTGTAAATTACTACAAAATAGTCCACAATACAATAGCTAAGGTTCCAAATCGAACAAATGGATTTCGAACTCCGAAATCTCCAATTCTTGCCGTTAGCGAGCCAAACTTTTCTACGGCTACCCGAAGTATATTTTGAGCCTACATTCGTGTGTAATATGACTAATGTGTCTTGCAAAAAGTGTTTGAATTATTAGAAAGCACTCGAAATCGAAAATGACCACTCCAAGTCAGAATTTGATATAAACTCGATTAAGGAATGTACATGGTTAACATCAAATTAACCAACGGGGCATTATAACTGGGCACTTTAAATGTTCTTTGGCTTTGAACCATATCTAGGTTTTCATGCCAACATGAAAGCAAGAACATAAGTTGATATCAAGTATTAGCAGGACAACAAATTAAAGAAGAAAATTTCATAAGAGCTAGCTTCAGGGGCGGACGCGGCCGGAGATTTCTTATGGGTGGGGGACTGGAACAAATATTCCGTCCATATTAAAGTTGCATGTTGTTTTTCAAATTCTTGAATTTAATAATAAGCCTCGTTTACTTTCCTAAAATATGATAAGTATAGAAAATAAATACTTCTTCTATCACACTAGAAAATAATTTATATTCACGAACATTAATTCTAGTGAGGATAGATTTTATTTTTATTGTTTTTTAAGTATACAAAAGTTAAAGTGGAATACGAACCCTCAACCCTAAGCAAATAAGACTCGTAATTAACAATTAAACCATCTTTCACTTGTTTAATTGTTTAGTCTTAAATTATATGCACGCGAGTAGCACAAACATTGCGCGTGCAGGTAGTCTGTAATAAATAAATTCGAGGTGAAGGGAGCATGGACATTACCAACTAGGCACCTCTTTGGCACTTGAGACATGTACAAAAATTTATGTGGGACACTATATTGAGGTACACTTATATATATGTATATGTAGTATATAGCATAAAGGCCAAAAGGGTAATTTGAATCTTTGGTAGTGCACATACCCCACCACTCCATATACTAAATCCGCCCCAAGCTAGCTTGATCATTTTTACTTTTGGATTTTCCTGCATCCTAATTATTAAAATAGTTTGTAACCCATGCAATGCGTGGACGAATTCATTTAAGTTTTTATGCAATTCAAATTCAATGCCAACATTAAAGATAAATTATTTCAACATATTACATATTTGGAAGATATCAATTACCAAACAATAGACATGATGGCCATAAACTGTAATGGAAATTATAAATTAATTGTGTGCTTGTTCTGCGTAATTCAACAACCTATCAAGTTTATAAAAGTTCCTTGCGAAAAAAAAAGTTTATGAAATATGGCAATATGGTAGAAAATTGAGAAGAAATAGCTTAAATACGAATGCATAAAAAAATTAAAAGAATAAAAACAGAAGCAATTCTTAATCAGCTAAAAAAAGATAACTTTCATAATAACATAATTTGGATAATTGATTATTTTTTGTGATGCTTTCGGGCATTTCTACTTAAAAGTAGGTCTAATCTAGCTAGTAATTGCACTAGTGATATTTTAGTGAAGAACTGAACATTATAAATAACCAGAATATATAAACATAATGTTCATAACGCAAAATTTTCCGTTAAATTATTTACATTTTATATTCTCGAGTACATATAAAATTTCTCGTACGGACTGGTCCTTAAAGACCAAACCTTTAGCGATAGTATTTCGTTGCTAAAAGTATCTCTCCCATGTTTTAGTGACCGAAAATGTCACTAAAGGTCTTGACCTATAAGGACCAATCTGTAAAAAAAATGTACTCAATTACATATATCCATGTTCAACTATTATATTCGGTAATTTTTGCTAATTACCGAATATAATATATGCCAACAAACATAAGCCCGCATATATGTATAAATATATGCGGGTAATTAGCAAAAATGACCCCTAAAGTTTGACCCAACTTTCTCGCTCATCCCTAAACTTCAATTATCGGCTGAAACATCCTTAAAGTTTCTACTTTTGGTTGAAACATCCATAAAGTTTCTAATTTTTCTTGAAGCATCTTTAAAGTTTCTAATTTCCATTGAAGCATCCAAAAATGCCTCTTAAAAGAGTGTTCGTGATAATTACGCACGTTTTCCACGCATCCTTTTATCGGGGTATCCAGTTTTGGGCAAGTGAGGAAAAATTAGAAACTTTAACGATGCTTCAGCCAAAAATTGAACTTTAACGAGCGAGGAGTTCGTGTCAAACTTTAGGGGTCATTTTTGCTAATTACCCGCATATATTTATACATATCTTTGGATATTTAGAATATATTTAGAATATCTCGGATTTATCTTTAGGTAATTTAGAGATTCATTTCTTATTTATCTTCTTATATAACCCCCTAATTGTACCCGTATATGTATATAGGGCATTCCTCCCTTGTATTACTCACTAATTCTAATTAACTCCTAATCTAGCTTATATATCTTGATGGATGGTTTATAAACTAAATATACGAATAAAATCACTAATTATGCTAGGGTGGCAGAGTAATATATTTGATATCATGTTCATAATATTCATGCCCAAGAAATTTTACTTTTTATCTCACACTAATTTGGTCTCTAGTTTCTATTAGATGCGAAAAATAAAATCAAATAAGTTCAATTAATTTATAAATCCAACTGGTATAAGCTCGAAACACTTACAATATTCATATCCATTTTTAACGAATCATAAATTGAATAAAACAAGTCATAATGAGAATCCAACCTTATTTTTATCAATTAAAATAGGCGTCCCATAAGAAGAATTATTTTTAATATGAAAGCATCCTATTTGTAGAGTTTAATTGGCATAATACATATTCAGAATCGATCAAATATACTCATCTTCAACCTAATAAAATAACCTAACTTAACATAGTTGTAAATAAAACACTGCACATAATTAAAGGATACATAATTACATAAATTCATATCTGAAAATAACTCAATGCAAAGTCTGAAATTAAATTGCATAAACCAAGTCTATTCCACTGAACTTCTGCTCGAAAAAGGAAAAGAAACCTTCAAATCACTGAAAGAGAGAAAGGAATTAAGAAAAGAAATATGCTCCGCACAATTCAATTTGCTGCGCACTACCGATTCATGGACTATTGGCAAGTGGGCTTGGGCCCACATGGGCTGCTGAACTATGCAAAGAGCAAGCTGGTCCATGGCTGATTTAAGCCAAAAATATATTGTTGTGACTGACATTTGATCAGAGTGAGTACTCGTAGCAATCATCTTTGGGGGCGGAGTCAAGAATTTTTCGAAAAGTAGATTAAAACTTAGTAAAAGAGTAGACTTATACTTGCATTCAATGATCACCTGCATTCGGGCCGCATTGAGCATTTCTTTAATCAAAAATTTAACTTCCTTTTACCTTATATCTATCCATAAGCAATGGATTTAAATCCGGACTTAAATCCATCCATAAGCAACTTAAATTCACTTCTAGGCATTTTGTATAATCCCTTTTAGTTTTGGTATTTCTAAAAAAGTTATTTGATTCCAACAAATGCATTGGGCAGGGGAAACGGAGTTTAAATTAAACACGACAATTAACAAATGTGATCGAACTTGAAGCTTGACATTTCCATGGCACATTGTAAATTTATAATAGTTTTAGCACTTTTTTTGTGTGTTCAATATCTTAGAAACATTTATAATTTGATGGTATGCAATTTAACTATGTCTATTTCAGTTTGATGAAGTTTATTTGGATGGATTATTAACTTGACTTTTATGAAGTTTTAATTTAACTATGTCTATTTCTTGTGATTTATTTGGTTGATCTTTAATACTTTAGTAGACAGGTTATGCTTGTCATCCCTAATAACTAGATAAACATACATGTCGAGTTAGCGTTAAAGATTTTGTCACAATTAATTAATCATCTCGGGTTAGTGTCAATTTATATAACAATGTCAAACCGTGTAACACAACACGAACGTGCATGACATCTTTTAATGTAATAGTAACTCCGCCATCAAATATTGTGATTTGTGATGAAAGATACAATTTAGTGACAAATTTTGTTGCCATTGAATAGTTATTTGGTTGTGGGCGCCCCTCCACCTCTCTTTTAAGTCGAAAACATATCTATCTAATGTACACTAATCACATAAACAGGGTTTTTGGGTCATTAGCAGAGCCGGCCCTGGGGTAGGGCAAGCAGGGCGACCGCCCAGGGCCCAAAAGTGAAGAGGGGCACCAAATTTTTTTATGTGTATATATATGTAAAAAATATTTAATTAATAAAATATCTTTCCAAGAAAACAATTGCAATTTTTTCAATCAATGTTTGATGCAACAAAGTTTGTTTCATTGGATGAAGATGAATTGAGAAGATCTTTCATAAATTTTAAAAATGCTTTAAAAGTTGAGTTGTTGATGTTAATGAAAAGTACATATGTTTAAAATTACAAGTATTGCAACTAATGTTAACAAGTGAATCATATGAAACAAATGAATCATGGACATCCATTAAAATTATGGAGATTGTAAAAGATATGGATATATTTTCTCAGTTTATAAACTATTATTGACTTCACACGTGACCGTGACATCTGTGAAAATGAGTTTTTCCAAATTGAAATTATTAAAATCTTACTTGCAAACCACCGTGAGTTAAGATAGATTAAATGATTAAAAAATTTTTGCATTAAAAATGGTATATCATAAAATCTTGATGATGGATATATGATTGATGATTTTATTGCTAAAAATGCAAGAAAAAGTCATTTTAAATGATTGTACATTTTGGTCGAAATTTCATTGTTACTTTTACTTTGTAGGTACATTTTAGCATATAGTATCATCATTTAGAAGCTTTTTGTAAGATGAAATGCATATGAAGACCAAACATGAAGCATATAAGGACTTGAATTATTTGTTGTATTAGTTCTGATAGCATGTAAACTCGTATATTTTGAAATGAAACTAGTAAGCACTTTGAATTCTTAATTATAATGTGTTTTTGGTGGAATATAAATTATTTTCATTGAAATAAAATTAATTTATTTTTTCTAATAATTTTTTTAATATATTTATTTATAAGAGGGCATCAATTTAAAATTTTGCCCGGGGCCTAAAAATGGCCAGGACCGGCTCTGGTCATTAGAATGTCTTGTTTTTTCACTCGATTGTGTGGAAGACTTCATTTATATTGGAAGCAAGTTAACATGATTCCATTTTTATTACAGGCGAGGGTGAGCGGGCAAGGGTTGAAACCTAGTGACTTATATATGAGAAATCACAAATTCTCTGTCACTTTACCACAATTCCAATTCAAACATAAACATCATATATGGGCCACAAGATTTAAACCAAAACATATTTTGAATTATGGTCCACTAAGAAGAAGAAATAGCTAGATACTACGATAATTTACTATTACAAAAGATTAAAGAGCAGTCAATACACTACTCTAAACAACAACAAAAGGAGAAAAATAAAAAGAATTTTTTCCCAAAAAAAATAAATTAAGAAAAAAATAAATCAAACTGATATCTAGGCATGTTTAAGGTAAAAAGATTTAGTGAAGATTACACCAAACTACCTTTTAGATTGTTTTTAGTTTTCTATAAATGTTAGTTGTGCGTGCGCACACACACACGCACACATATATATATATACATAGCATATGTGAGTATAGCTCTACTCTAATTTGTGCCCAAAAAAAACTTAAAGGTTGGTTTAAGACCAAATGTAAAATGATAGAAAAAGCAATTTATTGTGTGAGAAAATAAGTCGAGTGTGGTGAGATACTCTTTATTTTTAATGAGTAGATGTCCCACATCCTTCTTTATTTTTTCTGGAAAAAAAAAATTCTAGTGAAAAACCAATATGTAAAAGGACATCTCACCATATCTATCAATTTATTGTCCACCTTCTCATACAAATTAATTGTTTTTACTTTTATTTTTCATCTCGCCATTAAGAATATAAAATAACTCTGTATTTATTGATATTTGATATAAGCAACAGGTAGATTTAGACCATGCTGGAGAGGGAAAGGACTTTTGGGACCCACACTTTTAACCACTTAAGGTTACCCGGATCTTAAAAGGTCATATTGTATGCATTACATTACTGCATACAAGTAAATTACTGAACAAATTAAACAAAAGAAAACAAAGACAAGACTTTTTCCAATTAATATCAACACTTCCTACCTTTTTCATTTTTTTTTCTTTTCAAGGAATTCTCTAATCCCGGAAAGTCTAGGCACTATAAAGTTATTTTATGAAAAATAAAAATAAGTCTAAATAGCTCAGACCCATTAGCATACATAGGAGGGAGGAGGGGGGCGAGACTAGACTCACCTCCCACAACATAGAATAAATCAAGTCGGCAAGATGGGCGTTATAAAACAACCCACCTCTTAAATTCTCACCTCTAAAAACTCAAAAGAGTTAATTTATTTATTTCTGAAGTGCCTTTTTGAATAATGACCTTGCCCTGTGTGACAAGAGACCCCATATTGGATGTGATATAGCAAATCTACCGAAAATAAATGAAAAGGAAACATTATACAAAATAAAGGAAATAATAAAATCTAAGTGTAATTCCACTTAAACCTCTTATTTTTTGTTAAAATCTAGCCCCGGCACATTGGCCGGTCAAATATGTGAATACATCTCCTTGTTTAAATAATTCTTCCAAAATGTCCCATATGTTAAAGAAAATAGTTACTCAACATAAACGCGTTTTAATGTGAAAAGTAACCCTATCAACAAAATATTGACCCATAATTCTAATTCATGAAAAGAAAAATCCTTTAGTCCTTTCATAGATTTTATCCAATTATAATTCTATAATCTTAGTTTTTTTTTTTTCTAATTATTAATGGTAGTAGAGACGGGTAGAGTAATCATTAATAATATATTCTAATGAATTTTATTGAATATGGGAAGTATAAAATAAAGTAGTTAAGTGGCATTTACGCATCAAACGTGCCAAAGTAAAATAGTGCATGGGTCTCCAGCTAACCCTAACCCTTGACCACCATTTGGTCCGTCATAGAGCATTCCACCCTAATCCACTGCCCTGTCGCTAATGTGAGAGAAAAGAATAAATTAGTGATAAATAGAGAGACAAAGACAATTTATGTTTATCAGTATGCATGTGTGATTTTATATATATATATATACATAACTAGCAATTATTACTCCTGATGTTAGTGACGGTTCAAATCTCATTGCATACACTATAGTGCAAATATTTTTTATAAAACGAAAGACGTCAAGGGAAAAATTGGAATTCCAAACACCTAATTCGGCTTCAACTGCCTTCCAATATTACATTATAGTAGATAATAGATGTGTTCCTAGTTAGGTTGTGACATTGTGAAAATATGGCGTTGCAAAAAACCCAAGTGCAAGTTCGTCAAGTTGTAATAGAACTCAATAAGTCCAATTGTCAAACCACAAGGACATTCAGAAAGAATTATAGAAGTATTAATTTCTTAGAATAAAAGTTAACTTACAAGGAGGAAGAAATTACAATGAAAATGAGCTCACTTCTCTCTTGTTCTTGCCTAGGCAACTTGATATCTTAAGCCCTAAGTTACAAAAAATAATATATACTAAGAGTTAGGAGAATATCTAATGAAAATATCTAAAAAAGCTTAAACCACAAAAATAGCCCATTTTGGGTGTGAAAAGGCCAAAAGACAGGGTCATGATCGATTATGGCTATTCCATTATCGATCATGAAGTGTTTTGCAGCTGAGATTTTCTACCATGATCGATCATGGTAAATCCATGATCGATCATTGGTTTGGAAAAAATCACTTCACGCATTTTTCAAGCTTTCAACTTGCTTTCGATCGATCTTCCAAGGGCCATCGCGTTTCATGCCTATAAACACATAGAAATACTACAAAAACACACCTACTAAGGTGATATTAGGTACACAAGATGCTAAAACACTAATCGCGAGATAAGTAGATTAATAGAGAAAGTTATGATACAAACGCGTCAAATAACTCCGTAAAAAAGCGTATAAATGACAGTGTTTATCAGTATGTTTGATTTCAAACCAAATTTTGGGGTTTGTAGTATAATTTCAAAATTATGCATTATCAAGGGGTTTGTGTTTGATCTCTTTTGATTATTTGGTTATTTTGCATTTAATATCATTCTAGATTAGTGTTTAAGCAAGAACCCCCAATTATATGCTAAGATTGAAAATTATAGATGCAAAATCCCACATATACAGATATGATAGTTGGTAAAGGTTGTAGATATACACATGTATTTATATATTATTGAATTTAAGTTGTGAATTAATCAAGGTTCTATTGTATATGATATTATTGTTGTACATGAACTGAGAATTGATTCCCATGAGCCTATTTAGATAACTAGCCAGTCCGTAACTTTACTGGTAAGACTTTTAATATGCTTTTGATTCTAGATATGTATGGAGACCATGTGGGGGTGTTTATATGAAGCTGAATTGTTGCAAAATATATTTTATATGAAGCTTGGAGCTTGAATAATGAATCAATCTAAAACTCCCCACTAGAAAGATTAGTAAACGAGATTCTTAATCGGACCACTAGTTACGGACATGGAGAGCATATTTCAAAGTACAATAACAATATCATATACAATATGGATTGAGTTATATATATGTGTGCGCATTATGTATAAGTATATTCTTTGGGCAATATTTTCTATTGATGTTTTTCGATTTAGTAAGGCACTAATGGTTGATGGGGGGACTTAGCCTTGGCGACTACACAACTTGATCCATGCAGAGGGATCCCGCTTTGAGAGCGGCATACTCTATGGTCCGTAGGGGACCCATCTTGCTTCATATCCTACACCATCTAGGTGGTCCACAGGGGGGACCCAGCCTTAGGGGCTGCATACCCTAGCCTTGGGGGTTAGATTGCGGTCGTTGTGCATAGTTGAGAAAATCATAAATGTATGACATGAGATGAGAAAGATTGAATATGAGATTTATGATTACAAGATTAGTGCCTACATTTGTCCTATGATTATTTTTCTTATGATGGTTTACTTATATCGTGAGACTATTTATTTTATTACTATAGTTCCCCTTATCTCCAGGATACTTTGTTATTGTAATATTTCGGTACTTTGATAATATATTCTTATTGTACTTTCAGGTTGGGGATAACACTTGGTGTGCATTGCATATATATGGTTTTCACACATATCGATATAGTATTTTCTATATGTAAAGGTGGTATATATACATATATGTAAATGGCGTATGCATTCAAATATGATTTAAACTAAGTTCATATAGCATGTTGCATGTACATTCCTGAATGTATTTTCTTACTTAAAAACCTTATAGTTCCTATTGAGCCCATGTTTGGCTCACTCCCATTTTTCTAACTAGTTTTGCAGGAATATTCGTGGGAAGGTGTGTGTACAGAGTTTAAAGACCTTTGAAATGCCTTAGACTACTTATTGTTGTCTGTAGATGAATTAGCTTTTATATATTTAGTAGATTTGTACAATTTGTATAACTATCTTATATTCAAGTTTATTCATAAGAGATGTAAACCCTTTTAATTTATATTGGGACCTTGTTGGAGGGATTGCTTTATATGGACATGTTTGATTTTTATATTATTATGACTTTGAAGATGTGGAATTATAATTCTAGTTAAATTTTATTTTACTATTTACAGGTTTAGAATTCATTAACTTTACGAACTCTACATGCCAAAATTTTCTTAAAATGAGGCTTTATATGTAATTTACTATTAAATTATGTATTTCAAACCCGCCGTCTCGCACCGCACCATGATTAACCAGGTCTCGACGGCTTAAACCTCCTAACGAGATTCGGGGCGTGACATCTCCAAATGTCTTGAATAATTTGGATTTGTGTAAAATTTACACGTTTTGTAAAAAAATGGTATTCTTCAATCTTTTAACAAACTTTGACACCTATAATTTGATGCTAGAATCATGGCGAGATCTTGCACCCCGAGCCTTGAATCGTGTTGCTCATTGGGTTTTGCTTGCCATGTAATTGGGTCTCTTTTTTTCTCCCCACATTTTGTAGTTTTATTAGTTGATTAAAAAAAAAGGAACAAATATCTCAATTTGAAGAGAATAAAATGGAAATTGTTATCTAATTAAACAAATATAAAACAATTTTAAAAAAAAAGAAATAACTTTGCATCAGTTGGTCAAAGATAGTCCCAAAAAAGCAAGAGGAAATTTCTTAAATAGAAAAAATAACAACTAAAGAAAATAACAAATAGAAGTGTATTCTATATACTCAACTTAAAATTGCATTGGTTCAAAAAGGACACACTCAAAACCTAACTAATTTTATTTGTTCAATTAATATAAAGGATACACTCAAAACCCAAATAATCTAAATTATTTTTGAAAAAACAATCCGAATTTGACAGCTCTATTTTTTCAAATTTTTTTTTTAAGAATCACGTTTTGGCAATGTCTTTCTGCATGGCCAGGCATACATGGGGCCCAGCGGTGGCTTTGAATTTGAGAAATTTTTAGCCCTACGTTGTTAGTGATTACTTACGTGGGGCATTTAAATTACCAGAAGAAAAGCAAACTATTTGTGTATTAGTTGTTGTTTTCCTTGCCCCTTCATATAAGAAGTAGGTTTTACGCACCATGTTGTTTGTGGTTGTTGTGTTTGGCAAATCACATACTGAATACGTATTAAGAATTTGATAATTAGTATCAAAAGTAAAATAAAAGTAATGTTCACAATAAAAGCTTCATAATTTTATAACAAATAAATAAAAATATAGTACCAAATGTCAAATCCAATTAACAATTATAAGAAAAATCATATACTCAGTATAGTTTTCCTTCAGATTACTTTTATATTCTAGTTTTCCTTTAGTTTACTTTTCTATTCTGTAGTTTTCCCAGATCGAGATAAGCCAACTATCACAACTCTTTCGACCCATCCTTTATGCTGTCTTTTCCTTCTGGGTTGAAATAGAAAAATATTATGAAATTACTTTTCTACTTATTTCACAAGATTTTACCAAAAAAAAGGCTTTAGATTTAATTAGTTTTGCCAAATAAAGTAGAATTCATATTTATTTATAGTACTAATACTAATATAAAAAAATATGGAGTTGAACTGTTTTTTTAAATGTAAATCTTAAAATCTTATGTTTAAAATCAAAGGGAATATTTGTCTCTACAAAAAAGGGGAAAATACTTAAGTTATTTGTACTTTTATATATAGTATAAATTTTATAAGTCCAATTCACATGAATGTTTTATTGAACTTCTTATTGATAATATAGGAGATAAGACAATAGCAACTAACAGAGTAAAATATGCAGTTGAAGAATGAAGATCCTGCCCTTTTCCCCTCTTCTATAGAATATAAAAGTTTAGAGAAGCAGTTTAAAAAAGGATGGAGATACTGGCACCCCCCAATATCTCTTGGAAATACTCCCAATTTTTTTTGGGTGACTTAGCCCAAGATGAAAAATGTATACTTTTTATGCTTAACATGCTCATAAGAGACGATCCATTAAAGACCCAAAAAAATTTCCGCAAAATTTCCATGTGGGACTTAACATTCTCCCCTTTTTTTCCATTACATTTTTATCTCAAGTTGCTCACTTTGGTTGACAATATCTCATTCACCTCAAAATAGTTTTGAGCAAACAAATATACGATTTCAATGTGCCCACAGATGAAAACATGAATCTATCGGAGCAAGCAAATATACATTCTTAACTTATTATATACGATTTTGATGTACTCACGTATTAAACAATAAAAACATATTACAATAAGTTAAAGAAGGTTTTTCACTTCACCGTGTGGGGTTTCAGCATCTGTAATCCAAATTGGTGACACAATTGCTTCACTATAAATATTCAATCAACAAGCTCTCTTTCACCCATCCATGTAATTTACAACGCATTCTGCTATATAAGAACGATAATATTTTGTTCAACAGGCATTTAATTTCCTAGCAAAACCTCGCTCCCATCACCCCCACAATAATATCAACCAAAAAAAAATAAAAAAATATGGACATGTATGTTCAAGCTTCGAATGGTCCTTTTTCACCCAAAAATAAAATCCCCGAGCCAGCCCGTCGGTCCGCAAATTATCATCCTAGCATTTGGGGAGACCATTTTCTCAAATACGCTAATTCTGATTGCACGGTAAAAATATGATAATTTAGTTATAGCCTAATTAAGATTAATATAATATGATTAGCTAGTTTGTTAACTTTGTCTTCTTGTTTTCTACTTCTCATATATTTAATTGTACATATTTGATCATGCAGAAAAGTGATGGTGCCATAGAGCTACAACATGAGCAACTGAAAGAAGAAGTGAGGAAGATGATAGTGGGTGGTAGTGATGAGGCTGCACAGCAACTGAAGTTGATTGATGCAATCCAACGGCTAGGAGTGTCTTACCATTTTGAGAGTGAAATTGACATGGCACTGAAAAATCATCTGGTGAACTCCAATGTTTCTTTTGGTAATTGTAACAAAAATAATGAGAAGGATGATCTTTATTTGGTAGCCTTGCGTTTTCGATTACTTAGACAACAAGGACATCACATTTCTTCTGGTAAGTAGCTTAATTGCCATTTCGATCATCATTTTGTTACATATAGTTGCATGGCTTATAAGATTTATAAATCTTTGAAAAAATGTCATTTTTTTCCATGTATACTATACTTTTCTTGCATCTACACCATGTTAGCAGAAAAATGGAAATATTTTTCTAAATTAATTTGGTTTTCTCTGGGTGTCAATTACACAGATGTCTTCGACAAATTTAAGAATAGTGAAGGGAAATTCAAGGAGTCCCTAATCAGTGATATGCAAGGATTATTAAGTTTATACGAATCAGCGCATCTAAGGGTCCATGAAGAAGATATACTTGATGAAGCACTTCATCCCCATTGAGCAGTAACACATTATCAGCTTCACAAGTTGTTTACGCCCTAAACATGCCCATCCACAAGGGCTTAACAAGGCTATATGCCAGGCACTACATCCCCATTTACCAGCAAGATAATTCACATAACAAAACACTACTAAAATTCGCCAAATTAGATTTTAATGTGCTACAAAAAGTTCATCAAAGAGAGCTTGGCGATATAACGAGGTAATTAATTTTGTACAAAAACAAAATTTATGATTTGGTGGGACAAATAAATTATGAAAATCAATTGCACTACTTTATAGGCAGTTGATTTGCATAAAAAAATGTGAAAATAGTGTAATATTACAACGCCAATCAAACAAACTGTGTAACATTTTCTTAAAACAATTTTTAGGTGGTGGAAAGATTTAAATGTCGTAGAGAAACTACCTTTTGCTAGAGATAGAATGGTGGAGTGCTACTTTTGGATATTGGGAGTGTATTTTGAGCCTCAATATTATCTTGCTAGAAGGATACTAACAAAAGTCATTTCATTAACATCTGTTATGGATGACATCTATGACGTTTATGGTACAACAGAAGAGCTTAGTCTCTTCACCGATGCAATTCAGAGGTTCAACTCTATGCTTATATACTTTTGCATTTACATCCATTATCAAAGAATATATATATTACTTCAATCCCATTTCAGAACATTCTTCATAGCTAATTAAGCATCATGAAATTCTATTACTATAACTAATTTAGGCCTATTTCTTCCGCAAAAAAAGTGTTACGCGTGTCAGCTTATGTTTTCTACTATTCTATTTGTCAGGTGGGATATTAATGCCGCAAATCAACTACCAGAATACATGAGACACATTTACGCAACACTCTTAGATGTATATAGAGAAATGGAGGAAGAATTGTCTAAAGAACGAAAATCCTACCGTGTCAACTATGCAAAAGAAAGTGTAATTAATAAACCCGATTTAACTGTATATGTAATGATTGATGGGAATATAATCAATCAATATATTTACCAATAATTATTTGTTCTAATAAAATTTTGCAGATGAAAGAATTAGCAAGAGCATACTTTGATGAAGCTAATTGGTATCATAAAGGTTATGTCCCAACCATGGAGGAGTACATGGAAGTTGCAGTGGTCTCTGCTGGTTATATAATGCTAGCAATCACTTCATTTGTCGGCATGGGTGATTCAGTAACCAAACAGACTTTTGATTGGGTATCTAATAACCCTTTAATTGTCGAAGCCTGTGCAGTATATTCCAGGCTCGCAAACGACATGGTTGGACACATGGTATAATTAATTAATTAGTAATTACACACGCAACTAATGCATCAAAAACAAATATGATTCTGCTATATATTTTTGTAGTTAGAAAGTAATTGTGTTTTTCATGGTTGTAGTCTGAGCAAGAAAGAGGTGACGTAGCATCAACTGTGGAATGCTATATGAAACAACACAGTGTTACAAAAGAAGAGGCATTTGTTGAGTTTAATAGAAGAATTACTCATGCTTGGAAAGATATGAATCAAGAATGCCTTGGTCCGACCGCCGTGCCAATGGCTCTACTAGAGAGAGTTCTGAATCTGGCTCGCGTTATAAATATACTGTACAAGGACGATGATGGATATACAAATGCCAAAACTCGGGTCAAGAATTTTATTACTTCACTACTCATAGAGAATGTTCCAATTTAAGATACGTTTTTCTTTGTGTCTTTTAAATTCAGTGGATTGAACTTTTTTTAGTGGTAAGTGGATTGAATGTTAAGTACGCATCTGTACAAGAAAGTAATTATAAATTTTTCTAATAAATTTACTGTGATATTTGTTCCAACTAATGAACTACTTGTCAATTTGCTAATGAGTTTATGTCACACGTACATGTTTGTTGACATAATTATTCATGAAATTTAAGCTTAAAACCTTGAATGAGGTTGAAATGATGAAATGGTATTGAGGATTAACTGAAGTTGCTTATTGTTTAAATAAAAAATCATGAAAAATGATCCGTGTTTGAATGAGAATGGAATGCAATCATAACCATGCCATGTAACGTCTCATATTTCGTTTCCGAGCCAATTCTCTTCTTCAGCCCGGTTAAGGCTTTATTGCCATTAGATCGTGAACATGAGGTTTCGAGCCTCTTGTATTTGAACTGACACCTACAGCATGTCATATTAGGTATATTAAGTTTGTAACATCAATTTTTTTATTATTCAGGTGGCCCGAATCAAAAACGGAAAGTGATCGAGTATTTTGAACTTTTCGAGAAAGTTAAATTTTGGCCAACTTTGGGAGGCCATAACTTTTTCATCTGAGGTTCAAATGACTCCCTGTTAGATGACACGTCTTCATTTCAATATCCTCTACAACTTTCATTTTTGATCAAAAGCGAAATCACACTCCTCGGTGGTTGAATTAGCTTTCAAAGTAAGCAAATTGTTGAAATTTAGTTGTTCGGAACATTTCGGCAGAGCTCTGTCTTCGGTGGATTTCTTGGAATGATCCATCCAAAATTTGAGGAACCTTCCTTTTAGGAAGTTGTAGGCCTTTGAATTACCTTTCCGTGAACATACAGATCACCTCAATAAGAGTTCCGAGCAAAAAGTTATGGCCAAAATACTAATAGTGCACCAGATTTTACCCATCAGTCGACTGATGGGATTGATCAATCGACTAAAGGGGTCCTCAGCCCGATTATAAAGCCAAAACAAAGATCATTTCATCCCCAACACATACACCAACATAGAGAGCTTCAAGGGGGCGATTGGGGGGCTATGTGGGGAGATTTTGAGAGGGTTGGATCATCCCTAAATGTAAGTTATCATTTGTATCATCACTATCATCATCTTCCTCTTCAATTCCTTTCCTCCATTAATGAGAGTTTCAAGCTCAACTTTGGAGATTTCTTAATTGTTCAGACTACGGCTTGATCCACCGCTCTTAATCTCGAAGATCTGCTTGATTGAGGTTGGAACAATAGTATGAAAGTTTATTTTCAAAGATTATGCATTGAATCACCATATTTTCCACAAATTGGGGTTTGTTTTCTATACAAATGAGCTTTCTACGTATTTATGGGTTTTGGGTTTATGATTTATGATTATAATGGTTGATTATCAATTCTTATTGTTAGTATTTCATGATTTTATGAGAAAATCCTATATTTCATTGATTTATCACAAACTAGTGTTACTGGTCACCAGCGCGCAAGTGCGTATAAGCTGACCGCGAACAATAAAGCTTAGATATGCGCTAAATATGCGATGTTAAGCATGATGCGAGTTATATTATGCTATGTTTTGACATTTCCAACTCTTATGTAGTTTGTTGAGGTTGCATTGGGATTTACACTATAAGTGGCCTATATTATGCTTATATATGAACTAAGAATAAGGAGCAGTACTAGTTACGGCTTATAGTGGGTCAAGACGTAAATCTGGTACCTTAGAATATATATATATATATATAATTTGCTTACTTAGCTTTTCGAGTCGTTGGGGAATTAATGTGATAAATACACAAGAAACTGCATATTTGCATTATTAAGCTTAGTTAGTAAGTGTATATGGCTATGTAGAGTTGTGTATTTATATTCCTATCTAGCATACGAGATGGGTTGTGTATACATCATGCTGTATGGTGTAAACGATGTATAAATATGCCATTAGATAATTAATATCATGACTTTGGTAGGAAACTACTATTTTAGTAACAACCTTATTTTCCTAACTTAGTTACATACTTAGTAAGAGATGGGTTAATGCATACTTTCTCTATTAGACGATATGGTGACTATTTTCATGATGTAGACTAAGTACATTATGGATAGTGTATTAGCAAACCAAGTGTTTATTTCAAATAAACGATTAACTCTCTTTTTAGAATAATTTAAGTACAACATGGATGTAACCAAGTGATGATATTGATTTCCTAATGGCATATGTGTTGACCTTAAAGTCAATTAATCTTATTTTGATAATTACAATAAGTTAATATAGTGTTATTTAACTCGGTTGTTCCAATGATGATAGCCATTAGCCGATATCTTTTCCAACCAAGTGTGACGTCAAACCGATATAGTCAAACTCTCACACAAAGCTCCACAAATTCTTTCACTCACAAGAAATGAACTCAAATGATCTCCATGTGCTTCACAAAGAATCAAAACCAAGAAAGGATCAAGAACATCAAACAAGTAAAGATACGCACAAGAAAATCAAGCATCACGAAGACTCGAATTATCATTGAATGGAGTGAGTGCTTAGATTTTATGTAAAGATACTTTATTGATCAAATCCCTATAGCTCAAACATATTCTTACATCTTTTAAAGATTGATTCAAACTAGCTTGAAATTGAATTTATTTGAAAAACATCATTTTACAAAAACCGAGTTTCAAAATAAATTCATATTAATTTTAAATGATCATATTTTAAGCTATAATAAAAATGGGTATCTTAGAAACATATATTTGAAGTTCAAAAATCATTAGAATTTTATTTGGAACTAAATTATTAAATTGGAAAAATATTTTTATTTTTCATTTAAAATTCGCTCAATTTTCGCCCAGTTTTGATCTAACAGTAAAATGGAGGCCTTCCCGAACTCCGATCATTTTGAAATTTTTACAGTAATTAGACAACATATCCTGGAAATTTTGACTAAAATTTGAGCATGATCCAACGGTCTAATTGAGAGAAATTAACAAAACAATTTTGAATTTTTTTGTCAAAACTAGCTGTTGGAAAGTTTGAAAATGTATACCTTGGAGCCAAAACCTCTCTTAATCATCCCCAACGGCCATATGATTTTGTAAGCTATAAATATGATGTCTTAAACATGTTTTAACACACTTGAATCATTCTACAAACTCATTTTACATATATACAAAGTTATTCAAGTATTCAATTCATTTAATTGATCAATCTTTCATTTTTGAGCTATATACTTTGATCAATTTTAATATCTCTTAGTGTGAGCTTCATTTGTATTTTGTTATATACAAGAGATATATTGTACATTGGTGTTTGTCACCAAAACTCATTTTGAATCATAATTGTGAGAGGTGTATCTCATAGATTAGCAAAAGGGATTTCTTGTGAAAGTATTGAAGGTGTTTTCAATACTTATAAGAGTGTGTGAGAAGAATACACTTGTAGAGGTTTGATCTTCACCCGGAAGGAGATCGGTTATAGTGGAAATTCTCGGGGAACTAACCGAGCGTGGAGTAGGGGAACAAGCCGAACCGTGTGGACAAAAAATCTTCGACTTCGATCGGTTCTATCTTTCTATCTCTTGCTCTATTATATTGTGCTATTTATTCATTGTGTTTGGAATTAACTTTGTTCTTGATTGCTTGATAAATATAGACATTAAATATTTTTAAATCAATTTTAAAAATCCGATTAAGTTTTAAAAACCCTATTCACCCCCCCTCTAGGGTATTTTCCGACCTACAATATGTATATTAAACACACCCTAAGTCGAAGTGGTCATTTCGGTCATTAATCTTGTGTTCCTATCACCGGTATGGATTGGATTATACGTATAGTGCGTGGATTGCTTAGATGAGTTGAGATAAGATCTTGGTAAATAAAGTTATACTTGAGAGATAGATGTATATGTATATATATATGTGCGTGTGTATTATAAATAAGTATATTCTTTGGGAGAATATTTTGTATTGATTTCTCGGCTTTGTAAGGCATTAATGGTCCATGGGCTTGACATAGCCTTGGCGGCAACATACCTTAATCCGTGTAGAGGGATCCCGCTTTTATAGCGGCATACTCTATGGTCTGTAGGGGGACCCTGCGAGGCGGCACACCCTACACCATCTAGGTGGTCCATGGGGGGGACCCAGCCTTGGGGGCTTAGATCGCGATTACTGTGCACAGTTGAGTAAATCCTAGACGTCAGATGTGAGACAAGATTGACGTTACTAGATTGGTGCCTACAATTGTCCTACAATTATATTTCCTTATGATACTTTGTTATAGTAACATTTTTGTACCTTGTTGATAAATTCTTATTATATAATCGGGGCCGGGTTAGTATTTGACATGCACTTGATATAAACTGGTATATATACACATATGCATGGTTCTAAAAACGTACTCTGCTTATAAAAAATTTATAGTTCCCACTAAGCCTGTGTTTGGCTCACTCCCATTTTTCAAACCAGTTTTGCAGGTACTTCTTTGGGACGGCACAAGCACGCGATTGGAAACCTCTGATGACCGTATAAGTTATGGTCATCCGTGGACAACTTACATGTCATGAGCTATATATATACTAATATAAGTTGCATAATTTATCTCATTGTTGTATTCAATTTTATATACAAGTGATGTATAAGGCCTTTTATAAACTATTGGGACCTCGTTGGAGGAATTGTTGTTTATTGAACTACTTGATGATTTATGACTTCAAAAGTGTGGCGTTCTGTTTTTTCTTAAACTTTCTTTATAAATTTGGAGGTTGGTTTTTTTGAAATTACAGACTCCACATGCCAAAATTTTCTGAAAATGTGGCCTTATTTGTAATTTTTTATTATATCAGTTCTAAGTTATGCATTCTAACCGACCGTCGCACACGGCACCACGACTAACTGGATCCCGGAGGTCCAAACCTCATAACGGAATTCGGGGCGTCACATGCCAACTACTTATATAGCAATAAATCTCAGGTACAACCTTGAGTTATGATAAGTAATAGGTTGTGAGTTTAAAGTCCACGATATGTGAAATTTAAGGTTCAAGCCAGGGACAACCAACATCTTGTGCATCTTTTTAACTCCCTACTCCCAACATGCAAATATCTATCATTAACCACCATTTGAAAAAAGTAAAGAAGTTCAACATAAAAAAAATTTAGAAAATAGATCCGTGTTGTATGTATATGTCCAATACAAACACCATCATCACCATAATTGAGGGCCAAGCTAGAAACAAGCAATGTGTTGATGATGATTTTTGTATTGGATCTATAAATAGTATGCTACCATGTTATGATCATAACGGAGACTAAAACATTGAACTTTCTATGCATCAAAAGTATAATCAACACTTTTGTTACAAGAAATAATGAATGTTTTATGTTAGAGAATATTGTGTTTATATTGTATAATTGACTTTTGTATAATTGTGTCAATATTTAACTCATTCACATCCCATGATTTATGTGCAGGAGATTAGGGTTTATTTGTTTCATTTCTTGTATTCTATTTCAGCCCTATATACACTACACCAAAATACCTTTATTGTCACAGTTTGAATCCATGACAATTTGACCGGTGACAACCAAATGTGTCTCGGTTCATAACCGAACCAATGGATCATTGTAACGGTCATTTAAAGCAATATGGTGGGAGGTGAATAGGCAATAATGTGACAAAGGGTGAAACTTTGTGACGGTTAAGAACCGAGTCAATTCATAAATATATCTCGGTTTTAAAAGGTATAGTTTTTGTGAATGTCACGGTTTTGGACCGCAACAAATTGTTAGGGACATTTAAAAAAAATATTTTGGAAAAATTGAATTTCCAAATAATTTATGTAATATATTTCTGAAATTCCAATCCAAAATACCAAAAATAAATATGAGATCAACCAATCAACCTAATATCAACCAGCCACACATACAGAACATGCATATAATCATTTGCTATAATCCCAAAACCAAAAAGAAATAAATGTCCTAAATACACTTCTGGAGCCATGAACTTTGGTTTACCTAATTGAAATATAATGTAAAAATGAATAAATTCTACGAAAATGATAATTTTTTATCAAAGTTTTCCTAGTTGTGCTCCACCATCAAGCTTCTATGTGTTGCATTTTTATGACAATTACTTAAGCATTTGTTTCCTAGTTGTGAGTTGCTTCCCCAGGAGGCAATTAATTTAGACCAAGTTGGGTCAAATTGCCTCAAACCAACATCTGAAAGGAGGGTAAGTGTCCAAAATTAGCAAAACCCATTTTAAACAAATGGAATAGTTAAAAAATAATAAAACAGCCATCTTTTAACTAAACAAAAAATCCCTTAAAGCAAACAAAAAACAAGGTTAAAAAAGTAGTAGCAGAAAAAAATAGTACCTCAAAATGAAGAGTGAAATAGACTTTACTATGGCGTTGTTTTCATGAACTACTCCGACAAGGTCCGTGTAACATCCTGTATTAAGTTAATGTTAATTATGTTGTATTAAGTTAATATTGTGGGGAGTTTATAATTCTAGAATTTTTTTTCCAAAATTTGGAGAAAAGTTCCCTCCAAAAACTGTAGATATCTGAATTACCTTTCCAGGCATATAAAGATCGTCTCAATTGGAGTACCGAGCGAGAAGTTATAGCCAAAATAAAATGAAAAAAGTTTACTTGCGGACCGGCATTAGGTTTTTAGAATACTTGTCCAGTGTATGAATTTTGGGGGAAAATTTGGCTACGGACCGGTATGGTGGTTTTGGCATACAGGTCCGATGCATAAAAATTGGGAAAAAATTACATTGCAGATCAGTACTCTATTTTTGGCATACTGGTTCGCCATCTGGAATACTACACTGACTTAACTCAATTTAAGTGCATTTTATCCATTTTTTTGTAATACCCCGTGTTCCTTTTTCCGCTTTGACCTTCTCTTAAGCCCGGTATGGCTTAATTTTTGTTAGAGAGCAAGCATTGAGTTCCGAGCCCATCGTACTTGACCCAATACTTCTAGCATGTCTTGTTAGGTATATTTAGTTTGAGGGAGCAATCATTACGTTATTCGGGTGGTTCGGCTTGAAACCGAGGCGATAATCGCGTGTTTCGACTTTTCGCGATTCGTAGATTTCTGGCCAACTTTGAGAGGCCATAACTTTTTCATCCGATGTCCAAAAGACACATTTTTTGTGGCCACGTATTTATTTTTTTGTCCTATACAACTTTTGTGTTTGGGCCGAGTCGAGATTCAGCCATTTCGAGGTCCGAGTTGAGATTCAACCACTCGGGTTTGCATTCCATTCCATTGCATTGCACGTTTTCAAACTATTACGTCAAAGTAAATTATTTTCTATATAAAACCTATATAGTTCCCACTAAGTCCAGATTTGGCTCATCTCGTTTTCTAACAATTTTGCAGGCATACCATCTCGGATGGGGTATGATGTACGTGTATAGAGGCCTCTGATGTCCACAGTCTGCGTCTAGTCCTTCTTCGGGAAGGGACTACATTGTATAATCATTTTGATTTCCTTTTGATTGTAAACGGGTCATGATTTGATAAATAATTTGTATTGTAAATTTTGTATAATTAGTTTTATATATGTGGAGTTGATTTAAGTATGGTTTGATGTGATTCCATGTGTATGAGAGATGATTTAAATGTTATAGTTTGGTTTATTACCCGAACTAACTCCACATGCCATGATTTTGTAAAATGAGCTTTTAAAAAGGATCATGTTTTATTAAGGAAAAGTTTTTTAAAGTTCTGATTTTTTTTATTTTAAACCCGCTGTCGCGCATGGCATCCGTGATTAACCGGGTCCCGGAGGTGAAAATCTGAGAACGTGATTCGGGGCGTCACTAGTTGGTATCAGAGGTATAGGTTCAATTTTCTTCGCGGGGTTTTTGGGTAGTTACACATTTTGGGTAAGTATCACGAGTAGAACCCGGTTGAGTCTTGATTTGTTTTGCATTTGGAATCACTCGTTTGCATATTACACCCTTGTCTTATAGGCATTGTGCATTTAAATTCTCTAAACATGTCCAATCTTAGCGACATAAGCACCACATTTCTTTTTGTTCTATTAGTATTGGTATTAGTGTCGACTCCACTCTAGGAATTGTGGAGAATGTGGCCAGAGTAGTTTGATCAGAGTAGCGCAGCGGAACCGTAGTGGGACAATTGGTTTAGATAATTGTGAGTTATCGTGTAAGTAAGTCTCCGGTGAGAGGTCGTCTTGAGGAAAGATGTTTCCTCTCTTCTTCATTCTATGTGTGTTGACCATATTTATAATTTTTCTTATTGGTGATTTGTGTTATAATCGTGTTATTTTCTTATGAATATATTATTTTCTTGAGAATGTGTTTTATGCTCGGGATGTGTTTTGCTACCAAGTTAGCAATAGGCGACTATCGAGTTATATTTTAGTCAGCCGCCTGATCAACGGATGACTAACTTATAAATCTGCGGTCTTCTGTCGCCAACGGAAAGTGAAACGTGGATTGTTTGTGTTTTGGAAATTGACTAAGCATATTTGTATTTGATTCTCGAATATCATTATGATTGGATTCATAGGAAACTAGAATGCATGAGCTTTTCGATCGATATGATTCTTCAGTTGAGAGTACGCCTTAGGAACGATATCGACTTTGGTTTATTATCTTGATACGCATAAGATTGTATTGGTGTATGTTAGTGGTTGTTATACCTGTATTCCTAGTGTTGTGTGTTAGCTCTTACGTTTCGGAGTTTGAGTTTGAGTTCCTTATCTTTTAAATCACCTAGAGCTTGCTAGTCGCTAGTCCACAAAGTGTGGCAAGTTGTTTCATTGTCGACTTTGGTTGTGGAGGTCATGATTGGCCATTCTTGTGATTGAGCTTATTTGGAGTTTAGATCGTGCGATCGTATCCTAGCCTTGAGAATTTATCCCATGCCTCACTAGGGATGTCACATGAGGGAGTAGAATCGTTCTTGCGTTGGCGTATTAGAAGTTCTAGCCTTGTTGTTCCGTCTCCTAGATTTCCCCTAGGATCGTTCTACTCATTTGTTTTTGGATTCGATTCTAATTCGCTCTTAACTGTGGCTAGTCTCCTAACGAGGGGAGACCGGGTGCAACTTTTGGGGATCCTGTGTATTTCATATTCCATACCTACCTCCATGTAAATTTCGAGGACGAAATTTCTTAAAGAGGGGAGATTGCCGTATTCTTTTTTCCGCTTTGACCTTCTCTTAAGCCCGGTATGGCTAAATTTTCGTTAGAGAGCGAGCATTGAGTTTCGAGCCCTTCGTACTCGACCCATACTTCTAGCATGTCTTGTTAGGTATATTTAGTTTGAGGGAGAAATCGTTATGTTATTCGGGTGGTTCGGGTTGAAACTGAGGCGATAATCGCGTGTTTCGACTTTTCACGATTCGTAGATTTCTGGTCAACTTTGAGAGGACATAACTTTTTCATTCGATGTCCAAATACACTTCGTTTGTGGCAAAACGTCTTTATTTTTTTGTCCTCTACAACTTTTGTGTTTGGGCCGAGTCGAGATTCAGCCATTTCGAGCTTCGTTTCGGGCTTAGAAAGTCATTTGCTGATGCAGTGACTTCCATGATCGATCATGGTAGGCTATGATTGATCATGGTCCTCCAGAGGAGTTTCCAGAAGGGTTCATGATCGATCATGAAGGACCCATGATCGATCATGGTTCACCTGAATGTCTGTTTTGAGCGTTTTTAACCCGTTTTTGACCCATTTATCACCCATCACTCCTTATTTTCGAGCCACACATATCCACCACTCTCTAGAGAGTTCTAGAGAGAGAGAGAATGATATTCTTGTCACTTCTCCATCCTCCTACAAGATTTGAGCCCCAAATCACTTCCTCCTTCACTATTCATCATCTTTCTTACCTTCTTCCTCCATTGGAGCTCGTGTTGGAGCTAGGGTCTCGGCGAGACGGCTTCTACCCTTCATCAACTTGCGGATTCGGCTTGTCTAAGGTGGGAACACTAGTACTAAACCCTCTATTTCAAATTATTACTCGTTGAATTAGATTTTTGAACTCAAATTGGGGATTTTCCTCACAAGTGCATGTTGTTTACATCTCATGGGGTTTGGGCGAGATAAACCTTAGATTAGTGATGCATATGGATAAATTATCTCTTAGATATCATGTATCATCACTTATTACCATGCTGTGAGTCTTGTTCTCTTATCTACACATCGTATCCTCATTGTAACTAAAGGAATGAACTAGGTTAGAGAGGATTCTGGGATTTATCCTTGAATCATGGTTGATTATGGATTATATGGAATATATATGCATGTACACGTACATAGTCGAAAGTGCTGAACTCTATCTAGGTGTGTTGAACTGAGAACCCGTTAGGGCGTAATAAGGAGTAACAAACATTGTGTCTTGTGCCTTGTAGAGGCTATGGTTAGCACAAGCGAGGATATACCAACCCGATACACCTTAGAAATATTATTACCTTGGTTTGATGGCTTATGGAACATTGTGGTTCTAAGTAAGGCAAGGTTGAGTTGTCATGAAACTTCCAATTAAGCGAGAATCATACTAGTAAAGGCTTAGCTCGACAACGTGGATTGAGAATTAACATAAAATGCTTATAACACATGATGAGATGTAAATATATTGATAACGAATCAATCGGCCATATAATGAGAATTATTAATTAAATGATAAAGTCCCGAATAATTGGATCGATAATAGTGATGACGTGATTAACGATGAATGAACAATGAATATAATGATGATGATGATGTTTATGTGATTGTATATATACGTTATTAGCCATTCGTATGATGAATGATTGGATGATTATACGTTGTTGAATGAGGAATCGATATATTCCTGTTGATACGATCACACGTATGGGCTGGATATGATGGTTTATCGAGCACCGGGTAGCTCCCCGTGACTCGAAGGAGGGCCGCCTATTGCCTCTCAGGGTGAAAAGGCCCTAAACCGTGCATGGGAAAAATGAAGTTGGTGACTCCACCGGTGGTTGTGTGTGTCCACAAAGGAGAGCCCATTCTAGGTATCATGTTCTCGGTTAGACGAGTTTCCCTGGCAGCGGAGCAGGTCTCATGTGCCACTACTTTCCAAATGGTGAGTTTTCTGGGAAGTAGTTGGGCTACTAATGGTCATTACCCTGCTAGGGTATCGCCTGGTGTAGTTCCTTCCAGAGTGTCGAGATGGCTTGTATGAGGTGTTCTCTTCGTTAACTATTCGGAGTTTATTCCTGGGAAAATGTCCTGCATGGTTATCTCCGAATGAATTACTTAGAAAACAAGTCCCTGATCCATTCCCCACTCGGAGGAGACATGGAATAAGAACCTTGGACCTTTCGAGATATGTTGTTCTGGGCCTCGACTGACCGTGGGGTGAAACCGAGGCATTATAGTAGAGACGTGATACGAGAGTTGTTGTGAGATTGTGTTTGTGCTGTGATTATTATTGTATCGTATCATGTCTCGTATTGATTTGTATATGTTGCCTCGGCTATGATGTAATTGATGTAAAGACTTATGCGGACACATTTAAATAGAACAGGATACACGTAGAGAACTATCGAGCCTTCCACAATGTATTAATATATAAAGTGGAAAGAGATAATAATTATTGAACTTAGAAAGGATGTAAAGGGTATACAGACGCTTACGGATTACGGAATAGTGAGGCAGGTCATAATGCATATAATATACTCATGATTAATAAGGGAAATCGTAGCCAACGGGATAGCCTAATGAGAGTTCTACATAATATAACGGTTTAGGCTAAAGACCTTGGAACGAAGCCTATTAGGTGGCCAAGTATAAGATTCATAATGGATTATAATTAAAGTGATAACAATGAACACTTGGCCTATAGTTACGACTTATGGAGTAAGGACCCGATAGCATAGAAGTGTGTGGAGTTACATTTGAGAATGGATAGCCCATAGTATGTCGAACTTTAGGAAGCTAGAGTTGATTGGAGGTGACTTTTGACTAGAGATCTCCTTGAGTTTTGGAAATTCCTTGGAGTTTATCTTATGGATGGTTAAAGGAGAGATCGGGTTATTGGTTAAATGGCTTCCGGGTAGCTAGGATAGGAATCCTAGTAGGGTTACATACACTCGGGTTTGCATTGCATTGCATTGCACGTTTTCAAACTATTACATCAAAGTAAAGTATTTTCTATATAAAACCTATATAGTTCCCACTGAGACCGAATTTGGCTCATCCCATTTTCTAACAGTTTTGCAGGACATAGCATCTCGGATAGGGTATGATGTACTTGTATAGAGGCCTCTGATGTCCACAGTCTGCGCCTAGTCCTTCTTTGCGAAGGGACTACATTGTATAATCATTTTGATTTCCTTTTGAATGTAAACGGACCATGATTTGATTGTAAACGGACCATGATTTGATAAACAATTTGTATTGTAAATTTGTATAATTAGTTTTATACATGTGGAGTTGATTTAAGTATGGTTTGATGTGATTCCATGTGTATGAGAAATGATTTAAATGTTACAGTTTGGTTTATTACCCGAACTAATTCCACATGCCTTGATTTTGTAAAATAAGCTTTTAAACAGGATCATGTTTTATTAAGGAAAAGTTTTTTAAAGTTCTGATTTATATATTTTAAACCCGCCGTCGCGCACGGCATCCGTGATTAACTGGGTCCCAGATGTGAAAATCTCAGAACAGGATTCGAGGCGTCACATTTTCTCTCATTTTTCGACCCAAACCTCCCACAAGTCTATAGAGGGTTCTAGAGAGAAAGAGATGAGTTCTTAAGCGAGTTTCGCCTATTTTCATCCTCAATCGAAAATTTCAGCTTCAAATCACTCAAATCATTTTTTTACCCGCTATTCATCATCTTCTTCCATGGGAATCCTTTGGGAATGGCTTATATAATCAACTTTTCGTCCTCTTCTTTGGTAGGGGTTTTCTTGCTTTTAAAACCTAATATTATGATTTTATTTCTCAATAATCATGGTGTTTGGTTTGTGTTTAATTGAGAAATTTGAACATAAGTAAGGTTATAGTATTTTTATGATTTGTAAAGCCGTGATTGCATGATTTGAGGCAAGATATGACGTACACAATTGTTGTAAAGTGTTATCTGAATTATCTAAGGTATGTCTTGGTTGTGTGAATGTTGTTTGTTGGAAAAATGGATTTGTTGATGGTTTATACACACCAAGAGATTTGGAATTGGATTTATAAAGGCATCCAACATTTTCCTCAACTCCTAGCAACATGGTTGCACATCTGAGCTTGGCCTGGCAACTTTAATAAATTGATCCGTCCAACCAGACACAAAAACCCCTCGATGCCGAGCCCCAAAAGTGACAGACACGAGCAAAGTGTCTCAAGCATACGATGTGTACAGCTATGGAATCTTGCTGCTTTAGCTTCTCACCGAAAAGTCACCGGTGTATTCCACTGGCAGAGATGAGAATTACCACTTGGTCCGATGGGTTAATTAGGTTATCAGAAAGGAATGGACTGCAAGAGTCTTTGATATAGAGCTTTTGAGTTATCTTAATATAGAGGAGGAAATGGCGGAACTGTTGCAGATAGGGATGGCATGCACGCAAATAGTGGCAGAGCAGAGACCGAAAATGACATATGTGGTGAAAATGGTGGAAGATATTTGAAGGGATTAATATTGAAAACCATCCTTCGACATAAATTAAATCCAAAGCTTCAACACCAACTGATACAGCTCAGAGCTGCTGATATAGTACCTTCTTCTATTCCACAATTATATTCTTACTAGAAATTAGTTGTGATATTCTACTCATCTTTTTGCAAATTATATATTCCTTGGATCATTATGGATTGAGCAAATCACACAGGGCTTGTTGAAATTGATTCAGTTACTTATTCTTGTATTCATGAATGCTGATTCTTCTTATGGTGCTCTTGTTAATGTTGGGTTATTTTAGGATCTCTATTTGCTAAGTTTATCCATATGATCTTCCCCAATTAGGTAGGGGGTTGGTAATGTTAGGCAGCTAAAGATCTCTCAGTCCTTATTCTTTTGCCCGTCTTACGTAATTATTTGTGGCAATTTGGAAATTCATTGCGAATTTAACAACTTTGCAAATTACTAAAAAATTAAGTGTTGAAATTTATAAGGAAAAACTGATATTTAAATAAATTTTTAGCTATTGAAATATTCGATGGTCATCTTATCCAGCTATACTTTAAATTTTTTGATAGTCTAAATATTGTCACCCCATTAACTGGTATAATGGTAAGACAATGAATATTCTATTTCGAAACTAACAAGTGTTCTTCAATTTAATTATTGTGTTAGCTCGTTTTCGATTCATTGTCCAATCCTCCATTAATGCAGTTTTAGATGGCTCCCCTCTTAGCTCGAATACCAAATCTATTCGCAACACACAAACATCCAACTTGATATCATTTTGTTGTCCAATCCAGTGTAATCCATTAGAAAAAAATGCAGTTTTAGATGGCTCAATGATTATATGTGAACTTAAATTGCATAATTGCGATAGTTTGTGTGCAACTTCTAACATTGGTTCTTCAAGATTTATTTTTTCTTGAAAGAAAGAGGCCTAAATCTCTCCATTTAACCCACAACAACCACCTTCCCCCCTAAACCCAGTAATCTCTCCTAAGTTCGAGTGGGTGTCACCCCTAACTAGGCTTGATGAATTAGAAAAAGAGAAAAAAAAAATTAAGCCGATAAGCTTATTGGCTTATTTTTTCCTTTTCTAAGTCATCTAGCCTAGTTGGAATAGTCACCCACTCGGACTTAAGAGAGATCGTTTGGTTTAAGGGGGAGGGTTGTTGTTGTAAGTTAATTAAACAGAGACATTTAGGCCTACTTTCAAAAAAATAAAAATCATAAAGAACCAATGTTAGCACAAACTATCGCAGTTACGCAATTTAAGTTTGTGCATAATCATTTAGCCATCTAAAACTGCAATTTTATTTTTTTTGGTTTTTATTTGAATGAAATAGATTGGATTGGATGCACAAAATGATATTGAGTTGGTTGTTTGTGTGTTGTGAATAGATTTGGTATTCAAGTTAAGAGAGGAGAGTTAAAATATTAGAGAACCCACCGTATGCAAATTAATACAAACTAATCAAAACATATACGAAATGCATACAAAATGAACTAGTAAAAGTAAAATGTATACACAGATCTTTCCAACTTATACAAATAATGACAATACAAATTGATAAAGTGATACAATATGATACAAATTGATATTATAAACGGACACAAACCCACAAAAAAAACCCACAATAAACAACAAATCCGCAAGTTAAAAATTGTGAGGGAAAGAGGAGTACCTCTTTTGGTGCCGAAAATAGAAGCAAAGGAGGACGTAAGTTTTCGCAAAGGAGTTGGTGGCGCAGGCTTGGGTCATGAATATGACATGTGTTTCTTTATATAACAAATAAATTAGGGAAAGGGACATCCAACTTATATCCCTGAAAATGCAATAAATAAACACAAAAAGAAAATCTAGGGCTAGACAGTACTGACGGCATCTTTGGTTACCTAACATTACCAACCCTTTAACTAATTAGGGAAGATCATAAGGATAAACCTAACAATTAGAGATCCCAAAACAACCCAACATTAACAAGAATACAAGAAGTAACTGAATCAATTTCAATAAGCCCCGTGTGATTTTTTCAATCCATAATGATCAAAAGGAAAATTTGCAAAAAAATATCAAGGGAATATCACAAATAATTCCTCATAAGACAAAACAAGATAATTACAAAATAAAAGTGGGTACTATCTCAGCTGCTGTGAGCTGTATTGAAGTTGGTGTTGAAACTTCGGATTTAATTTCCTTCGAATATCTTCCATCATTTTCACCACATCTGTCATCTTCGGTCTCTACTTTGCAACTCTTTTTGCGCATGCCATCCCTATCTGCAGTAGTTCCACCATCTCCTCTTCTATATTAGGATGCCTCAAAAGCTCTATATCAAACACTTCTGCAGTCCATTCCTCTCTGGTAACTGAACCAAAAGGTAAGACTCATCTCTGCCAATGGAATATGCTGGCGACTTTCCGGTGAGAAGCTCAAGCAGCAACACTCTATAGTTGTACACGTCAGATGCTTGAGACACTTTACTTGTTTTTATCATTTCTGGGGCTCGGTATCTAGCGATTTCTGTGTTTGGTGGCGCCATTGCTTGATTTATTAAAGTTGTCAAGCTAAGCTCGGATATGCAACCATGCTGCTAGGAATTGAGGAAAATGTTGGAGGCCTTTATGTTTCCATGCACTAGCTTTCCACCTGTTTGCGTATGGATATAGGCAATGCCTCTTGCTGTGCCAATTGCGGATTTCCTAGTCTAAGGGAGTTCTGGGAGTTTGGCCTTTGCCTCTGTTTGCTGCAAAATTTTATATATATTGTAACATAAGCAAAAGTAAGTAGAAAAGGTAACAGAGATTGGAGGATCCACTTACAATGTAGCATTGCAGACACACTACCGTGGTTGTAATAGTCATATACCATAAGCTTTTGGTCCTTCCAGCAGTAATAAGCTCTTAAAGGAGCCACATTCTCGTGTTTGATACTCCCAACAACCTCCATCTATTGTGTAAATTTTTGTTCCGTTACACCAAGTTCTTTCAATCTCTTTACTACGAGTACGGTAGAATCCTCTAGTTCTGCCTTGTACATTCCCTTCCCAAGCATCTTAGCCTCAGCCCTTAACAAATCCTCTAAGTCAAATGCGCAATTCATACCCTCAAAAAATACAAGCTTGTTATTCTCTGAGGTATATTTTGCCACGAAGGTTTTTTCAATCCGTACACTTTGTCCTATAGGCGAGTTGGGTGGTAATGGCTTGAGAACGATTGAACTTGAAGAATCCATATATGCAATATCCGACAATACAGTTGAAGATCCCTCTATCTCTAGGTTGTCAAAAGTCTCACCAAAATCACAAACATCCTCATGAAGTACAGAAAAATCCTTCTTCTCTTGTAATGCCAATGCAACCTCAAGCGGGGCCACAAACTCACTCATTGTACATCATTTTTTCGAACTGCTATGCAAGCACTGACCTTCAGAGAATTCTCAAAAATTTCCCATTTCAAATTGTGATCTATAAGCAAGTGTGTCTTATTTTCTTGGATGCATTGTTGGGCCCATAGCAGTAGACTTATTTGCTCCTTAAGGAGTCTATAATCAAATACATGCCTTCCACATAACACTTCGAACAACACCACCCCAAAAGAAAAAACATCTAATTTTTTAGTCAAAGGGCGAGTCAAGAAATACTCCGTATCACAATAACCTTGAGTTCCTTTGACACGGGTACTAACATGGGTCGATGATTGATTTGCTGGGCCTATTTTGGACAATCCAAAGTCAGATATCTTTGCTGCCCAATTTTCATCCAATAAGATATTTGAACTCTTCACATCACGGTGTATAACCCTCCGTAATATACCTGTGCCAGTGTGAGGATAATCTAATCCTCGCGCTGCCCCTATACATATCTTAACTCGTTTTACCCACGACATATTAGAATTACTACCATTTCTTACTTTTTCTTTGTAAAGATGATCAGCTAAGCTTCCATTTCCCACGTAGTCATAAACAAGGATCATTTCGTCATTGTCATCACAGTAACCCATAAGAGAAACAACATGACTGTGTCGAATTTTAGAAAGCATTTCTATCTTAGTAGTAATTTCCTTACCCCCTTGTTTGGACATGGGGTCTAATCGCTTTATAGCAACTGTAATGGCTCCATTGTCAATGATACCTTTGAAAACCTTACCAAATCCGCCTTTACAGATAGTAAATCCTTGGGAAAAGTTGCGAGTGGCTACTCGGATATCAGCAAATGTAAACCGAGGGCAAAATTGATCAGCCGACATGGTGAATTTCTTGCTGGAAATCGAACGTCCAAGAAAACTTAGTTTAGAAGGAATGATGAAGTGTAAAGTGATTAGGATTAGGAAAACCATCGAAGGGAGGATTGTATGAACAAAGTCTGTGTTATGAGAGGGAATTAAGAGAGGGAAAGGAACAAAAGTTAAAGGAAATGAACAAAGTCTGTGCTATAAAAAGGAATAAAAGTTTAGTGATTCGAAGTGTTCGGATCGAAACCGAGGCGATAATCGAGTATTTTGACTTTTCACGATTCGTCAATTTCTGGCCAACTTTGAGAGGCCATAACTTCTTCATCCGATGTCCAAATGAATATCCGTTTTCAGCCACTTCTTCATTTCTTTGCCCTCTACAACTTTCATGTGGCCAAGTCATGATTTAGTCATTTTGAGGTCCGTTTTGGGCTCAGAAAGTCATTTACTGCTATAGTGACTTTCATGATCGATCATGGAAGGCCATGATTGATCATGGTCCTCCAGAGTGATGGAGACATAAATAAACGATCGTTTGATATTGCGTATAGATTGAACAAAAAACTTTTGCTAAAACCCTTTAAGTATAAAAGGATTTCACCTTTGTGGATCATGTAGAGGATCCATATGAGAAGACTAGGGTTTGAAAGTATCAAATTACGATTTGGTCACTCGATGGGCTGCGAAAATTAATTATTTTCGCCACCGAACGACTTCTGATCGTCCTGATTTTTCACGTTATAAAATTAGCTTTGCGTTCCAAACGACATATCCGAATATCAGCCTGATCCAACGGTGCAATCAAAAGTTACAATTGATTTACAACTGCTATGCCGAAAACCTAAAGATATTCTATTGTATTCCTTCCACCATCAAATCTTGCACCATGTGTGGGTTACAGTATCACCCAGATTTTCTCCTCTCTCAATATAACAAACCCTAACTCATGAGAATTATTGTTATCTTGAGAAGAGACAAGGCCGGCATATATATAAGGATACGATAGGGACCTTAAGGAGAAATAAGTTTGGGCTTCCTATGGAAAGTTGGAATCCTAATTCTACTATGAATTAGTTCCTTCCATAAATTATAATTCGCACCACTAAAGAATTATAATTGCACTCCCGTCCTTATCTCAAAATTTAATATCGAGCTCCTTGTTATTAAATACTTATTATTCTCCCCACATTAAGATTACATATAACCGTCATTTAAAAAATTACTGACAATTATATTTAAATGAATTCTTAATCCTTGAGCTTACCACTTAATTTATTTGACATGTCTGATTAACATAATCTACCTGCAGGGTTTAACATGATCAAAACTTATAAGCTTCTCAAGGGGCTATCATCAATCCCTATACCGGGATGTGGATTCTGTCAATAATTAATATTCATCATACATATAGTGTTGTCATCCAATTCACGAAGATTATTGATCCATAAATGAATCTCACTCTTAATAAGTCAAAACAACAAACACTAAATATATATGTTTATTAATTATTTCAAGATTAAGAGCATAAGTAATCATAATAACCATGGGATTTTAAATTTTTTTATATAGTCTGTATAAAAACAATTAACCCCAACTAGTCCTATTCAATACACACAAAGTGTATTAGCACAACGAGTTAAAACTATACCGTTTCTGTAGTTAAGAAAAACTACTAAAACTTGTGCTACAATCCTACCGATGGTTGTCCAATTCTATCTAAGACTGTGAACCATTAACCTTATATTCCACAAGAACCGGTGATATAATCTTCTGTGCGTAAGATATACTCTACACACCAAATCATCTACTATATGGAATAAAAGACACACATGCACAATATTTAAATAAATAATATAATGCAACCATTGCCCATAAAGATTCTCATTAAAATAGCAAAATCAAGTTTATAACATATCCAAACCAACAAAAAAATTATGGCTTTTAGTATATCACTCTAACACAGAGGAGTTTTATAAGGGTTCATGATCGATCATGGGGGACCCAAGATCGATCATGGTTCACCTGAATGTCGGTTTTGAGCTCTTTTAACACATTTTTAAGTCATTTAACACCCATACAACCCCGCTTTCGAGCACCCAACTTTGAGAGGAGTCAGGGAGAGTCTAAAGAGCTCTAAAGAGAGAGAGACAAGAGATTCTACACATCTCTCATCCCTCATCCAAGATTTGAGTCCCGAATCGCTTTCTCCTTCACTATTCATCATCTTTCCCTCTTTATTCTTCTATTGGAGCTTGCTTTGGAGATAGGGCTTTGGCGGTACGGATTCGGCTTGTCTAAGGTGGGACACTAGTACTAAAACTTGTTCTCCAATGTTTGATTGATGTGTTAGAAATTTAAACTACAAATTGGGGAGTTTTCATTATAATCATTGATTGTTTGCATTTCTTGGGGTTTGGGCTAGACAATTCTTAGATTAGTGATAGATACTAATAGATTATCACTCATACAATGTGATTGATCATCTAGTTCCACGATTTAGCATGCGCACCTAGATATTCATGTGAAAACCGCTTCGTAGTTACTCGTATGACTTATAAATTAGGGTTTTTAGGTCTTGTGCTTATAGATGGATGATGGTGAGATATTAATGATAATGACACACACCTATACCACTAGGTACGATTGAAGGGTATTATTTATGGTATGTGTGGTGAAAACCCACTACGGTGGAGCGTTATGCCTTAAAGTGCAGGTCTAGTGGTATATGTGGAGTGTGGTAGGCACTAGTAACAAGAGTTTAATCCCGATACTCCTTAGAACACATAAAACATAGTTGTTAGGGAACGGATTACCTCTGGTCATGAATACGAACATCTAGGCGAGTTGTATTAGTATGACGGATGAGCTAGAATCATAATAACCAATACTTGGCTTGATAGGATAACATGAGTATCATCATAAAATACCTAATGAGATATATGACATTAATAATGAACCAATTGGCCTTATTATAAGAATAATCACGTGATGATAAACATATGGAGTACATGAGTGATGAATACTCTTGTCGAAATAATTAACAGTAATGTCAATGATGACAAATGGATAGTGGGCGATTGTATGATTATATATATGACGATGAGCCATATGTGTGATGTATGATTAATGATGATGATGATATTCATTGTGGGAAATGAATAAATGTGATGCTTGTTACTGTGATCACACATATGGGCTGGATATGATTGACCGAGCATCGGGTAGCTCCCAGTGACTCGAAGACGGGCCGCCTATTGCCACCCATGGGTGAAAATTCCTAAACCGTGCACGAGAAAAATGAAGTCGGTGACTCCAATGGTGGTTGTGTGTGTCTACAAAGGAGAGCCCAATCTGTGTATCTTGCCTTCCCACAGGACTATGTGTTCGGGGCTATAGTGTTTCCCCGGCTAGCGGAGCAGGTCCCATGTGCCACTACTTACCCAAATGGTGAGTCCCCGGGAGGTAGTTGGGCTACTAATGGTCATCACCCTACTAGGGTATCGCCTGGTGTAGTTTCTCTAAGGTGTCGTGGAAGCTTGTATGGGCGTTCACCTCGTTAACTATTCGGAGTGTTGTTCCCCGGAAAAGTGACCGTCGTGTGGGCTATCTCCGAATGACCTATTTGGAGAACTAAATTCCTTAGCCACCGCCCACATAGAGGAGACATGGACAAGAACTTTTAATCCTTCGGGACTTGCTGGATTCTCTGTTTTGGGCCTGGTCAGATTGAGGAGTGAAACCGAGGCATTATACAGGAGATATGATACGGATCGATGTGTTGTGAATGTGAATTGTTTATATTATCATTATTATTATATCGTATCATATCTTGTATGGCATGGTTGATTATATATTGCCTCGGACAAGTGTACCTTTAAGTAAGAATAATGATATAGACACTATCGTAAATAAACAAAATATACATAGGAAAGCGTTGGCCACTCATAATGTACTAAGACATAAAGTGGAAAGTATTAATAGCTAATGGCCATAGAAGCCTGGTATACAAGTGTGAGTATGTGGTTTGGTTGTGAGGAAGAAATAGGGATAAAGCCTTGTAGGTGGCCAAGTATGGAATCCATAACGTACTATAACTAAAGAGAAAATAATAGATACTTGGCCAATTGTCACCACTTACAGTCTAGGTACCGAATAACATAGTATAGCCTTAAGTTACACTTGAGAGCAATTCAAGTAGTTTTATATCCACAATTCCCTAGCAATGTGAAAGTTGGCTTAGGGCATTCCATGGGAAGTCTGGGGACGGAATAGGTTGATCGAATAGTCAGCTTCCTAGTGACTAGGATAGGATTGCTAGTGGGATTTGCACGCACGGGTGTGTGAGTTGCATTGCACTGCTTGGTTTTCAAACTACTGCATTAACGTAAAACAATTATTTTCTATATAAACCTATATAGTTCCCACTGAGCTCGGATTTGGCTCACCCCATTTTCTAAACAGTTTTGCAGGTCAAGCATCGGGTATTTGCGCGTGGTCTATGCATGGACTTAGTTGTATATTACCTTTTGTTGTATTAAACTCCTTGTAATTATGTAATGGACTATGGATTTGTACAAACGTTATATATATATATATATATATGTGCAGTTGGATGTGATTGTGTTTGTGTGAATGTGCTTTGTAAACCCCACAGGTTTGATTTTTATTTAAATAGACTCCACATGCCGAGCATTTGTAAAATAGGACTTTTTATTTAAGAAAAGTTTTTAAAAGTTGTGATTTTTTATATTTTAAACCCGCCATCGTGCACGGCATCCGTGATTCACCAGGACTCAGAGGTAAAAATCTCAGAACCGGATTCGGGGCGTCACATTGAGGGCTGTATGCCCTAGCCTTGGGGGCTTAGATCCGGATCGCAGTGCACTGTAGAGTAAATCCTAGATGTCAAATGTGGATTGAGGTTGAGGAATATAAGATTAGTGCCTATACTTCTCTTATACCCTTTATCTTTACAATATACTTCCTTACTTTGGTATATTGTACTTTGGAGATGTATATACCTTATTATTACTATTTACATATGTCTTAGCAGTACCTTCGGATATATTTTTCTCGTATTTTCGGGAATGGGATAGCATTTGGTGTGCATCACATATAAAAAGGATTTTATAACATTTGCATGGCATTAATATTATATCCTTATAGTCTGCGCATAAGGTAATAGTATGAGTATATATATATATATACGTATGCATACGACTCATAATATGTTCATTATTTCACGTCGCGTGTGCTTTTACTACATTTACTTTCTTATGATATAAACCCTATAGTTCCCACTGAGCCCTTGTTTGGCTCACTCCCATTTTCCAACAGTTTTGCATGTACTTCTTTGGGGCAATACGAATACGGATCAGAACCTCTAAGGACCATGCGTAGTTGTAGTCATCCGTGGATGACTTGTAGTTATAGACTTATATGTATTAGTACCGTTAATATTGTTTGTATCATTAAATTGTATTTACTTCAATTCATATGAGTTGTAAGGCCTTTTATTTAAGATTGGGACCTCGTTAGAGGGTTTGAATTTTACAAAACATCATTATCGTGAATGTGGAGTTTGATTGTGAAGAAAAGACAGTTATAGTTTTTAATTGTTTATATACAGGGTGGTTTTGTTATAAATACGAACCCCATATGCCGAAATTTTCTGAAATAAGGCCTTCTGTGTAAAGTACTATTAGATAAGTTTTAAATTATGCATTTCATAACCCGCCGTCGCGTACGGCACCGTGATTAATTGGGTTCTGGAGGTCTAAACCTCATAACGGAATTTGGGGCGTCACAAAAATCGCTTGTCCTAGGAGGACAACATCACTTACAATGGATGATGGATCTATAATTACAGTAGCACAGACCGAAATTTCATAATAGCCTTTACGGATATAAGGATCAAGGTAAAGGGATTCAAATCCGTCCATCTATGTTGTGACGCCGTGCGAGCGAGGAGTACTCCCTTGGGATGAGAAATTGTAGCTTAAAGGGGGCATCCCACATCAGAAGATAGGGGATCCTTGGAGACCCATATAAGTAAGATATGGTCGCTAATTAAGTACGAGGCCTTTTGAGGGCTCACAGGCTTTGGATACCTTAAGAACTCCAAAGTTAAGCGAGTAGAGGACCAGAGTAATCCCAGGATGGGTGACCCCCTAGGAAGCAAGTCGTGAGCTCTCAAAAACAAAGCCGGAAGGGTAGATGTTCCGGGGCTGAGGCCTGGATGGACACTACCCAGAGCGGATAATATCGTATTGAGCTGCGATTGGGTCGTTACAAATGGTATCAAATCGGAATCTACAGAGTACGATGTGTCGACGAGGACGTCGATTCCCTTGGGGGGAAGGATGTGACGCCCTGCGAGCGAGGAGTACTGCCTTGGGAGGAGGAATTGTAGCTCAAAGGGGGCATCCCACATCGGAAGATAGGGGATCCTTGGAGACCCATATAAGTAAGATATGGTTGCTAATTAAGTACGAGGCCTTTTGGGGGCTCACAGGCTTCGGATCCCATAAGAACTCTGAAGTTAAGCGAGTAGAGGACCAGAATAATCCCAGGATGGGTGACCCCCTGGGAAGCTGGTCGTGAGCTCCCAGAAACAAAGCCATGAGGGTAGATGTTCCGGGGCTGAGGCCTGGCTGGACACTACCCAGAGCGGACAATATCATACTGAGGTGTGACCGGGTCTTTACATATATAACCTTATCAACCTTCTCCACTAATTTCAAAAATGGAGTCGGCCCTGATCCAGAAGCTCGTGATGAAAAAATAATAACATTTACGCTAGAACGAGACTTTTCGAGGGCACGAAAATAAGTGCTAAGTGTATGTTATACTGGGAAAGAAACATCAAGTATAAAATAAGGCAAGACTCAATAAGGATCCGCACGCATTACTCCTCTAGGTCACTCAACTACCCATGAACCCCGCCAAGAAAATCGGACCTATTGTTCTGATACCAACATGTGACGCCTCGAATCCCGTTAAGAGGTTTTCACCTCCGGGACCCAGTTAATCACGCTGTCGTACCCGACGATAGGTGTAAATTATAAAGTAAAATAAATTAAATCCATTTATAAAAAATTTGGCATGTGAAATTTATAAAATGCAATATCCGCCCCATAAATAAAAATAATATTTTCAATCCAAATCATCTCACAAACAATTGATTTAATAAAACTAATACTCCACATCTGATACACTTTATCAGAGTCCGTTTAAGTATGAGTTTATACAACAATCCCAAATCCATTTAAAATAAATACAAGTGTCATAAAGCGTAATATAAAAACATGAATGGCATAGTCCTTAACTAAAGGACTACAAAGTTGTTAAAGACCATCAGAGCTTCTATGGACGTACAACTCGTGCCACCCTCGACTATGAACTTGCAAAACTGTTGAAAATGAATGAATGAGCCAAATCCGGGCTCAGTGGGAATTATAAGGGTTAATACAGAACATAGGGATTTCATTTGAAAACATATGTATCTTATTTAATAAAAATAGATATTTAGTAGGGGACAATGATATGATGCAGTGCAATATAGTTCATCATGTATGCATACTAAACCCGACTAGGCCTTCTTTCCCAAGTATCAAAATTGTTCCTCAATTATCCAATAAGGTGTGAGGTAGGCTAATCTCCTAAGCCATGTATTCATAGTTACAGTTTTACTTTTAAATACAATATTTCATCCATACTTGGCATGCTATAAGGCATCACATCAATCGTATACATGATAGAGTACATATACATACATACACATTGACATAACTCAAGTATCCAGCCTTAGCTTACCCCCACAGTACACTAGGCCTAGAACTCTGGTTCCCGAAGGCCTAAAAGCTCTAACGAATCATGTATCCTCCTAATGAACGAACTACCTAGGGACTTGATCCTAACTTGTACTTCATTTGGAGTTAAACCCATGCAGGCCAATTTCCCACGAACTATGCTCCAAATACTTAACAAGTGGACACCCGTTCAGGCACGTACGTCGAAGGACGGAATTACACAAACTAATATGCAACCGAGGAAGCTATAAACCCTAGAACTACATCCCCTCTCTCATTCATAGGGAGGCTGAATACTTCAATACGACTGGCAGCCATATGACCACCATATCTCAATTAATCTCCATAGTCATAATTAACCATCTAGGAATTTTCGACTGTGAACAGCAATCGTGATCTAAGCCCCCAACGCTAGGGTATGCAACCCCTAAGGCTGGGTCCCCCCGTGGACCACCTAGATGTGTAAGGTATGGCGCCACGCACGGTCCCCCTTGCTGGACCATAGAGTATGCTGCTAATATAGCGGGGTCCCTCTACACGGACTAGGGTATGTAACCGCGACGGCTAAGTCCCCCTTGGACCATCAGTGCCATGCACATATACGTACAAATATGTATATATATATGTAATTCATGTCCTCCAAGGACCAACATAATAACAATAATAACAATCTCCATCCATTCAACATAAATATGAATATATACACACATATATGTAGAAAGTCAATACGGAATCATCACTTAGAAATATAACAACTTGTATAATCATATACAAGTGTTATGACCATTCATAGTATTTTCAGTTATCCTTATCTTCTTGTTTTCTAAGCTGTACGACTAGGGCCATACGCACTCTACTCAAGTACTTACGCCACATGCACTAATTCAAGTGTTAAACATAAATAATAATTTTCATCATTAAACTCTAACTGCGGTTCGTGTATGCAACTAGTTCTAGTGTTATCGCATTTATGTTCCTATTAGTGGACTTTAATGTAAAACTCAAAGATAATGTCCTACTCGAGTATTTTATGGCATAAAAGTGTATATCTAGGTTTTATAACCCATAATCCATCATTCGTTAAAGCGGAAACCTTCAAAACCTCTAATTTTCCCAATTACCTAGTTTATATGCTTAGCCTCCACGTGGGTTTTTGTATAATACGCAAGGGCAAACTCTAATACAAAAATCTAGTAGCATAAGTATCCTTAATTGTAGTTTATAAGACGTCCTTAACCCTAATTTAAATCCTTATCCTGAAATTCCCCTAGTACATGGTTTATACCATAGCTAACAAATGGGTATGATATGTATATGCACATGTAAAGCTCATATCGTGATAATACTTGTTTGTAAGTCTGATTTATGCAATAATCTATCAATTTGTATCATTAATTGAGTCTAAAACATAACCAATTCCATATGCACGCCCCAACCAAGGGTTTCATGAGAAAATACCCATTTGGGTATGAAATTACCAATAGGACAAGAATAAGTTAGAAAAGAGTTTTAATAATATTGTTCCCACCTTATATGGAGCTTCCCTTGAGCCATGAGTGGTGGTTCCAAGCTTTGATGCCGAATCCTAAAGCTTTGACAAGACCCTAACTTGTAGCAATGGAGGAATCAAGAGGAGGACGAGGATGAATAGTACACTTGCATACAAATCTTAGATGAGGGTGAAGAAACTATTAAGAATCATCAGTTTATCTCTTCAAAATCTCTCACTAAAACTCTTTTAAGGGCTAAGGAGGTTTGTGGGTCGAAATGGGAAGAGGAGAGGGTTTTGGTTATATAAAAATGGGGTCTAAGCACTAGAAAATTCGAGTTTTGACCACTCATGAGGTCATCAGTCAACTGAGGCATAGTCATCAGTCGACTAATGGGTACTGATGCCCACTAATGCTGACCACTACTGGTATTTCGGTCATAACTTTTTGCTCGGAACTCGGATTGGGGTGATCTTCATGTTCACGAAAAGGTATTTAGAAGACCTACAACTTTAATGAATGAAGTGTTCTCAAATTCTGGATATATAATTCCCAAAAATTCTTTGAAGACAGTGCTCTGCCGAAGCGCTACCAAGCAAACATAATTTATTAATCTACCTACTTCGCACGATGTTTTAACCAATGAGGAGTAAGAATTGGACTTTGGTCACACGAAAGTTGTAGATAGGATTGAGATGAAGGCGTCACTGCAAACAGAGAGTCGTTTGGGCCTCAGATAAAGACGTTATGGCTTCTTAAAGTTGGCCAAAAATTAACTTTTCTGAAAAGTTCAAAACATGCAATTTATTTCCCGTTTTAGATTCGAGCCACCCGAATAACGAAACGATTGATCCCACAAACTTAATATATCTAATATGGCCTGTTAGAGGTTTCGGGTCGAATATAAGAGGCTTGGAGCCCAATGTTCACGATCTAACGGCGATAAAGCCTTAACCGGGCTTAATAGAAAAATTAACTCACAAATGGAAATCCTGGGCGCTACACTACACTTTATTAAACTCAATATAATTAATGGAGAAAATTTACTTACCTTTAGAACAAGAGATGAAATCATGTTTGATTTTAGTGTTGGATTATAATCTTAAATCACATAAGCATGTAGGATCCTAATCATGTCTATTCTCAAGAGATTGAACCTTAGAAAATGTACTTGTATCCATGATAATGTACCGTGCAGAAGTTTGTGCATTTATGGCCTTCCAACATCAAATCCTGGAGTGCTTAACGAGACCCCTCTCTCTGATGGGGCAAAGGAGTAGAGCGTACAATTGTTTGACCTGGGAACCAGAACCCTAAGGGGTTTTTTACATACTACGTCAATAGAGTCCTATCAGCCCTAGTTTGACTAGTGTTGGGTCTATACACATTACAAATATCATACCCATTAGACATATTGGATAGCTTATGTAACATAATTGTTTAACTAAATGTATACGCCTAAATCATGATCCATAGTGTATCAACATATCCACATTGGTATGCACCGGTACACATGAAGTATTTCCAACAATCTCCCATTTTAGCTACACATATATTCCTAGTACAATTATTATACATAATACTAAAGTGCATGCAAAAGGCTAAATATCATAACTTTAAAACAATGTGGTCCATTCATAAGTCAATATGGAATAATAGTAGCCTTCATTACACTTATATTTGTCACTAAACCCACATCCATGGTCATTACATTAACACATTTAATGCATTGATCAAGTATGGATGTGTGACATAGGAGTACTTGCAAAGTTGAATCAATCAATGCCTATTTCCAACTCGTCTTACTTTACATTTTAATGAGATCAAGCTTAATTTTTTCAATCTTAATGTTAAGCCTGTTGAGAATGGTTTGCTCAAACCATTAATCATTCATCGAAAAATTGTATAACTCAATAAGGGTTAATAAGTAAGGTAATGTCACTCAATAGTGTTAAGGCCCTTTCAAATAAAACCACACATATGGACCAAAGGTTTTTAAGTTGAGGACAATATCGTTATTTTGTGTGCTGACTGGTGGTTTAGTCGGTACCTTGGGCTTCAACCTGGTATGCCGGTGAGGGCAATAACTGGTACAAGAGCTGGTGGTAAGTCCATAAGTTTGGAGTAGCACGAACAACTAGACTCAATGGAGCCTAAGCCGGTAAGTCACTATAAAAATCTTCCCGATTACTAGACTTAGTGGAGCCTATGGTGGAGTCAGATTCATAGAAGCCAAAGGTGAAATTCTTACATCCTACGTACACCGGGGTACTATCAAGTGGTTGTGCAGGTTCCTCGAGTAAGGTGAAATAAGGTATACTTCGAGTTATACATTAGTCAAGGTGGATGATTGTGCATACAATGTTGAGTGGTGATTTACATTAATAGTACAAAGGTGGATCCAATGTGACTTGCAAGACCAGAGTAAGTCCAAGGTGGAGATTATTGAGAATGGTTAGTTCAAATCCTTAATCCCACATTGAAAAATTGTAGAACTTAATAAAGGTTAATAAGTAGGGTAGTGTCACCACATAGTAACGAGACCTTTTAAGATAAAACCACAGGCCTGTGGTCCTAAGCTGTTTAAGTTGGGAACTATATCGTTACTATGTGCATGGACCAATGGGCTCAGTCTGTAAGCCTAACCCTATGTGCCGGTGAAAACACCAACTAGTACCAAAGCTACTGGTAAGTCCACAAGCTTGGAGTTATACGTGTAGCTAGACTAGATGGAGCCTATGCTTGTAAGTTGTTATAGATATCATCTCGATAGCTGGACTCAGTGGAGCCTGTGGTGGAGCTAGACTCGAAGAAGCCAAGGGTGTAATCGCTACAGCCTACGTACACTGAGGTACTGCCAAATGGTTGTGTATGTTCCTCAAGTAAGGTGAAATATGGTGTATTTCAAGTTGTACATAAATCAAGGTGGACTATTAGCGCCGAAGAAAAATTTCGCGTTATGGTAGCCCAAGTGCAGGGACGTCAAATTGTAATATAGTCTCGGAAATTCGAGTTTCAAACCATAGGGATAGTCGAAAAGGAATGGAAAGGATTACAAATTAAATGGTTTTTCTTGTTTTGTAAGTTGGATTTGTTGTGAAACAACAAAGATGTAAATCAATTTGAAAATTAATAAGAAAACACTAAGGTATTAGGAAGCTAAGTGCGATTTAAGAAATGGTATTTACTAACTCATACAAAGACTTCAGCACAAGGCTTCTCGAGATATGGGGAATGTTGGTGTATCTCTTAATAGCAAGGGGTGCGATGCTAGGCGACTCATTCCCGGATGAAGCTATATCAAGAAAGAGACAAACAACATTCCTCTAAAGACGAAGCCATCATTCCTACCTCTTAGCTACGGGTGTGAAGCAAGGCAACTCATTCCCGATGAAGCTAATTCGAGATAGAAATAACAAATTCATCATGAAAAGATTTAACATAAAGCAAGTGTATGAAATATCATGATTTAGAGAATGAAAAATATAAAGTGAATCGTAACAATGAAACGGAACGAAGTTTATGGGATAAATTCATTAACTCATCGTTTATCATTTGAGAAAGAAAATAGAGAGTCTAAGTATTACCTAAGGAATAAGAAGCACTCAATATATCAACAAATGAATCAAAGGGAAGCCAAACAAATTTACAACCCATCCATGGGGTTTTAAGAACTATTCATAATCTCTACAAAAAGGAAAAACTCCATGGATGGGGGAGGGAGAATACAAGCTTTCTAGAACCATACAAATATGTTGTATATTCATTAACAACCAATAACTAAATATACAATGCATATCAAGTCTTGACTTAATATGAAAATACCTAGAAAGCTTATAAAATGATAATATCGAAGAAGAATAGGATTCACAAATATTTAACAACTTTAAACATGGATTGAGTCAATAATCACCGAAAATAATATCACAATCAACTTCCTTAACCTTAGTAAGGGACTACTCCATAATAAATGGAAAAACAAATACTATATATGAAGAAATCATTCTTACCAATCAAGAACTTATAAGAGAAAAATGAAGAAAAGATACATTTTAACTCTCCCTTCTCTCTAGAACTCTTTTGTGTTCAAGATCAATAATTAATTCTATCCTATGATCCCCTAGACTCAAAAACTAGCTAAAGATGTACTTTAATTAATTAACAAAGCAAGGAAAAATATCTAGGAACATTAATCCCTAAAAAAAGGGGCTAAAAGTAGAAGTTGGTGGCTGTCCCCGCCAGGCCATGATCGATCATGGGTCATTCTGCCTGCCAATGATTTGCACCAAGATCGATCATGCTTCTGGAAATTCTTCAAATCAGCACTTTTGCGAGCTTTTGACAAGCACTTGATCACTTCTTGTATGTTCATTGAATCTTATGCCTATGAACACACAAAACACACCTAGTGGGGCGATATTAGAAACAAACTTCCTAAGACACTAATCTCAAGATAAGCGAATAATTAGGCAGAATTAATCCAAATAAACGCGTCAAGTCACTCTGTAAATGAGTGAACAAATGACAATATTAGGCGCTTATCAACTCCCCTCAACTTATCTCTTGCTAGTCCCTTAGCAAGACAAAAATATATATAATTACAAAAATAATGCTCTATACAAAAAGTTGTTAACATTTAAGTTCCCAAAGAAGACAAGTTGCATCTCGTGAAGGTTTTCAAAAATGATACCCACAAATATTAGAAGTTTGATCATGATGAACGACGGGAATGAAGATTTCAAGTTTCAATTTGCAAAGCAAGATGCACTAATATCAGATTTCCAGAATGACGGACTTTTGAATGATCATCTAATTCGCCTATCTCCTTTAGAACACAATCCCATATTCCCTATTGCTCACATGTTAGAATTTGGATCAATCAATTCCATATAAACATAAAGAGCTATAATCATTCGAGAAGAAAGAGAGAACTTTTTCAAAAACAAAAGCTCCAAGATTTATCGATTCTAAGCACTTTCGTTATCTTTTACTTGGAAATTTTGCTAAATTAGATCAGGGTGATTTTCATCTCTGTGGGGGGCAGCGGTCGCACTTATGAAATTTTTACATAACTTGCTCATTCATTGGAGCTCAAAGGAAGCTATTCACCCTTTCCCATATTGTAACCTTTCCCATGCTTTTGTCCTCTCATTAGAGGATCTTTTTGAAAGAGCTTCCATCATCTTTGGACAAACATTTCTCTTCTCTCAATGAAAATAAATCTAGGTGTTATTACCAATTTAGAAACACCCAAAGCAATCTAGTTTATGGAACAGGGAATATATCAAAATATAAGACAAAGTGAAGCAAGGCAATTTAGATTATCATTCAAATTCCTATGTAGATCGAAGAATTCATGCCAAAAGCTAATGAAACAATAGTCTTCATTAAAAAAAATCAATTAATCATCAATTTTTAAACTTCACAAGATTTCTAATTTTTTTTTCTTTAACAGGTCTCTCTATATTCATGGAATTTGTAACACTCTATGTTTCAATAGGTGTATTTTCGTTAATTTAGTTAGCTATTTGTCCGATTTATTCGTGGACTTAGACAAGTCCGAATGTTCCAACATGTCACTTTGGTGTTATGGATAAAAATATGGAAAATTTGATTTTATTTGGAAATAGTTTGAGCAATTTGGTGCGTTCTTGGAAATTTTGGTGTATTATTGAATATTCGATTTTTCTACTTTTCTTATATTCGGTTCATCGACCTAGGAAGGTCCAAATTGAATTTAGTCTTTTTTGACACGTCACATTATAGTTATTAAACCTTCCAATAAAGTTTCATTAAATTCGGACATCATTTAGGCATTTTTGAGTATTTAGTAGAATTGAATTATATCCTTAATGATTCCTACAAATCTCGTTTATGATTCATGAACTTTTAGACTTCCGAATTCAGTTCCATTTTTTCCAAGATGTCATAAATATCTATTAGGAATATTCTGGAAAGTTTCGGCGCTATCGGAATTGAAACGAGCACTTCGGAGGCATTTTTCGAACACGGAATTTCTACTCTTCAGTTGGATTTTAATCGACTTTGGAGACTCATAAATTCTTCATGAATTATCCAAATTCCACTCCGTAAACTCCAATAGTTTCATCATATAATAATTTACAACTTTTGTGTTTTGACCGAAAGCTAGTTCACGCTCCTCGATGGTCAAAACAGAGTGCGAAGTAAGCCCATTAGCAAAAATCAAATTATGTTGAATTTTGGCAGAGCACTGTCTTCGACCAAATTATGGTATTAATCTATCAAGAATTTGGAGAAACTTCCTCTTGTGAAATTGTAGAACTTTGAATTAGATTTCCGTTGATATAAAGATCATCCAAATCGGTGTTCCGAGCAAACAGTTATGGCCAAAATGCGAACAGTGCACCATAACACCTTTGGTCAATCTGGGTTTGACCAAGTCAGCTAGTTTTTAATTGGCTTTGACCAGCTTTGGCCATCTTCTTCAGTCCATAAAACACCATTAAAACCATAGGAAATATGTATACACTTCTAAAGAGAGAAAGGGTGAGAAATAGGAGATATCTAGCTCAAATCAATGGTTTTTACTCCGAAATTGTGGATTTATCACGTTTTTGGCGTGGCGAGTCCATTTCCTAGCTCGGCTTTCTCGATCGGTGGCTGTAGGTTGTCACTTTAGGACTCTCCTTTTTTTTCCAGAAGTGATTAAGGTGGGAATCTCCCCTTTTTCTCTAATTCTTTGAATATATTGCTTGCTAGAGAGATAATGTAGTCTTTCGGTATCAAAATCACCATTTTCTTTGCATGTGTTAGGAGAAATTGATATTTTTATGATATGAGCTTGCATTTAGATGTTTATAACACTAATTATGATGTATATGAAGGTTTATTATCATGCATGTTGGTATTTTTGGACTGTTTTGTGATTTTGGTACCGAAATGACTAGAAATCAACCCATGTATGTCTAATACTCACTAAACTACATGTTTTTCTTAAATTTCTAGAATATTATGCCTCCAAATACATGATTAAATCCATTAGTTAGATATTCATGTGGTGATTTATGAATTTTCTAAGGTCTAGTGTTACCCCCACTTGCTAGTTTGGATTAAACTCATGAAATTGGAAGATTTAGCAAATGTTAATACAAGGCATGGATAACATGAGCATGTAAATTTAATTCTGAATATGCATAGTATTTCATTGTCTCTTAAACTATGTTTAGACATGTTAATTGGTGGGTTGTTGCCTTACCAAGTGGTCTAGAACTACATTTTTATTGTTTTGCACTTGAAAAGGGCATTACTTGAATGAAGAGTATAGTAATGGTGCAATGCATAACTTACACAAATCTGAGAATTTTAACCATTAATTTATGGTTTTTACTAAATTATGGTGTTGGTCCTTTTTTTTTTAAGATTATACAAAGGAACTTTGTATAGAAAGATAGTATGATTTTGCCAAAAGCAGTATATTTAACCCATGAAATGGCATTTGTATTATTATTGTGAAGCTAAGAAATTTATTCATGAGAATTGTTGAGATAATTGTTTTAACTTTATTCATGGGTTATTACTACTTTAATTATTAAAATAAAACCCTGGGCATTACTACTACCATTCGATATTAAGATATTGAGATTGTTGGAACCGGATAAGGACCGGTATATAAAATGCTTGAATTATGTTATTGCACAGACCCATGGTAAAGATGGGGTGCTATAAATCTAATTACCAGTGCACAGATCCATGGTAAGATGGGGTACGTTTATGAGTAGTATATTCTGTCTAGTACCGGTATTAGGTCGAGGAGGAAGAGAAAGTGGATGGATGTTTATACAACTATCGTGTCAGATACGTATTGATAATTAATAAAATTGTATTGATGCTTTATGTATGGTTTTCTTATAAATTTGTATAAATCAGGAATTTTGTTAATAATTGAATTGTGAACTCTCTTATATTGTAGTACGATCATGCATTGCATTTTCCCTTTCCCTATAGTTCCCACTGGGCCATTTATGGCTCATTCCCTCATTTTCCTTTCAGGTACACATCGTGTCTTGGGTAGAGGTCGTCGAGCAGGTCCAAGTTCATCTTAGAGTCTTCTCTGATGCCCCTATGAAATTAGTAGTTATAACTTCTAATTAAGTTTGAGTAATTGTACTGTCTATGGATGTACTAGTTGTATTTATCGAATTTGGATTGTAACAAATTTGAGAAGTATTCTAAATTTTTGCATTGCTTATTAAACAGGATGTATTTCTTAGTATTTACGAATACTTCATGCCGAATTTTTATTAAATTTCTTTACTTTGTTTAATTTATCAGTTATGTCTATTTGTCTATCTGCTGTTAATTAGATACGGCATCCATTAACACCTGCTTAATTAGGCGGGTTGTTACATTTGGTATCAGAGGATAGGTTCAAATTCCCTTCGCCGTGAGATATTGGGTAGATTAAGATCTTGCGTTTCCGTTCTACGTTAAGGTGGGGGAAGTTGAGTTTTTACTTTTCGTAAGCATAGGTGACAATTGAGTTATATTATAGTCAATCGCTGGCCAACGGATGACTATTTTATAAAATAATTGTCTACTGTAGCTAACTAGAGTTGAACTCAATGACGCACACTATCTGCTAGTATTTAAGTTTTGTCTCAACTGTATTTTCGAGATACTCCTTATATTTAGAGCTAAATTTTAAATTTCAGTAAGTATGAAGATTGTGGATTGACTTTTCTTATTTTAATGCTTTTGTGTGATCACTCGGAATATTGTTTAAGTTTAATTCTGAATCTCATATTTTCTTGATTCATTAGTTTTGTTTTTAAGATCTTGGATAGCCATGGTATTGGGATCCTTGGGACCTCACTATTTGGTGGAGAAATAAAATTATTTGAAACCTACAGTGATCTTTCTGACATCCTTGCCTTGAATTCTTGCATCGAATTTCCTACTTTGTACTCGATGACTTAAATACCACTAATTCAAATTTCGTTTTCTTTCGCAAGTCACCTTAGGGTTGTATGTTATTCTCGTGAATTTTGGTAAAAGCACGTATTTAGAATGATCGATTTTAGCTCTATTACTTCAAGACCTACGAATTACGTTTCCTCTTTTCCGAAAAGTCTTTATAAATCATTAGATTAATCTTAGAGTGTTTTTTAGGATATGGATTCTAAACAAGCATTTTTAGTATATTTTTTGAAAAACTTCAAATTTGGTCCAGGCTTGGTGTCGAATCGGTCCACCAGATTATTTTTTTCCGCCATACTTCAGAGCTGGACCAGTCTTCCTTTTTCTCCATATCAGTTTGTCGTGTATACGATTGGCTTTGGTTTTAACTCTCATGTAACCTCATACGTGTGTGAGTGAATGCTTGGAAAATAAATAGTAATTTTATTCTAATGTTTTAAAAGTTCTTCATGTGTTACTTGTTGGCTAGTATTACGTGCAAAACTAAAGGAATATTTGCCCAAAAAAAACTATAGGATCTTGATGGGAATTCCAAGTTGAATTATTTAAGGATATGTCAAGTTACGCATGTAATACTAAGATGGTTCCATAGTCTTCAACAAACATGTGTTATATAGAATTTTTAAACTATACCAAATGTTTTGAAACCTTAGGATATTTACAAAGTGTTTTTGAAACTATAGCAGGATGACAATATGTAACACTTTAGTGATTGCCTTCAACATTAAAAACAGAAGCTGATGTTTGGACACATGACTACAACATGTTATTCTTTCAAGGCTTTTTTCTACCTTATTTATTTAAAAGTATATCTTACTGTATATCAGGAAGTTTATTTCAAAAACTTGTAGTCCAAACAAGGACTTTTCCCAAGGTATGTTTTAAAGCAGTAATGTATTTTAAAAGGAAAGTTTAGAGATTTCGGTATAATGTTTTAAGTGTGGATTGAGATTTGGTTTAAATTCCGTTATTTTGAGTCAAAATTCGTTTGTTTTCTTAATTGAGTTCGCCCGATTCTTTAAGCGCATAAATTTCGTAATGCTTGTTACGGAGACTCTTAAAAAAAAATTAAGCGCATAAATTTCGTAATGCTTGGGGTTACCTCTTTTATAATGTCTCAAGCCTTTAGGAGACCTAACTTCCTACTGATTTTTTTGTGTTGGATATTGGCTAATTTTTGCCTTTTAGAAAAATTCTTTTACTGGTCAAGCTTTTGGGTGGCCTAAAAATTTTAGAAAACACTTTAAGACCATTTTTTTTAGTTTTAAGAATAATATATATCACCATATCATTATATGTCCACTCTATTAAGTGGTGTAATTTTTTTTATGGACATTTGCCTGCTATAGGAGTATTTATTCATCATAAAGTGTGTAGAAAATTGGGTGTAATCATGTATTTGATGGAAACTTAGTTCCAGAATCATTTAATATTGCGTATAGACCGAACAAAATTTTTTTTATGTAAAACCCTAGTGCGGAATCGGATTTTACCTTCGAGATCTCTCTAGTTTGATCTCGTCTCAGCACGAACAAGGGTTGATGGAGATGAATTGAGAAAACGGGCTCGATAGAACCTCAAGATCTTCTATCGTATTCCTTTCGCCATGCAATCCTGTACCGAGTGTGGGCTGCGGTATCACCAAGATCTCCTCCTCAACTCTCTACGGCACAAGCCCTAAATTCGTGAGAATTATTGTGTCGAGAGAAGTGGCAAGGCTGGCATATATGTAAGGCTACGATAGGGACCCTCAGGAGAAATAAGTGTTTGGGCTTACTATGGAAAACTGGAATCCTAATTCGACTAAGAATTGATTCCCTCCATACATTATAATTCACACCACTAAAGAATTATAATTGCACTCCCATCCTTATCTCAAAATTATATTTCGAGCTCCTTGTTATTAAATACTTATTATTCTCCCCATGTTAAGATTTCAGATAGCCGTCATTTAAAATTAAATTGCTGACAGTTATATTTAAATGACTTCTTAATCCTTGAGCGTACCACTTAACTTATTTGACATGTCCGATTAACATAATCCACCTGCAGAGTTTGACATGATCAAAACTTATAAGCTTCTCAAGGGGTTACCATCAATCCCTATACCGGGACGTGGATTCCGTCAATAATTAATATTCATCATACATATAATGTCGCCATCCAATTCACAAAGATTATTGATCCATAAATGAATCTCACTTTTAATGAGTCAAAACAACAAACACTACATATATATGTCTATTAATTATTTCAAGATTAAGAGCATAAGTAATCATAATAACCATGGGATTTTAAATTGTTTTATATAGTCAGTACAAAAACAATTAACCCAAATTGGTCCAGTTCAATACACACAAAATGTACTAGCACAACGAGTTAAAACTGTACCCTTTTTTGTAGTCAAGATAAACTACTAAAACTTGTGCTACAATCCTACTGATGGTTGTCCAATTCCATCTAAGACTGTGAACCAATGAACTTATATTCCACAAGAACCGATGATATGATCCTCTGTGTGTAAGCTATACTCTACACACCAACTCATCTACTACATCGAATAAAAGACACACACATGCACAATATTTAAATAAAAAATATTATGCAACCAATGCCCATAAAGATTTTATTAAAATAGCAAAACCGAGTCTACATATCAAAACCAATAATAATAAAATCATGGCTTTTAGTATATCACTCTAACAATAGTCGTTGTCCGTTGTGTAGGGTCTACCCTTTTAATGGTCCTTTCTTGGATTTGAACACTCTGGTCGCGTTTGTTGTGGCTAGTTACATAAGTCCATGTCGAGTTCTAGCAGTGGAATAAATAATTGTACCTCTTTCCAGCAGAACTTCTGGATGGCCTCTACCTTTATAAATCATTCATTTAGGAAGGTCATACTAGTATACTTACTTGAACTCGAGATTAGGTCTTCGCTTAACTCTTGCCCACTCTCGTTTCTTTGTCTGGTTATCAAAAATATTTTATTAGACATTATAGTATTATTGAGAGGGGTGACTAGTGCCATAACTTCTTCTTGTATCATTACCTTTTGGGGTCCGTTACTTGGGGCCTCCAGCGATCAGTTGGGCAGTCAATTTCCTTGAGCTTATAGTATAGGTTATTTCTCGATTTGATTGGTTGGTCGTTCCTTGTGGATGACTTTGAATTCGATGGGGCTAAATGAGATATTTATTAGAGCTAATAATGTACATTACCAAATATTTGGGGTCAACTTACAAAGTTCCGTGCAAAGATGGCATTTTTACGAAAATGTGTCAGGATCTCGATGGTCAATTTAAAGCACAGAAGAACTTTGATAGGTTCAAATAATGATGAAATCTAGATTATCTAGAATACTAGTATTTATTTTACTAAATTGCTCAGAGACGTATAAGGGCGCTAGAATTGGAACTTAGCAGAGCAATTGGACCGTAATAAAAGAGGGTTAATAAAGGGAGATAGCGCTTTGAGGATTATTCGAGATTGCTGGAGATTCATTTAAAATCAAAGGTTGTCTACGTCTAGAGACAATGCTGGAAAGAATAAGGGCGCTTGAATTGGAACTTACCAAATCAAAGATTTTTAAAATGATCCAAAAATCAAGTTAACATGGTTGGCCGAATAAGAATAGTTAATGAGGATGATAATGTGACTAAATTAGAGTGCACAGCAAATGGATGGTGCATAAGCAGATTCACAGAATAAACCAGTGAAGAATAACCTCTTAGTGGAAACCAAAGATCAAAAATCAGAGTAAAGCCTTCGGGGGATTATATGAGGAATGGTCCAAGTCAAGCAGCAACTGAAAACCATAGTATTGGGACTTCTATGTTACTGAAGGAATTCTAGAATGTCTCGGGCTAAGAAGAAATGTTTATATTTAATTTGGTACAATGTTTGATACGTTGGAAAGTACATCAAAATGGAAGGGGAAGTGGAAATTGGATTGTTCGGAAAACGGGCATTTTGCTCTAAAACTGTCCGGCTCTACACATACATGGTTAATAGAGGAGAGTCTAGTAAAATTATTATGAATTAGCCTGCGTTTGAATTGGAAGCTACAAATGATAGTTGGGGTTCATTAGCGGCAATGTTATCAGGTTACAAAAGGCTACTTGATTCTCAATTACTCCGAATTATTTCATCGTCCTTGTTTTGGTTTTGCCTTATCTAAAAGTCTTGTTTATTTTTAGTGTGATTCTCCATATCTACCATGGTTGTTAAGTTCTAAGATATATATATATATATATATCCTTGGGAGCAATTACATCTTAGTCATTGATGATCTGGGAAATAATCTTAACTAAAGTTATTGGAGGTTACGTACCAAGTCTTTCTAGTTTCATTCGATGAGATTACACCAAACCCTTGTCTTGCATAGTAAACATTTTATTCGTGCGTGTGTCTTTATCCTTGTAATGAGAAGTAATACTCGGTCTTCATTAGTGTCAATATATGATATGTCTGCGTGTGTGGCTTCTTTGTTTAGAGCTTGATAACTATTGAGTGGGTTTTAAAGTCCACATTATTCCATTTTGTAATTTTGAATTCAATCTCAAAGTAGTTTCCTTCAAAAGCTTGGATTACAGGTTTGACTACCTTTTTTGGCTTTATCGCTGTTAATTTGTGCAGGCTTAAATTTCGAGGACGAAATTTCTTAAGGGGGAAAGGTTGTAACACTCCGTGTTTCGATAGGTGTATTTTCGTTAATTTAGTTAGCTATTTGTCCGATTCATTCGTGGACTTAGACAAGTCCGAATGTTCCAACATGTCACTTTGGTGTTATGGATAAAAATATGGAAAATTTGATTTTATTTGGAACTAGTTTGAGCATTTTGGCGCGTTCTTGGAAAATTTGGTGTATTATTGAATATTCGATTTTTCTACTTTTCTTATATTTGGTTCATCGACCTAGGAAGGTCCAAATTGAGTTTAGTCTTTTTTGACACGTCACATTATAGTTATTAAACCTTCCAATAAAGTTTCATTAAATTCGGACTTCATTTAGGCATTTTTGAGTATTTAGTAGAATTGAATTATATCCTTAATGATTCCTACAAATCTCGTTTGTGGTTCACGAACTTTTAAACTTCCGAATTCAGTTCCATTTTTCAAGATGTCATAAATATCTATTAGGAATATTCTGGAATGTTTCGGCACTATCGGAATTTAAACGAGTACTTTAGAGGCATTTTTCGAACACATAATTTCTACTCTTCGGTTGGATTTTAGTCGACTTTGGAGACTCATAACTTCTTCATTAATTATCCAAATTCCACTACGTAAACTCCTATAGTTTCATCTTATATTAATCTACAACTTTTGTGTTTTTACCGAAAGCTAGTTCACGCTCCTTGATGGTCAAAATAGAGTGCAAAGTAAGCCCATTAGCAAAAATCAGATTATGCTGAATTTCGGCAGAGCACTGTCTTCGACCAAATTCTAGTATTAATCTATCATGAATTTGGAGACATTTCCTCTTGTTAAGTTGTAGAAATTTGAATTATCTTTCCGTTGATATAAAGATCATCCCAATCGGAGTTCCGAGCAAAGCGTTATGGCCAAAATACGAACAGTGCACCATAACACCTTTGGTCAATCCGGGTTTGACCAAGTCAGCTCATTTTTAATTGGCTTTAACCAGCCTTGGCCATCTTCTTCAGTCCAAAAAACACCATTAAAACCAGAGGAAATATGTATACACTTTTAGAGAGAGAAAGGCTGAGAAATAGGAGATATCTAGCTCAAATCAATGGTTTTTACTCCGAAATTGTGGATTTCTCACGTTTTTGGCGTGGCGAGTCCATTTCCTAGCTCGGCTTTCTCGATCGGTGGCTGTAGGTGGTCGCTTTAGGACTCTCCATTTCTGTCCAGAAGTGATTAAGGTGGGAATCTCCCCTTTTTCTCTCATTCTTTGAATATATTGCTTGCTAGAGAGATAATGTAGCCTTTCGGTATCAAAATCACCATTTTCTCTGCATGTGTTAGGAGAAATTGATATTTTTATGATCTGAGCTTGCATTTAGATGTTTACAACACTAATTATGATGTACATCAAGGGTGATTATCATGCATGTAGGTATTTTTGGACTGTTTTGTGATTTTGGTACCGAAATGACTAGAAATCAACCCATGTATGTCTAATACTCACTAAACTACATGTTTTTCTTAAATTTCCAGAATATCATGCCTCCAAATACATGATTAAATCCTGTAGTTAGATATGCATGTGGTGATTTATGAATTTTCTAAGGTCTAGTGTTACCCCCACTTGCTAAATTGGATTACACTCATGAAATTGGAAGATTTAGCAAATGTTAATACAACGCATGGATAACATGAGCATGTAAATTTAATTCTGAATATGCATAGTATTTCATTGTCTCTTAAACTATGTTTAGACATGTTAATTGGTGAGTTGTTGCCTTACCAAGTGGTTTAGAACTATATTTAATTGTTTTTCACTTGAAAAGGGCATTACTTGAATGAAGAGTATAGTAATGGTGCAAGGCATAACTTACACAAATCTGAGAATTTTAACCATTAATTGATGATTTTTAGTAAATTATGGTGTTGGTCCTTTTTTTAAAGATTATACAAAGGAACTTTGTATAGAAAGATAGTATGATTTTGCCAAAAGCAGTATATTTACCCCATGAAATGATATTTGTATTATTAATGTGAAGCTAAGAAATTTATTCATGAGAATTATTGAGATAATTGTTTTAACTTTATTCATGGGTTATTACTACTTTAATTATTAAAATAAATCCATGGGCATTACTACTACCGTTCGATATTGAGATATTGAGATTGTTGGAACCAGATAAGCACTGGTATATAAATGCTTGAATTATGTTATTGCACAGACCCATGGTAAAGATGGAATGCTATAAATCTGGTTACCAGTGCACATACCCATAGTAAGATGGGGTGCGTTTGTGAGTAGTATATTCCGTCTAGTACCGGTATTAGGTCGAGGAGGAGGAGGAAGTGGATGGATGTTTATACAACTATCGTGTGAGATACGTATTGATAATTAATAAAATTATATTGATGCTTTATGTATGGTTTTCTTATAAATTTGTATAAATCTGGAATTTTGTTAATAATTGAATTGTGAACTCTCTTATATTGTAGTATGATCATGCATTGCATTTTCCCTTTCCTTATAGTCCCCACTGGGCCATTTGTGGCTCATTCCCTCATTTTTCTTTCAGGTACACATCGTGTCTTGGTTAGAGGTCGTCGAGCAGGTCCAAGTTCATCTTAGAGTCTTCTCTGATGCCCCTATGGAATTAGTAATTGTAACTTATAATTAAGTTTGAGTAATTGTACTATCTATGGATGTACTAGTTGTATTTATCGAATTTGGATTGTAACAAATTTAAGAAGTATTCTAAATTTTCGCATTGTTTATTAAACATGATGGATTTCTTAGTATTTACGAATACTTCATGCTGAATTTTTATTAGATTTCTCTACTTTGTTTAATTTATCAGTTATGTATATTTGTCTATCTGTTGTTAATTAGATACAGCATCCGTTAACACCTGCTTAATTAGGCGGGTTGTTACAGAATTAAGCAAAAGAAAGGCAAACACAAAAACAATGGAATACATACCCCCCCCCCCCCCCCCAACTTCAAAGAAACATTGTCCTCAATGGAATGAGAACACGAAATGCAGGGAGGGGTTTCTTTGGCTATACTTTCCATGAGACAAAAGAAGAGATAAAAACAAAATTAAACAAAAACGGGTTAAAATTAGAATTGAATAAGTAAAAACCATAATATTAAACCATTAAAACAAAGTTCTAATGTTAACATCATGTCTAGATTCTAATACAACCCAAAAGCAAATAAATTAAAACTAAACATAAATATAATTAATAAAAAGTTCTCAGGTTCAGCAATATCATCACGTATTGGGAGGTGGGGGTGGGGGAAAACAACTATATAACGCCTCAAATTGTTGGCGTATGAACTCCTGCTGAGCCGCCATCTGTGCAGCCATCCGCGCTTCAACTCGAGCCTCAACTTGAGCTGCTATATCTGCCCCTAAACGATCTTGAAGCAACACCATAATCTCAACCCTCTCATTTATGCTAGTGAACCCGGTTTGCATCAAAGCATTCATCTGCTCGAACTGTTCTCTCATGAACTCCCGATTGTCATCCACCAGTCCCGAGCTTGCTCTTCGGCAACGTCTCGAAGGACCCGGAACATCTACTCCTGCTTCTTCTGCCCCCTTTTCTTCATCATCACCCAGTGGTGGTGCAACTGTGGAAGAACTCGACCGGTTCGTCAATTGACCAGCGACTCGAGTTTAGGTAGACAGGTTAAGTGGCGCTCGAGGCATATGATGCCCTGTGAGCGAGGAGTACTCCCTTGAGATGAGGAATTGTAACTCAAAGGGGGCATCCCACATCGGAAGATGGGAGATCCCTGGGGACCCATATAAATAAGAAATGGTCGCTAATTAAGCACGAGGTCTTTTGGGGGCTCACTGGCTTTAGATCCCATAAGAACTCCGAAGTTAAGCGAATCCCAGGATGGGTGACCCCCTGGGAAGCTGGTTGTGAGCTCCCAAAAACAAAGCCATGAGGGTAGATGTTTCGGGGCTGAGGCCTGGCTGGACGCTACCCAGAGCGGACAATATTGTACTGAGGTGGGACTGGGTCATTACAAATGTTATCAGAGCGGACCCCACAGAGTACGATGTGTTGACGAGGACGTCGATTCCCTCGTTCGCGTAAATAGTAATCCATCCTGGATTTCGCTCGAATGTTGCTCTTTGGGGGAAATCGTCCAGCGTATCGATGTAGACCGATCTCTTAATCACCACCGTCCTAGATTTGAAGGCGTAGTTCCATCACTCGAACTCTTATTGACTCCGAAACCCGCGATAGCCGCCTCTTGCGACTGGAAGGACAAGCAGCTTGATAGGAGGGTGAGAGGAGGCCATAGAGGAGTAATTTCAATATTTGAGGGAGTAGGGCTCGAATTTGGTGTGAAGAGAGAGAAAAAATGGAGTTTGCGGTGGGTTTGACGATTGGGGATCGAAATTAAGAGATTTGAGGGGTCATTTTAGGTGAGGAAGGATATATATGGTGTTTGGGGAGGATTTGGGGAGAATGGGGGTGAAGGGGTTAGGGCTCGAAGAAGAAATAGAAAGGGGGAAGTGAGAAATGGGGGCTTAGATTACGGTTCCCCTGTTTTAAGTTTGAACCATGATCAATCATAGTCAACCCATGATCGATCATGGGTAATTCTGCCCAGCCAAAATTTGTACAATGATCGATCATGGAATTCCCATGATCGATCATGCTACCCACTGCCCATCTTTTTGTCTTCCATGATCGATCATGCCTCACTCTGCCAGAAAATTTTTCCACCATGATCGATCATGGTCTAATCGGCCAGAAATTTTTTTATTCCATGCTTTTCTTTATAACACCTTATGGCTCCCCCCAACTTGGTCCGTTCATTCCGAATTACACTCGAATCTCTGATAAAAATTCCCGAATCTCAAAAATACTAATAAAAATATTATTTACAAAATTGACCCATGCTTGTTAGGCATAAGTGGGGTCTTCGAGAGGGGTGGACTCCTCTCGAGGTGAGAATTCCAAAAATGACTTAAGGCGTTGTCCGTTCACTTTGAACACAAAGCCGATTTTGGGATCCTCAACTTTCACAACCCCAAAAGGAAATACATGTCGGACAATGTATGGGCCGATCCAACGAGACTTTAACTTTCCCGTGAAAAGGTGCAGATGCGTGTCATAAACAAGAACTTTGTGCCCAAATTTGAATTATTTTCTCAAAATGGATTTATCATGAAAAATGTTGGCACGTTCCTTGCTTATGTTTGCGTTATCATATGCATCTCTTCTCAATTCCTCAATTTCATCAATTTGTAACTTATGGTCAAGCCCGGCTCTTTCCAAATCAAAGTTAACCATCTTAGTTACCCAGTATGATTTGTGTTCCAACTCTACTGGCAAATGACATGGTTTTTCATACACATTTCGATAGGGAGACATATCTAGAGTTGTTTTGTACGCAGTACGGTAAGCCTAAAATGCGTCGGTCAGTCTTAACGACCAATTCTTGCGGTTCGGTTTTAACATTTTTTAGAATATGTTTGATTTCCCTATTTGTCAACTCGGCTTGACCGTTAGTTTGAGGATGATAAGCGAGCAATACTTTGTGGTTTACACCATACTTTTTCATTAATGATTGAAATGGTCTATTGCAAAAGTGAGTACCGCCAGCGCTTATTATTGCTTTAGGGGTGCCAAAACGTGCAAGAATATGTTCTTTCAAAAATTGGATCACCACTTTCTGATCATTTTTCTTGCACACTTGGGCTTACACCCATTTTGAAACATAGTCTACGGCAACTAGAATGTAAAGATTACCGTAGGAGGATGGGAATGGTCCCACAAAGTTGATGCCCCAGCAATCAATGATTTCAATCATCAGGATTGGGTTGAGTGGCATCATATTCCACTTGGAGATCCCTCCAAGCATTTGGCATCTTTGACATGCCTTACAAAAACGTTGCGCATCCTTAAAGAGCGACGGCCAGTACAGTCAGCTTTGCAAAATCTTGGCGGTAGTCTTCTTTGCTGAGAAATGTCCTCCGCAAGCTTTAGAATGGTAGGAGGACAAAACTCTCTCCACTTCTTCATCTAGAATGTACCGGTGGATAGTCTGATCCGCACAATATTTAAACAAATACGGTTCATCCCATTAGAATCTACCCATTTCGCTCAAGAACCTTTTTCTGTCTTATGCGCCTCATGATTTTGGTATCTTGTTGATCACAAGATAATTTACAATGTCTGCATACCATGGGGGTGTTGAGATTGCCAATAGTTGCTCATCTAAAAATGAGTCTTGGATCGGGATTTCTTCGATGTTGTTCATAAAAGTGAGTTGAGACAAATTATCGGCCACTACGTTCTCGACTCCCTTTTTGTCCTTGATGCTTAAGTGGAATTCTTGTAAGAGGAGTATCCAACTCAGAAGCCGTGGCTTGGCATCCTTCTTTGTGAACAAGTACTTTAAAGCCGCGTGATTCGTAAAAATAACAATGGGTGATCCTATCAAATAGGATCGAAACTTGTCAAAGGTGAAGACAATTGCCAGAAGCTCTTTCTCTATTGTGGTGTAGTTCATTTTTGCATCGTTCAAAGTCCTGCTTGTATAATATATTACACTCGGTTTCTTTTCTTTCTATTGACCAAGAACCGCTCCAACCGCATAGTTGCTTGCATCACACATAAGCTCGAATGGCAAGCTTCAGTCCGATGTTTGCATAATTGGCACGGTAGTGAGCATATGCTTCAGAGACATAAAGGCTTCTTCACATTTGCCATCCCATTCAAATGGCACGCTGTGAGAACCCGCGTTCGCGACGCCCGGGGGTCCTCGTGGGCGGCGATTCCGTTTGTTGATTGTGAAATTAGGTTTTGAAAAGAATAAGAGTCGCCAGTTTGTTTTACTAAACAAACAAAAAAAGTTTGTGTAAAAGAGACGTATTTATGGACTAAATATCCTCTTATACACAATGTATGCGAAACCAGTTGATTCGAAGGTTCGGGGATTAAGTTACGAATCGGGAAGGTGTTAGGCACCCAATTCGCCCTTTCGGTCTCTTGAGTAGGATATGCGTGTGTTATAATTCAGTTCTTGCATGCTATTGCTATTACTTTACACCAACAGCTTTTCGTGCTTGCCTTAAAAATCGGGATTTTGGGGTTGGGATGAAAACGATGTGTTTCCTAATTCACCCATGATTTTGCAAATATGTGTGTGTGTGTGTGATTTGAAAAAGAGAGTTTGATAATAATAGATGCAATGAAACAAGTGATTTTGTAAAGCATTAGGCTTTTCGGAAACTGATTCAATGTGGAATCTTATATTCGATATTATATGAGGCGAGTTGACCGATCGTATACCAAAGTCTATTGATTAAACCGGTATAGATGGCAATAGTGCTCTCATGATCGAGTATTTATCACATACACACCGCAATCTATGAGTTAGATTGGATATATAGCGATTATCGATTCCTTCGTATATCAATACCGCTAATCCGAACTTTTGGAAAAGTAAGAAAGTAATAATACTATTTTGGAATTGGATTAGGGTTTATTATACGCCTTTAGTTTTGAAAACAATTTGAAAAAAAAGGTTTTGAAAAGCTATTAAGTAATAAAAATTATGCAAACAAGAGTATGAATTATAAAGCTGACGAATAAATAAAAGAAGAGAGAGAAAATTATACCTGAGCCTTCTTGGAAGGAGAGAATAAGGATCTCTTGGTGTGTACCACGAAATTCCTTTGATTGTTGATGAAAATAATGAATGGAGGGGGGTCTATTTATAGTTGAAGAAAATACTTGGAGAGCAAGAAAATAGATTGCCATTAGGACTCTTGGAAATTATCGCGAGGGCTTCCCACCGTTGGATCATCCCGATTTTAGGATATGTGTTGTAAATAGGAATATTCTAGATCGTGTAAAAATTTTAGGTCGATCGGATTTCGGGAAGGTTCCCTTTCGTTCTGATTGGTACGAAGAGTTTGTGTCCGCGTAGGAAAGGTACTTGTTGTAGACAAGGTCCCTTGTTTGCACGAGAAGTCAGGTTCCAACCGTTGGATCAGGCTTAATTTTAGATATGTATTGCCAATATAAGTCTTTTACACCCTGTAAAAATTTGAGGACGATCGGAGTTCGGGAAGGACTCGGTCTCCTTGGCTTGATACAAAGAGTTTGTTTCCGCGTAGGAAACGTACTTGCGTACAACTATCTCGACAATTAAACTTTCAACCGTTGGATCATTCTGATTTTTTGACATGTTTTCCCTCCAAATGTTTTCTAGCTTGTGTCCAAATTTGAGGCCGATCAGAATTCGGGAAGGCCACTATTTATTTTAATTTTCTACGAAGGACATTTCAACTAGAATTGCACAGTAGACAAATTGATTCTTGAGGATCCCATGTCCAACAAAGCTGAATTTTTAATATGCTCTTCCCCACAATAAGGCCTATCCATTTACCAAACTTCAAACCATTTTAACTTCGAGAAGACCTCCATTTGACCACCCGAAATAAACTCGCGATTTTCGGAATTGTCGGAGATCCGACCGTCGGATTTAGCTGATTTTCGAGTATGTTACTCCTTTTGATAATTTCCAACAACTCTCAAAGTTTGAGGATGATCCGAAATGCGTAACTCTCCTTTCACAAATTTCCCGGAGTTTTGACGGTTTTCAATTCCGACAATTTTCGATAATTCTGTAACTCCTCATCCGGGGTCCTTTCGACTTTCTTCTTTGACCTGTATCACATGAACAAACTACATGTGCATCTAGGAATGCTCGTGCGTGCATGCATGTTTATTTCTTTGAAAATTAGCATTCTTGCGGGGGTCGCAAAATGAGGTGTTCACAGACCCTCTCGGCCTGGGTTCTTTGTGAAGCAAAGAAACCAGGACGATAATGAGAACGCATCATTTTGCGGCACTCGCATGAATCACAGATGATATTTTGAAAACAATGCAATGCAAATGATGCTGTGCTATGCTACTTCTCTCTCTCCTTGGGATGGATGGGCGATGTTTGGAACATATCTTGTGTCTTGCTGTGATGTGTAAACCATGTAGAGGGGTGAGCCCCCTGATCTAGCGAAGTGTACTAGCCGCGTAAAGGGTGAGCCCCCTCTTTAATAGGATTGGGAACCGTGTAGAGGGTGAGCCCCTGCTTTAACGGGATTTGGAACCGTGTAGAGGGTGAGCCCCTGCCTTAACGGGATTTAAGAACCGTGTAGAGGGTGAGCCCCTGCTTTAACGGGATTGGGAACCGTGTAGAGGGTGAGCCCCTGCTTTAACGGGATTTGAGAACCGTGTAGAGGGTGGGCCCCTGCTTTAACGGGATTGGGAACCGTGTAGAGGGTGAGCCCCTACTTTAACGGGATTGGGAACCGTGTAGAGGGTGAGCCCCTGCTTTAACGGAATTGGGAACCGTGTAGAGGGTGAGCCCCTGCTTTAACGGGATTGGGAACCGTGTAGAGGGTGAGCCCCTGCTTTAACGGGATTTGAGAACCGTGCTTGAGAACCGTGTAGAGGGTGAGCCCCTGCCTTAACGGGATTGGGAACCGTGTAGAGGGTGAGCCCCTGGTTTAATGGGATTGGGAACCGTGTAGAGGGTGGGCCCCTGCTTTAACGGGATTGGGAACCGTGTAGAGGGTGAGTCCCTGCTTTAACGGGATTTGGGAACCGTGTAGAGGGTGAGCCCCTACCTTAACGGATTTGAGAACCGTGTAGAGGGTGAGCCCCTGCCTTAACGGGATTGGGAACCGTGTAGAGGGTGAGCCCCTGCCTTAACGGGATTGGGAACTGGACTGTGTGAACCGTGCTTGTGAACCGTGTAGAGGGTGAGCCCCTGCTTTAACGGACTTGTGAACCGTGCTTGTGAACCGTGTAGAGGGTGAGCCCCTGCTTTAACGGACTTGTGAACTGTGCTTGTGAACCGTGTAGAGGGTGAGCCCGTGCTTTAACGTACTTGTGAACCATGCTTGTGAACCGTGTAAAGGGTGAGCCCCTGCTTTAACGGACTTGTGAACCGTGTAGAGGGTGAGCCCCTGCTTTAACGGACTTGTGAACCGTGCTTGTGAACCGTGTAGAGGGTGAGCCCCTGCTTTAACGGACTGTGTGAACCGTGCTTGTGAACCGTGTAGAGGGTGAACCCTGCTTTAACGGACCTGAGAACCATGCTTGTGAACCGTGTAGAGGGTGAACCCCTGCTTTAACGGATTTGTGAACCGTGTAGAGGGTGAACCCCTACTTTAATGGACTTTGTGGGATTGTTCTGTCAGTGATTCTAGCATGGTGTATGTTTGCTGGGGATATGATGATTGATTGTATGCTGGCTAAGAATTGATGGTATGATGATTGATGGCCTGCTGGGGAGTTGAGAATTCCTACTGGCTAGGATAAAGGCTGAGAGTTGATGATCTGCTGAGGATATGAGAACTCCTACTAGCATGGATAATGGTTGATGTGCGGGTTAATGATCTGCTACGGAAATAAGAATTCCTACTGGCTAGGATAATGGCTGAGGGTTGATGCTGAGGAGGTGAGAGTCTCATAGAGAAAGAGTTCCGGTGTGATTTTTTTTTTTTTTTTTTTTTTATTTTGAAAAGAAGTACTTTTGGCTGGCCTCTTTTTCCTTGAGAAATGATTCGAGTTACGTTCTCTCTGTTCTCGAAACCTCGTGTATGAATTTTGGACTTTGCCTCTTGCTCAGCTTCCGTGGCATTTTTTCTTTTATCACTAGGGTGCGATTCTGCTTATTGTTTCCTGACTTCGCGAGAAAAGAATTTTTTTGTGCCTGCATCATTTTCTGTTTTTTGATGCCCTTATTCCTCCTTGATTGATTGAAAGCTTTTTGATACAGCCTTTTTTTCAGCTTACTTTTTTTCTTTTGCATGGTCAGCAGCCTTCCTCACCCAAGACGTAGCCCTGGGCTTTTTAGCCTAGCTGTCACTCTTGGTGTGGCTCTCGCTGCCATCTTTTTTCCTTTTTTTGTTTTTTTTCAATATTCATTTCTTTTGGCACTGTGGGATTTATCCTCTTTTCTACTCTTTCAATTTTTTCTTGTACCCACTTTGTTTCTTCTCACTTTGTCAGGTTTTCTAAGCATCATCGTCCTTGCGATTCGAGAATGTTTACTTCGGAAGTTCGCATTTGACATCGTCGTGCTGTGTTTGTGATTTTCAGTTCGAGAACTTTTGGGAGCGTATCTTGAAAACTTCTTGGGCGAGAAGAAGCTAGGCCAAAAGTCCTTTTTGTAGGGGCTTGTTCCCTACGTCTTTTACTGAATCTTCTCATTCCAGTCTTTCTCTCTATCTTTCTTTGATATCCTCTCAAAAGGCGCTTTTTGGTTTTGGAAAGGGCTTGGGTTTGCCTGTAGGAAGGGTTTTAATATGTGCTTGTGGAAAGGGCTTTAGTATGTACCTGTAAAAAGGGCTTAGGTTGGATTGGTGCCTGTGAAAATGGCTTGGGTTGGATTGGTGCCTATGGAAAGGGCTTGGATTGGCCTGTAGAAAGGGCTTTGGATCGTGCCTGTAGAAAGGGCTTGTGAAGTGATTCGCCTTTCTAGGAGGGCTTGTGAAGTGATTTGACTCTCTGTGAAGGCTTATGAAGTGACTTGCCTCTCTAAGAGGGCTTGTGAAGTGATTTGACTCTCTGGGAGGGCTTATGAAGTGATTGCCTCTTTAGGAGGGCTTGTGAAGTGATTTGCCTTTCTGGGAAGGCTCATAAAGTGATTGCCTCTCTAGGAGGGCTTGTGAAGTGATTTGCCTTTCTGGGAAGGCGCATAAAGTGATTGCCTCTCTAGGAGGGCTTGTGAATTGATTTGCCTTTCTGGGAAGGCACGTGACCTTTTTCATGACGATCTGGTCGGTGATGGTGGTGTGACTAATCATCGAGGTATATACCAGGATGCGGTGGTGAAGCCTGTCTGGTAGGCCATGGAGCTTAGTGCCTATGTATTCTTAGACTGGTGCGCAGTACACTTATGCAAGTGTTCGTGTGTGTGCACTATGCAAATGCTTATGCCATGCTTCCCTAAATTTTGAGTATTCGCATACTTCTTAAATCATCGCACCATCATTTTAAAAACTTGATTTTGAAAAGATTTTGAATCCTGAGTTGCCTGATTTATGAAGTATGTTACGCTACTTGAAATTATCTAAGTGCAGATGCATGCATGCAAGACCGATAATTTTTCGAGAATATAGCAACAGTGAAAAGACAAATATTGATTTTTGGTCAATCAGTGAGTGAGTGTAAGGTTATAAGAGAAATGGAGTGCTGCAGACTTGAGATTTTGCTGATCTTGCGTCATGCTTCTGTCTTCTCTGCTTCTTGAGTCTTGGGCCTGTTAAGATTCATTCGCGTTGCTGCTTTTGCTCATACCCACAATCTCGGGAGGATTACTGATGTTCTGCATTTTCAGGAGTGGGTGTGGATAGGCTTGATTCTTGAGAGAGGTAGGGGCTTTCAGTTACTAAACCAATTGATTGACTTGATTCTACCTTCAGGATTTTTAGTTCCGCTGATAGGATAACAACAGGGTCGTGGTGTTGTGGGTAGGACATTCTCAGTGCAAATGACGAATGAAGAGGTTGGTCTTTAGAAAGCTGTTCGGGTCTTCTTGTCGATACCCTCAGTAGATGTACCCTCGGCACCCTCAATATGTGCGAACGATGATGGTGAGGCTAGTCTTCGGGGAGCTGTTCTGGTCTTCTTGTCGAAACCCTCAGTGCATATACCCTCTGCACCCTCAGTGTATGCGAACGATGATGGTGAGGCTATTTGGGTCTTCTTGTCGATACCCTCAGTGCATATACCCTCTGTACCCTCAGTGTATACGAACGATGATGGTGAGGCTAGTCTTCGGGATCTGTTATGATCTGCATCAAGGAAGGCTTGAGGATTATGGTTCTGAAGGGGTTGGTTATGTTTAGGGTTCAACCAGGCGGTTTTGGAATCTTGCACCGGTGGTACAACGATGTTGGCAATGGCACATGAAGTGGGTGGTTGATGTTGGCAGGAATTGAGAGAATGTGTTAGAGAATATTAAGTGGAGCTACTGGGTCTCGGGTTTGGTTACCTTAGGCTGGGTATGGATTTGGATTGAATTGGTTTGGTTCAGTATGTATTCTGACAGTGATTAGGGCTCAAGATGGGCTTGGGTGGCCACTTAGTGATCTTTCATGATGGCTACGAACTGGGTCCGATCATGGATTAGATGATAGGTGTGTTCAAGGGTTAAGGTGCCACCCTCGGTTTGTGGGAGAACGGGACCAGGCGGCGGACCCGCTGCATGAGAAGCTTCACCGTAATTACCCTCAGTTTTCTCGACCCCGATTTGATGAAGTAGTAGCTCGGTGTTGCAATGATGAGGCATGATCGGTAGTGAATCTGATCTCATGAGTCGTCTAGTTTGCCAGCAGTAGATAATCGGAGTGTGGTGAAGAATGGGGAGAAAGAAGTCGGGGATTTGACCGAAAAATCAATATTTTGCCATGGGTTGCATAATTCTCGGAAAACTATGACTCGACAAAAAAATAAAATCGAAAACCACTTTTTAGTGATTAGCGAAAACAGACTGACGGCAACAACTTGAAAGCCCCGTGGATAGGTTTAGGGTAGGAATATGAATTCCCAGGGTGCCCTTATAACCTTCCGATTTTAAAAATTAATTTTTGAAAAAAAATCATTTTTGAAAATGACTCGGTTTTTTAGAAAATATTTTGAAAAACATTTTTGAAAAATCGGGAAGTTCTCTCCTCTTATAGTTGCTTTTCATGAAAATAGTAAAAGGGAAATTCTCACTAACTGGTTTTAGTGAGGGATTTCTACGGACGGGGTTGGACAGCCACCGACCGTACTTGCCAAACCAAGAGTTGGTATGTATGACAAGTCCTTTTGTTCACTAATCTCACGACCGACGGTCAAGAAAATATGCAGAAATTCGTGTGTACTAGGCTGACGCATCCTATATGCAAGCGTGGTTGAAAGGGTAAGGTTTAAGGCTCCCTCCTATTTGGCTAGGTCTTGCTATATACCCCAAGAGCGAGTACGTGCAAGGACCTTTTGATATACATTCTGGGTACGTGAGTGTTCTCGTCACTCGATATACCTCAGTTTGGTACTTGGCCAAGGAGAGTGGTCCCATGCGCTTTCGGCTAGTGTAGACCCGCAAGTCCACGGCCTAATCACGACTTTGGTCCCGAGGTTGATAGGGTAAATTCACACTCGCGATAATGCATGATGATAGTGGGTGCGTGCAAAATAACAATTATGGAGGTATATTATGATAAGCGCTTTAGGGTTTGTTCGAGTACTTTCTATTTTTATTTATGAAAAGATTTTCCTCAAACAATTATTACAAACAAAAAGGAAATTAGGGTATCCACCTAAATCGCATCTATGTTATCCTAAGACTAAGGCCAAAAAAGAAAGCATGCAAACATAAATAATTATCCACGCATATTCTACTCTTATTTAGAGTCTAATCCTCTTAAAAATCCCCAGCGGAGTCGCCACTGTGAGAACCCGCGTTCGCGACACCCCGGGGTCCTCGTGGGAGGCGATTCCGTTTGTTGATTTTGAAATTAGGTTTTGAAAAGAATAAGAGTCGCCAGTTTGTTTTACTAAACAAACAAAAAAGGTTTGTGTAAAAGAGACGTATTTATGGACTAAATATCCTCTTATACACAATGTATGCGAAACCAGTTGATTCGAAGGTTCGGGGATTAAGTTACGAATCGGGAAGGTGTTAGGCACCCAATTCGCCCTTTCGGTCTCTTGAGTAGGATATGCGTGTGTTATAATTCAGTTCTTGCATGCTATTGCTATTACTTTACAGCTTTTCGTGCTTGCCTTAAAAATCGGGATTTTGGGGTTGGGATGAAAACGATGTGTTTCCTAATTCACCCATGATTTTGCAAATAAGTGTGTGTGTGTGTGATTTGAAAAAGAGAGTTTGATAATAATAGATGCAATGAAACAAGTGATTTTGTAAAGTATTAGGCTTTTCGGAAACTGATTCAATGTGGAATCTTATATTCGATATTATATGAGGCGAGTTGACCGATCGTATACCAAAGTCTATTGATTAAACCAGTATAGATGGCAATAGTGCTCTCATGATCGAGTATTTATCACATACACACCGCAATCTATGAGTTAGATTGGATATATAGCGATTATCGATTCCTTCGTATATCAATACCGCTAATCCGAACTTTTGGAAAAGTAAGAAAGTAATAATACTATTTTGGAATTGGATTAGGGTTTATTATACGCCTTTAGTTTTGAAAACAATTTGAAAAAAAAGGTTTTGAAAAGCTATTAAGTAATAAAAATTATGCAAACAAGAGTATGAATTATAAAGCTGACGAATAAATAAAAGAAGAGAGAGAAAATTATACCTGAGCCTTCTTGGAAGGAGAGAATAAGGATCTCTTGTGTGTGTACCACGAAATTCCTTTGATTGTTGATGAAAATAATGAATGGAGGGGGGTCTATTTATAGTTGAAGAAAATACTTGGAGAGCAAGAAAATAGATTGCCATTAGGACTCTTGGAAATTATCGCGAGGGCTTCCCACCGTTGGATCATCCCGATTTTTGGATATGTGTTGTAAATAGGAATATTCTAGATCGTGTAAAAATTTTAGGTCGATCGGATTTCGGGAAGGTTCCCTTTCGTTCTGATTGGTACGAAGAGTTTGTGTCCGCGTAGGAAAGGTACTTGTTGTAGACAAGGTCCCTTGTTTGCACGAGAAGTCAGGTTCCAACCGTTGGATCAGGCTGAATTTTAGATATGTATTGCCAATATAAGTCTTTTACACCCTGTAAAAATTTGAGGACGATCGGAGTTCGGGAAGGACTCGGTCTCCTTGGCTTGATACAAAGAGTTTGTTTCCGCGTAGGAAACGTACTTGCGTACAACTATCTCGATAATTAAACTTTCAACCGTTGGATCATTCTGATTTTTTGACATGTTTTCCCTCCAAATGTTTTCTAGCCTGTGTCCAAATTTGAGGCCGATCAGAATTCGGGAAGGCCACTATTTATTTTAATTTTCTACGAAGGACATTTCAACTAGAATTGCACAGTAGACAAATTGATTCTTGAGGATCCCATGTACAACAAAGCTGAATTTTTAATATGCTCTTCCCCACAATAAGGCCTATCCATTTACCAAACTTCAAACCATTTTAACTTCGAGAAGACCTCCATTTGACCACCCGAAATAAACTCGCGATTTTCGGAATTGTCGGAGATCCGACCGTCGGATTTAGCTGATTTTCGAGTATGTTACTCCTTTTGATAATTTCCAACAACTCTCAAAGTTTGAGGATGATCCGAAATGCGTAACTCTCCTTTCACAAATTTCCCAGAGTTTTGACGGTTTTCAATTCCGACAATTTTCGATAATTCTGTAACTCCTCATTCGGGGTCCTTTCGGCTTTCTTCTTTGACCTGTATCACATGAACAAACTACATGTGCATCTAGGAATGCTCGTGCGTGCATGCATGTTTATTTCTTTGAAAATTAGCATTCTTGCGGGGGTCGCAAAATGAGGTGTTCACACACGCCCTTAAGGAGTAGATTGCACATCGGCTTAGAAATGGAACTGAAGTTCTTGATAAACATATGATAGAACACGGCATGTCCCAAAAAAGACCGGATATCTTTCACATTCTTCGGTGTAGGAAGCTTGGTGATTAATTCGATCTTTGCTTTGTCAACTTTAATTCCTCAAGACGAAATGAGGTGCCCCAATACGATACCCTTGGTAACCATAAATTGGCACTTCTCCCAATTTAACACCAATTGTTTATCCACGCATCTTTCCAAAACATGTTCCAGGTTAGTCAAGCAATTGTGGAATGACTTACCATAGACGGTAAAGTCATCCATAGAAACTTCTAAAGTTCTTTCCACCATATCGCTAAAAATACTTAGCATACAACTGCCGTTGGAAAGTGGCTGGTGCATTACATAGACCAAAAGGCATTCTTCGATAAGCGAAGGTGGCAAAAGGACATGTAAAGGTAGTCTTTTCTTGATCATCTACGTCAATCTCAATTTGATTGTACCCGAAAAAACCATCGAGGAACGAATAATATTCATAGCCCGCTACCCTCTCTAGAGTTTGATCCAAGAAGGGGAGTGGAAAATGAGTTTACGATAGTCAATGCAGATTCGCCACTCGGCGGTGACTCTTTGTGGAATCAACTCGTTTGATTCGTTCTTGATTACCGTAAAACCCAATTTTTCAGTACCACTGTGAACACCCCAATCCGCGACTCTCGTGTGAACCTAACAAGCATTCTGCATCAAGTCTAGAGTCATCATGCATACAAGAGGCCATTAGGAAAAATCCTGATTTTCGAGCGCGTTAGAAATATACCAAGAGTTTTTTTGGTAGCCAGCCGCACGCCCCCAACCGCACGGTTGGTACCTTCCCTAGCCGCACGGTTGGCACCTAGCCGCACGCCCCAACCGCACGCCCCAGTCGCACGCCCTGCGGCTACCCCCTGCGGTTGGCCTCCTTTGGAGCGTTTTTGGCGAGATATTGCTATAAATAGGACCCTTGGGCTCTCATTTGGGATCATCAACATTGAATAGTATTTTTGGTAAGTAGGAGCTTTGTCAAAGTCTCTAGAAAGTCATTTTTAGAGAAATTCTAAGAGAAGGCTAGTGAGAGAGAAGGCTAGTGAGAGAAAGCTTTAGAGAGAGAAAGCTCTAGAGAGAGAAGGAAGTCAAGGCAAAGTCCTCCTATCTTCTTCAAGCGCAACAGGTATAACTTTCTACCAAATCCTTAATTTCAGTACTGCATTTAATTTCAATTTTAATACAGAAAATTAGATAACTTGCAAGGAAGTTCACTGCTTTCAAAACAAATCCTTTCTAAGTTTTACAAGAAATCTAAAATCCGTTTTGACACGTTTTCAAAACAAACAAAAATACAAAAACAGTTTCCAAAAGAAAGGAACTACGAGACTCTGATTTCATTCTACGAATGAATACGTAGGCGCTCGCAAAGCTCGAGTCCGATTTCAAAATACCGTTTTAAATCAAGTTTATCCGGAAAGGACTATTCTGAAAACTATTCAAACTACTTGCAAGATATCTAAAATAGGAATTAGATACATGATCCATTAAGAGACCGAAAGGGCGAATTGGGTGCCTAACACCTTCCCAATTCGTAATGTAGTTCCCGAACCCTAGCAAAGTAAATTTTCAAAATAATTCTCTGGTTTCAAACGTATGAAAGATAGTTCGTTTTCGAATTATCCTTCGTACGATCTTTTGTTTGTTTTCTCGTAAAACAAACTGGCGACTCTACAAAACACGTTTTTCAAATAAAACCGAGAACGGAGGACCCTTCTTTTTTCTCCTTCTCGGGGTATGGGTCTGGATTCTCACAACCACTTGAGTTGGACTAACCCATTTACTATGCAAGATTGGATAGATGATCTTTGCATCTAACAATTTCAACACCTCGTTCTTAACCACTTCTTGCATGTTAGGATTCAACCAGCGTTGAAATTTCCTTGATGTTTTTGCCCCGTCCTCCAAGTGAATTTTATGTGTAAAACTTAACGAGCTTATTCCGTGGAGGTCGGCAAGAGTCCAACCAAACGCTTTTTTGTATTTACCAAGCAATTGCTACTAACTTTACCTCTTAGCCATTCGAAAGTTCAGACGAGATGATGACGGGGTAAGTGTCTGAAGCTCCCAAAAAGGCAGTTGCTAGTGCAGTGGCTTGAGTTCCATTTGTCCTTCGAGCTTTTTGGTGGAAGTTAGTGTGTTTTCCTCTTTCTCCGAGAATTCAACCTGTTTGTCAGACAAAGAAAACACTTGCATACAATCTTTGGGTTCATCGAAAGTGGTTAGATAACCTTCCGTTGACTCTGATTCAAAATTTGCCACAAAGTAGTCTTGGATACATGACTCTATCATGTTCACGTGTTCACTTTCATCTTCATCACCATCATCTCTTTGATTGCTCAAAGAGAACACGTTTAGTTCCAAAGTCATGTTTCCAAAGGATAACTTCACTATTCCGTTCTTGCAATTTATTATAACATTAGAAGTGGCAAGAAGTGGTCGTCCGAGGATAACCGGAATCTCGTTAGCGGGATTTGACACGGGTTGTATGTCGAGGATGATAAAATCAACCGCAAAATAAAACTTGTCAATATGGACAAGCACATCCTCGACTATCCCTCTAGGGATTTTAACGGATCGGTCCGCTAATTGAATCGTAACCCTCGTGGGTTTTAACTCACCCAACCCCATTTGTTGATACCGAATATGGGAGCACATTAACACTTGCTCCTAAATCTAGCAAAGCATTTTTTATCCTACAATTTCCTATGACACATGAAATTGTGGGACAATCGGGGTCTTTGAACTTGGGGCCTCTTGTGCCCTGCATGATGGAGCTTACTTGCTTCGCCATAAAGGCCTTTTTCTTGACATTCAACATTCGTTTCGTAGTACATAAGTCCTTGAGGAACTTAGCATACGAAGGTATTTGCTTGACCGCGTCAAGCAACGGAATGTTGATTTTCACTTGCCCAAAGACATCCAAAATCTCGATATTAGATTTGGATGGTTGGTTCAATCTCTCCGGGAAAGGGATTTTGATCCCGTTTTTTATTTTTTCGAGATCCTCCCTTCCTTGTTTTTCTTCCTTTCTCTTCTTCTCTTCACTCACAACCTTCTCAATTTCCGTTTCCTCAATACTCGTAGGCTTAACCATATCTGCCACCTTGGGTGTTTTAGGAACAATAGTTTTGTCTACCTTTTTCCCAATCCAGAGGATTGTGATGGATTTGAGTTCTTCTAACTTGGTGCTAGACTCTCCTCCCTCTATGACTTGAACTTGGCCTCTAGGATTAACTAAAGGTTGAAACAGGAATTTTCCCTTCTCTTGGGTAGCTAGGGCAGTGGTGAGGTTAGACATTTGAGTTTTTAACTCACCCACATCACGATCCGTCTTGTCCACAAATGATTTCAACAAAGCTTCTAGGTTTTGGTTGGAATTTTGATTTTGAGGTGGAGCAAAAGAGTTTTAAGATTGTTGTTGCCTTTGGTTTTGATGATATTGGTTGTGATTCTGACTTTGATTTCCTCCCCAACTAAAATTGGTGTGATTCTTCTATCTCTCGTTGTACTTTTGAGAATAAGGGTCATTTTGGTTCCAGTGTTTGTTGTACTGATTCAAAGCATTGACTTGGGTGGAATTTTTGAGGACTTCCCGAAAAGCAGGAATGGTAGGGCAATCCTCGGTAGTGTGTCTCGAGGATACTACATTGACCTCTCTAAGCTTACTTGCCTCCATTGCCTCTACTTTCTTAGACAATTGGAATAATCTTGCACCTATGTTATCCTCGTTGGATACTTGGTACAACCCACCCTTTCCCGGAGGTTTGGCTTTAGGTTATTCGGTATAGGTGTTCCAATTTTGAGCACCTTCCGCTAGCTCATCAAAATATAATAAAGCCTCCTCAGGATTCTTGCTCAAGAATTGACCATTACATATGGTCTCAACAAAAGTACGCATATCAGGTGTGAGGGATTCATAGAAAAAACTAACAAGGCTGCAAGTTTCGTGACCATGGTGAGGGCATGCATTTAAAAGCTCTTTGTATCTTTCCCAACACTTATAAAAAGTTTTATTATCTTTCGGCGAAAAATTGGATATCACCCTTCTTAACGCATTGGTTCTATGAACGGGAAAGAAATTTTTAGAAAACTCTGCTTGAAGCTCTTATCAAGACCGAATCAATTGTGGCATTTGAGCGTTTAGCCAAATTTTTTCTTTATCTTTTAAGGAGAAAGGAAAGAGTTTTAATCGCATGACATCCTCATCAATGTTTGCCTCATTAAATGTAGAGCAGACTTCTTCAAAGTCTTTTAAATGCAAGTATGGGTTTTCCGACTCCATACCATGAAAATAAGGGATATGTTGAAGCATACCCGGTTTGAAAGAGAAACCGCCTGCTTGACCGGAAGGAAGTATAATGCATGAGTTGGAAGTCGCCCGAGGGGGTTGAAGATAATCCCTCATGGTCTTAATCGGAGGAACATTGTTGGCACCTTCCCCTTCATTATTGCTCTCGTGATCCGCCGCTCTACCTTGATTTGCCATTCTTGGTGATGGGGGAGGAATAATTCGAATTTCCACGAATAATTGCCCTTGCATCGGCTTGGAAAACTATCGAATAGCTCCTCTAAAACTCTACAAAATAAAACAAGAATAAGAGAGAAAAATAAATTAAATAAATGGAGAGATACTTGCAAAGAATGGTTTTATACGAAACCCGAAATCCACCTTTTGCTTTATCCCCCGCAACGGCACCAAAAACTTGACGCCGAAGGAAAATTTCGCATTGTGGCAGCCCAAGTGCAAGCACATCAAGTTGTGATATAGTCTCGGAAGTCCGAGTGTCGAACCACAGGGATATTCGAAATGGAATGGAAAGGATTACAAATTAAATGGTTTTTCTAGTTTGCAAGTTGGATTTGTTGTAAAACAACGGAATTGTAAATCGGTTTGAAAATTAATAAGAAAGCACTAAGGTATCAGAAAGCTAAGTGTTATTTAAGAATGGAATTTACTAACTCATACAAAGACTTCAACACAAGGTTTCTCGAGATATGGGGAATATTGGTGTATTTCTCAATAACAAGGGGTGCAATGCTAGGCGGCTCATTCCCAGATCGAAGCTATATTAAGAAAGACACAAACAACATTCCTCCAAAGACGAAGCCATCATTCCTACCTCTTAGTTATGGGTGTGAAGCAAGGCAACTCAATCCCGATGAAGCTAATCCAAGATAGAAACGACAAATTCATCGTAAAAAGATTTAACATAAAGCAAGTTTATGAAATCTCATGATTTAAAGAATTAAAATTAGAAAGTGAATCCTAACAATGAAACGTAACGAAGTTTATGGGATAAATTCGTCAACTCATCGTTTATCATTTGAGAAAGAAAATAGAGAGTCTAAGTATTACCTAATGTGTAAGAAGAACTCAATATATCAAAAAATTAATCAAAGATATGCCAAACAAATTTACAACCCTTCCATAGGGTTTTAAGAACTATTCATAATCTCTACAAAAAGGAAAAGCTCCATGGATGGGGGAAGGAGAATACAAGCTTTCTAGAACCATACGAATATGTTGTATATTCATTAACAACCACGAACTAAATATACAATGCATATCAAGTCTTGACTTAATATGAAAATACCTAGAAAGCTTGTAAAATGATGATATTGAAGAAGAAGATAATTCACAAATATTTAACAACTTTAAACATGGATTGAGTCAATAATCACCGAAAATAATATCACAATCAACCTCCTTAACCTTAGTAAGAGACTACTCCATAATAAATTCAAAAACAAATATTATATATGAAGAAATCATTCTTACCAATCAAGAACTTATAAGAAAAAAATGAAGAAAATATACACTTTACCTATCCCTTCTTTCTAAAACTCTATTGTGTCCAAGATCAATAATTAATTCTATCATATAATTCCCTAGACTCAAAAACTAGCTAAAGATGTACTTTAATTAATTAACAAAGCAAGGGAAAATATCTAGGATCATTAATCCCTAAGAAAAAGGGCTAAAAGTAGAAGTTGGTGGCTGTCCCCGCCATGATCGATCATGCTTCTGAAAATTCTTCAAATCAGCACTTTTGCTAGCTTTTGATAAGCGCTTGATCACCTCTTGCATGTTCAATGAATCTTATGCCTATGAACACACAAAACACACCTAGCGGGGCAATATTAGAAACAAACTTGCTAAGACACTAATCTCGAGATAAGCGGATAATTAGGCAGAATTAATACAAATAAACGCGTCAAGTCACTCTGTAAAGGAGTGAACGAAAGACAATATTATGCACTTATCAACTATTGTGCAGATAATGTTGAGTGGTGGTCTACATGAATAGTACAAAGGTGGATCCAAGGTGAATTACTGGGCCAGAGTTAGTCTAATTGGATTAGCTAGTTTAATCTAAGGTGGAGATTATTGAGAATGGTTGGTCCAAACCATTAATCCCGCATCAAAAAATTATAAAACTCAATGAAGGTTAATAAGTAAGGTAGTGTCACCACATAGTAATGGGGCTTTTTACGATAAAACCCCACACATGTGGCCTAAAGCTATTTAAGTTAGGGGCTATATCGTTAATATGTGTGCGGACCGATGAGTCCAGTCTGTAGGCCCAACCCCATGTGCCGGTGAGCACAACAAAACCCTAGTTGAAAAAAACGTTCAAAGTTAAAACAAAAGTAAACCATCTCATTTATTTTGCATAAAATAACATATTTTTCTTCTTCTTTTTTCGAGCTCAGCTTTTTCTGGTCCAAGTGTATCTTGTATTTGTCATGGATTATTTTCTTTTTTCTAAACAAACGCATCCAAAATATAAAGTCCTACTAAAGTAACACATCATCAAATAACATAACACTCATACGAGTAGTATACTCGTAAAACATGTTAGGCATTATACATTTGGTGAGTGGATCCGCAATCATGAATTTTGTCCTTATATGCTCTATAGACTTTTAACGACTCTAAATTATCTATTTAACAAAAAGAAACTTTGTGTTTGTAAGTTTTAGCCTTTTACAAAAATTTTGTTGTTGGTGTAAGAACTCGAGTTTTCAAAGCTTGACCTCATGGGCAGTGATTCCTTTGATTTTTCGTTTATTTTAAAAATGGTTCATTTAATTTGAGAAAATGTGATGTTTTATTAAACAAACTTTGGTGTAAAAGGGGAGCATTTATGGATTAAACGACCCCTAAAACACAATTGATATGAAACTAGTTGATTCCAAGGTTCGGAGAGTAAGTTACGAATCGGGAAGGTGTTAGGTGATAAATGCATATTATTGTCATTCATACGCTCATTTTCGGAGTTGTTTGATACTTTTATCTCTCTAAAACTACTCGGTTTGCCCACTTATTTCGCGATTAGTCTCATAATACTTTTGTATATAACATTACTTGAAAAGGCACATTTTTGTGTTTATTTTGGTGTCTTAAGATCTCAAGAAATGAATTGGACAAAGGAGGAATGATCAACTAAGCAATTTTGGCCTCTAAAGTAAAAGGTTAACAAAAAGTCAAAGAGTTAGATCAGTCTAACTCATTCCAAGATCAATCTAGAGTTGACAAAAAATATGTGAGATCAATCATGGAATTATTTCCAACACCTGGATCAATCTAATTTACCGACCTTAGGCAATGGGTTACCAGCCTATGGCTCATGGGGCATTGCTTTCTGGGTCCAAGGCAGCTTGGTCTCAGAGTGTGAATTGTTGGCAGCCATAATAATATAATAAATAGTGAACTTCATGATAGAAATACTGGGTCATGTATAACAGCTAGAAGGGTTTGAAGTAAGAGTTAACTGCGCTGCTGAAGAATCCCCGTAGGCAAAGTCTTCCATTGTGTTACTCTCCGACTGAAAGGAACTGGCACTGGTAGCTATTGCCTTTTCTGCTATCTGTCATAGACAAAAAGACGGGCTAGATCCGATCCTTCTCTACCTGATTGGCTTTCTGGCTTGTCATAGGAGACTGTCTATATCAATCCAAAGACATATCGCTATATCGTTAGCCTGCTTGTTGGTCAAGTATAGGATTGGCATAGTAAAGAGAAGAATATACTTGACATGCTTAGCTATCTCCCGTGAGCCTGCTTAGATGCCAAAGGCTTTTCCTATCTGACTTATTAGCATCCAGTTTGGCTACTACTGATCTTAGTAGGCTTACTGAACTAGCTACTTATTTATCTCTTATCTATTTTACTTGACTTTAAGGTTCTTTCTTGTACAGCTATCTGATGCTATGCGTATCACAGACTGATTTTTTCTCCTTAATCAATAAGCGTGAGAGGAGCGAAAAGAAATTGAATCAGAAAAGGCCACCCTTAGCTGATTACCCTACTAACTAAAAAAAAAGGGTTTGTTGCCCGCTCTAAACTCAAAGAATTATAGCTTATACGAGGAGATTGGTTACATCTCACGTACTTGCCCATATTACTCAATCTAGTTTGAGCCAAGATTGATCTAGGAGACATACTTGATGCTTTACGTCACATCTTTCTTATTTCTCTACTTACCATAGTTTGCTGAAAGGGACAACTTTAGCTAAGAAATTGGTTACGCTCATGTAATGTATTATTTTAATTAATGATTGTTTTGCCCATGCTAAAGAGTGAACAACTTTTGACTTTTTAGTATGAAAAATATGAGGGAGACAAAACATATATCTATTTGCAGTTTCCATTGTTGAATTTTGATGGGGGATCTTTTATCACTTTTCATCTCTCAATTTATTGAGAGATGGTAATTTTCATTGAAGAGAAATATAATACACTTCTATAATTATTGTCTTTTCATTTATTATGGAGTAGATTTCTTTGCTAAGGCTAAAGATGAAGTTTGCAATGCATTAATTATGTAAGTTTAATTATCATTCCATTGTTAGTATTGTTAAATACTTGTTGAATCCTTCACCTTCTCCATTAATCAACCATTCATAAGCTATAAGATAATTTTCATAAGATGATTTGACTTTGTATGACTTGTATATATGAATCTCAAGCATTAATGAGGAGATGACAGACTTGTGTATTTTTTACTAGCCTATGTCCATTTTTTCTATGAATGAGATGCTTTTCATTGCCATGTATGATTAGCCTTTGAATATTCATATAAACACCATAAATTTAAGATTCCAATCCTTGAATACTTTAATGATATGCTGAGTGCTTTCAACGCTTAATATGATTTTGAAACTCAAAATTTTCTTAATTAAATTGTTGCCAATGAGGATCTTTTAAGTTTATGTCATAAACAACTTCACTAATCATTTTAAGGATTCAATTTGTATTTATCAAATATGTTTAAATTGGATGATTTCATCTCCATCTAAACCTCCCAATCTTAGGTAAAGAAAATGTTATGATTTATTATGCTAACCTTTATAGTTTGCCATTTTCATAATCAAGTCAATTGCTAGAAAAAACTAACAATGAGTTCTCAAGTGCGTAGTTTAAATTTATGCCTTTTCTTTTGGTGTATCTCAAGTTTGTATCTTGGTTAAACATTATATTGGAATGAGTTGCACTTGCTTCACTCCCTTTGTTAGAATATAAGAGGGAGAGATACACTTGTGTTGAGTTTTGTTTACAACCTTTCTTTATATGGCATTTATATGGGAATGAGTTACTTATGCTTCACATCCTTTTACTTAGAAAAGTGTAAGATACTCAACACTTAGAAATTACATTGAAAACTTTGAATGAGAATGATTCTATATAACATTGCAAAGAAAATGAATTCTATAATGCTTTAGCACTTTATGTAACGCCCCATATTTCCATTTGTGAGTTGGTCCTTCCATTAAGCCCAGTTAAGGCCTTACCGTCGTTAGAGTGTGAACATTGGATTTCGTGGCTCACGTATTTGATCCGACACCTCTAGTGTGTCATATTAGATATATTAAGTTTGTGGGATCAATCGTTTCGTTATTCGGGTGGCCCGAATAGAAAATGGGAAGTAAATCGCGTGTTTTGAGCTTTTCGAAAAAGTTAATTTTGGTCAACTTTGAGAGGCCATAACTTCTTCATCCAGGATCCAAACGACTCTCCGTTTGCGATCCCGTCTTCATCTCAGTCCCCTCTACAACTTTTGTGTTTTGGCCGAGACCTACTTCTCACTCCCCGAAGGCTAAAATTGAGAGTAAAGTTGAGCTGTGACCAAACAGCAAAATTGTGTGCTGTGAATAGTGGAAGTCAACTACATGGGTTTTAATGTAGTCGACTACATACAACTGGGAGAGATTTTTATATTTCTTTCCTCCTCATTTTAACATATCCATTGAAGAGGTTCTAGATAGAGAGAGGGAAGGCGATTTTGGGGGCTTTGCAAGTGATTCAAGACCATGACCCAAGCTCATCCTTTATCCACCATTCGTTACTACTATTCATCTCCTTCTTCACTATATCATCACCATTTCTAGGGTTTAAGGCTTCAATTTGGGGATTTTGGCCATGGAGCTTCTCCGGCTCGATTCCGCTATGATTCTTTGAGGGATAAACCCTCAGTAGGTAGGAACAATAGTATTTAAATGTATTTTCAACTTATTACAAACTATTTATCCTAAATTCAAGCTTAAGCAATGATTTTGTAAAAATCTCGTACAAATGCTTGTTCATGAGGGCTTGGGGTGTTTGATTAAGATTTCTTGGTTTAATTTGCATTATTTATGACTTCAATAGTACTTAAATACATAAAGCCCTGATTATTTATAGGTTTTGATGAATATTAGCATATGACCTATTTATACGCAAATAGTTGTATTGACAAAACTATGATACACATGCATGTAATATTATACATGGATTTAAAAGTATAATTGGAGCACATTGAATTGTATTTGTGGTATTATTATTGTACTTGAGCTCGTGGTTCATATTTTATGAAATTTACGATTTAGTGATCCAGTCCGTAACTATGCTGGGCAGTATTATGATCATGTTTTGAGTAAACAAAGTATTGATAACTTAATGGATGATTAATATAAAACTTATATACCATGAAAACAATATTCTACTTGGCTTGGTGCCAAATTGACAGAAGGCTTAGAAACTTTCCAAACCATGACATTCTTGACCTACTCACTAGTTGACGGGCTTGGCGGAAAGAGAGAAATCTAAGTACAACAGTAATACCACTATTTAATCTACATTGTATACGTATATATATGTATGAAAATGTACGTGTCCTATGTATATACGCTATACTAATATTTATATATCTTTATTGTACTTATAGAGATTGTATGGTATTTACTTACCGGTCAGCCGCACCGTTCGTACCAGATAGAGATTCGGTTATTACTTGTAGCGTATAGCCTTGGTGGCTACGTGAGTTTATTATATTGCCTTTGGGGCATATTCTATCTAGGTGGACCTGGTAGGGGGTCTCTGCCTTGGGGCAGAAAAACTCGAGTTTGCCGGCTATCTCTGTGCACAGTAGATTTAAAATCCTAGATGTGACGTTTATATATGATTGATGCGATGAGAGATCTGGTCACGGTGACTTGGCGATATGACGTCCTTTGCGGACGAGAGATGTGATGATTATGTGATTGTTTATACTTGATTATTGTTTTGAATAGTTTTCATTGTAGCTTCGTAAATGCAGCCTTCTTATATTTTACGTGTATCTTGAAGATACGTACTTTCTACACTGTAATCTGTATCCTTGATGATACCTACTTTCTTATATTTCTCTATCTTTTGATCTCGGGGCCGGGATAGCATTAGCATACATCTCATGAAACAGTTTTCTTTGCATCCACAAGATGAATCTAGAGCTATATATGTATATATACAAATAGAGGTTTACGAAAGAAGAACAATTGTGGATATGCATTATATAAGTCAAACTACTTTCATCATATCGCATGGCACGCATGCATGGTTTTCTAACTTATTTTCTTATATAAAAACCCTTATAGTTCCCACTGAGCCCGTTTGGCTCACTCCCATTTTCCAAACAAGGTTTTGCAGGTTTTCTTGGGAATGGCACGCTTATGGAGTCTAGTAACTCTGATGGCCTTTGATCACCAAAGTCGTTTGGAAACGACTTGGATGCTAGTTCTTCAATTGTTCTTCTAAGTATTACATCAAAAACACTCTGTTTGATAAACCTAAGTCATGACTACTAATTTAAAACAAGTAACTCAATGGAAACGAAAAGAAATAATTACAAATTTGACTCAAAATCCAATTTTTGACATCTATACAAAAATTAAAAGGATCCACGTTTTGATTCCCGATAATAATTTAATAGGAGGCATTATAAGATAAGAGTTTGTGAACTTATAATTAAGGTGAAAGGTGAGATATTCAAGTAGACAGTGCTTTTCAAACAATTTCAATACAAGTGTATTAAAGAAAATTTACCAAAAAACATAGCACAAAATTTGACAATTGACAAATTAATATATATTAAGATACATCCAACGGTGATGGATCCAAGTATTTATAACACTAACAATCAAATATACAATTTAGCCCCTTTTATTATGTTGTATGTTGTTGTGAAAAAACATGTTATTGATGAGGTTCAAACCCACAACCTCCAGGTTAAAAATTAGACATTTTAACCAATGCATAAAGAATAACTTTATATTTTTTATTTCCCATTTTAACTTATATCTATATGTGCATAAAAAATAATGCGTGCACATGCATTGCATGTCCATTTCTAGTGTAAATTATTGAAAAGAAAAGATAAGAGATAAGCAATGGCTATAGTCCGATAAAAAACGGAAAGCATAGGAAAACATGACTGATATTGAGCCTTAAGATAGGCAAGGGCTTCCGTTGAAGCAGTCGCCAATAGAGTGTGAAAACTTGGATAATTTGCCTTGACAATAGAAGCAGCCAGTTGTACTGCCTAAGATTTTGAAGAATTTGCCTTTTAAGTAGAAGCTGCCACATCGAAACCAGTTTATTGAACATAAAACACATGCTATTAACATCAACCAATTATGTTAATCTCTCTTTTATTCGCAAAATCAAATTCTATAGTTTTTATATATATATATATATATATGTCTATGACTTTCTTAAAACTGACACTAAGAAGTCAACTAACAACACGTGAAATGCACGTGTGGCCCACAATTATATGTGCTATAGTTCGATAAAAAAAACATAAGCTTAGGAAAACATGGCGGATTTAATTTTAATCCTCAATATAAGCAATGGCTCACATTGAAGTAATTGCTGGGAGACTTTGAAAACTAGGATAATTTGCTTAGACAACCAAAGTAGCCAGGTGCAATGTTTTAGAATTTGAACAATCCGCCACAACAGCAAAAGTCGCCATATAACGACCAGTATATCAAAAGTAAAACGAATGCATTTAATATCAACAAATTACGTTAATATCTCTTTGATTCTCAAATCAAATTATGCACTTTCATTCACATATCTGCATTTACAAACAACTCTCCATATTTAAACCTCATCCCCGCGATGAATGAGCTTCTTAAAACTTACTATAAGAAAACTAACGATACGTGAAATCCACATGCAACCCATGTATACATGTACTATAGTCCAATAAAAAATGGAAAGCATAGGACAACATGACTGATATTGAGCCTCAAGATAAGCAATGGCTTCCGTTGAAGCAGTTGCTAGCAAAGTCTAAAAACTCGGATAATTTGCCTTGACAACACAGGCAGCTACGTGCTTTGTCAGATATCTCTTTGATTCTCAAATCAAATTATGCAATTTCATTCATATCTTTGCACTTAGAAGCAGCTCCTTATATAAACCTCATCCCCACTATGAATGAATTTCTTAAAACTTACAGTATAAGTAGGAATATGTGAAATGCATGTGCGGCCCATTATATATGTGATATAGTTCGCTAAAAAAGGAATAGGAAATCTTGACAAATATTGAGCCTCAAGATGAGCAATGGCTTTAGTTGAAGCAGTTGCTGGCAGAGTATGAAAACTTAGATAATTTGCCTTAACAACAGAAGCAGCCAGGTGCACTGTCTGGGAATTTGAACAATTCACCTCATCAGCAGAAGGCGCGACATAGTTGAAAATAAAATACATGCATTTGACATCAACAAATCATATTAATCTCCCTTTGATTCTCAAAATCAAATTCTGCAATTTTATTGACATCTCTACATTTAGAAACAAATCTCCTTATTTAAATCTCATCTCCAACATAAAACTTCTTAAAACTAACACTAGAAGTCAACCACATATTATATACACTGTAATTTTGAGATGGGGGGATTATCTAGTTAGAGAAGGCTACACCCAATGCGACATAGGATAACTAATAGTACTTATTAACTGATCTTGATTTAAATATATAAATATATCTATACTATATATATATATAAGTACGAATAATTTAAGTGTTTTTCTGTTTTTCTGTGAAGGAAACTATGCCCCTTAATTTCAAACTCTACTCTATGGCGCCCCTTGAATTATGTGTTTTGTGTAAGATTTCTATATAACTTCATAAAATACTTCCCAAGAAGTATGCTATTTATCAGATCGTATCAAAATTACAAGACTTTTAAGTTGGTAAAAAGAAATCAAATGAATTTTACACTTGATACTTTGCTTTTTTTATTTGTTATTATTTTTTTTTTCATATTAATTATTCAATTCTTAATATGTACATATTTATTAGTGAACTTAATGACATTTGTCAATCACTAAAACTACGTGCAACGCACGTGCACAAAAACTAGTATACAAAAATATAAGAATAAACACCAAAGATTAATATACATACCAAAAAACAAAAAAGAAAAAAAAAAATTAATATGATCACTAACAATAGCAAAACACTGCACTACGGGGAAATAAAATGCACCACAAAGTGAAGTAGGAAAAAATTTGGCAATATCAGAGTACTAATATTTCTAAATCAATTCATAAACTCACAATACAAATCTACTAGTCTACTATATATAGATCAAACCAACCCTAAGGGGCCTCATCAGAGTTTCGAACTCAAAACTGTATGATATATCACACTACACCAGATTTCGCTAACAGGCACGCACGTTTGGAACGGTTTTAAGCCGTTCCAGATTTATGGAGACTTGACACGAATTTGGCAGGGGTACAAGCGTGCCTTATGTGGAACGGTTCCTAGCGGTGCCAAAACGGATCCTATCTTCTTTTCCTTTCTCCCCCCCCCCCCCCCCCGTTGACCACATCTCCCGCCCTCTTTTTTTTCTTTGGATCTTAATCTCCCGCCTTTAAATTCCTCATATTCTAATTTCGGGATATTCAATTTTATTTAAAAAAATATAATAAAGTATTTTTTTTTCACTCTTTCTAACAATATAATAGAAATATAAATTGTGACTAAATAATCATATCTCATTTTTTTTCTCAAAATAAAACTATTTTTACTTTTTAAAATTTTATATTTTTTATATTTTTAAATCAATTAATTTTATTTTTTTAAAACCTACATATTGTATAGTTAAATCTTTTTATAATTAATATTCTATAACTTAATGATTCTTAGATTAAATATTTTTTTAAGGAACAAATTTTGTAATTAATATTTTTTGTATTAGTATTTTTATTTGCAAATCCTTTTGCTTAGATTACATGTGCTTTTTTTTAATCTTTAAGTATTATACAAAAAATAAATTTAAAATTAGTTGTACTAAAATTAAATAGATGGTCTGCATCTTAAGTAAACATATAGTTTTTTCATAGTTAAGAAATTAATAATAGCTCGAAATACATTTTATCTAAATGTAGGATTTCATGAATTAATTTAGTAAAAGATTATTGTACGTTATACTTAGAGCATTTCCAACAGTTTTCTATATTTTTGTTTTGTATAAAATTTACATAATTTGTAAATTTTTTTGTCTTAGAGCATATTTAATTGTGTTTGGTTTTGAAAAATGAATATGATAATTTCATTTCATTCATCAAAATTTATATAATTGATTCTAAGTTAAAAACTAGATATTGCCCAATTCTAAAACTAGGGAATTCACTTTTAACATGTATATATTTGTAAAATAACTAGTGCTTATACTTAATATTAATGTCTATGGACAAAATTAACAAAGGATTTTAAATATGGGGTTCGAACCACTGGGGGGGAGGGCTGAGGAATGATATCTATACATTAATTTCACGACAAACACGCCCTTAAGCCTACTTATACCTTAATTAGATCACTTAATTTTAGGCTTATGGATTATAACACACATTAGTAATACACGTGTGGTCCCAATATAGATCAATAAAAAATTTCCAATAGTGGTTATATAACTTCAGATCTTGCCCATGTAAAGCTAATTAGGTATTACCACGTACCATATTAGCTTATTGAATTTTAAAATTAATACATTCTTAAAAACAAATGTAAAACCTTTTTATTTTTGTTTATCAAGCATACAAACAAAAAGAAGAATTGTGTTTATCCACTTTTTATATAATCACTATATTTATTTTTATTTTTGTAAAGTTCATAATTTAATATAAAACAAGATAGTATCAAATAAACACAACTCTTCTTTTTGTTTGTTTTTTTTACGTATACAAAACTTCACAATATCTTTAGTATTTGTTTCACAATAATAGTATAAGATACTGTAATAATACTATGATGATGAATTATAGTAAGAGATCTCGTCTATTATAGTAAGAATAACTATATGAAAATATATTAGAAGTATATGTAAGTTACACTAAGAGTATCAATTGATTATACTAACGATATCTATAATTATAAATTATATTAAGAATATCTTTGACTTAGTTTAGGAGTTCACATATTAGTTTAGTAAAACATCATTGTTATACTTATGGCTCATTTGGTTGCACCTTGTGAAATTATAGATTACTATATTTATAATAGATCGGGTCAAGTAATATTATTAACTGAACTGGATGTACTATTGTTAGTAAGAATAACTATATGGAACCATAATAGATAGACAATATCTCAACGTGAATGACAAATATAATTCATTATTTCTATTGCACTGAGGCTAGTCATTGGTTAAGTTGTTGTCCACTGATCATGGCTAGTCATTAGCTATAACACACATTAATAATATACATGTCTGGATAATTCTTCATAAATTCCGATATTATCATTATTAATCTTTCTTGATTTGCTTTGTACTTATCATGGCTACCCAAGAAATATGAAGATTTTGTGGTCATTGAGGCTAAGAAGCCAAGGTTGTAGCTTCTTAAAACGCAAAATGTGAAGTCGGTCACTTATTAATGTGAATGATACAATTAAGTTAACGAACAAGAAACCGACTTTGTAATGAATTTAATGAGTAATGCAAGTTAATATAAAGTAATTGTCATTGTTTTAGTTTAAGATGTCTGAATTTGTTCAGTCCTTGTAAATTTATATGTTTCTTAAATATGTATACATGGTTACTCAGTTAGCGAAGAAATTATATTTTTAGTAAATATGTATGTATGTTTACTAAGTTACGAGAATAATATTTTTGTATATATATCAAGAAGGCTTTGCTAGTATTATGGTTTTTCTTTTTTTCTTTGTTTATTTGTTAATAGACATTAATCCACTTTTTTATAATTAAGTTATAACTTTATATAATAGCAAAAATAGAAAAATATATATATAAGGATCTATTATAATAGATATTTTATATAATTAAAAAAACATGATTTTTTTTAATCTTAAAATATTTCACTTTTATAAAGAATCAGGGTATACTCCTGCCATTTGGCATTATGAAATAAATAAAATTTGATAATAAGATAAAAAAGAGTAACGTGTGATGATAATTGGTGTATGTATAAAATTAATCCAATAATATAAAACTAATGTATACTATAATATATATATTTTTAATCATTAAATTTTTATATTTTTTTTAAGAAAAAATTAATCAAAAATATTGTTTTGTAATATAAATTATAAAAAGTTAGCGGTAAAAAAATTTCGCACAAAAGTTAAACTCAAATTATTTGGTGAAATAAAATTTTCCCCTCTTTCCCTCTTCTAAACCCTAAACAAACCTCTGCCTCTCATCTCAAAAGAGAAAATATCAGCCGCCTCTTGCCCTCTTCACTCTCCCCTCTCTCTAGCACATGACCAGTCCACCACCGGCCACTGCACCACCGGCGACTCCACCAACAGTCCACCACCGTCGAATCTGGTAAGTTTCAACCCCTCTCTTGCTTTTATTTCTTCTCTCTCTCTGTCCCTCTCCCTCTCCTAATTCATTATATACACATAGATACATATATACACCCACGGGCTACGGAATTGCAGATCCAACCATCCACTGCAAGGCACAAACTCTTGATCTATTCCCTCCGCAAAACATGACCGCTCTCTTTGGTATGTTCATTTCTTCTCTCCTACTCTTTTTACTACTCTCCTTTCGCTACTCTCATATCCGATTTAGGGCTTTTTCAAATTTGGGGTGTTCACTAATTTGGGGTTTTTTCAGTTGCAGTGATAGAGTGGATAGTTTCAAGGGCTTTGAATTTTATGGTTAAAACATATAATTTATACTATATAATGGGGTTGGGTGGTAAAGTAACGGTGATTCAACACACTCCTATTCGGATCAGTTTCAGTTTGGTTATTTAATTTTGTGACTGTTTGGTTGTAGTTGTGTCTGTGTCTGAGTGTTGGGCTTGGGGAGAGTGGAATCCTATTCGTGATGGGGATACAGGTTGGGTCACTGTCTAATGTATCTTTCTCGTAAACCCCAATATTTTCTTGACATTTGCTTTTTCTCTGCTTCTTACAGGTGAGGTGCTGATTATCTTTGCTTTTTCATATTCAAGAGACCCATCCACCAGGTATAAATGTTAGGTGTGTATATATATATTTTAACCCTTAAGTTTTGGCTTTTCCTTTTCGTTATTTGGCAGTTACTTCACAGTTTTTCTTTCTTTAATTGTTTTTAAGTTTTTTGATTTCGTTATAACTCTCTTATTTTACTTTTGTGATGATATTTGCACATTTTAGTTTTCATTTAATAGAAGAAACAAAGAGAGGTGAGAATGGGCTTTTTATTTTACTCATGTCTCAAATTAATTTTAAGTGTCCTACTTTAATTTTAGTTATCTTTTAAGAAAAATGCTAATTTTAACTTAATTAATGGTAAAAAATATAACTTATTTTTTACATCTCGAAAAAGAAAGTGGCTCCCTTAGCTCGTGAAAGGAGTATCATTAAGTCACTACAAGGTGTTTAGAATTATTGTATCCTTTAATTGTGTATATTTTCAGCCAAAAGAAAACAAATGTAATAAAAGAAAAAGGAGGAAGTAGAAAGAGAAGGCAAAAATTAGGAATAAGAGAATGAGGAAGTGAAAAGTTGGAGAAATGAGATGGTAGGCAAACTTCTAATTTCAACTTGTAGAGGAATCTTAATCTGTGAATTATTATATAATATAATATAACATGTTTTTTCCGTCTCTGTATGAGAGTTGCATTTTTCTCTTTAAACCTTCAAGGAAAGAAATTAGGTTCCAAAATTCGAACAGTAATGAAAGTGGGCATGAGGCCATCCCACAGGATGTCGGATTTTTCTCTCACACGAACAACTGATCCCTTTCAATATATATACATATATATTTTAAATTGATGATGAGTTGTACACTATTTAAAATGAGGAAGGGCTGGAGTAGGAAGGAGGGCTCAGAGTAGGCTGAAGGTGGGTTAGATGCATGTCATTCAAAAGTTTTTAAATAATTGCTTAAAGAACAATATTATAATGTGAGGATATTTTTCTTTTGGAAACAAAAATCATGGCCCAAAGCTTTGTACAAGAATTCTTGTCAAAGAGACAGAGATTCAAAGAAGAAGTGGGACCAGAAGCAGTGCAGCAATTAATTGGTGGCTTTGCTTGGAGCTACATTTACCCAAAATAATTTTCCCACTTTGTTTGGTGTTCTGCTTTATTCTTACTATAGTTCTCCTTATCAATCTGTGCTGTTGATGAAGTGAAGTTAATTAGTTTAGTTATCTTGATAATTCCTTTTCTAATTTAAGTGCCCATCCATCCATTCGGTATGTTATTTTATGTTATGCATATATCCTTGTTTATGATAATTTGCACCTTAATTCTTTCATTTCCTTATTCCTCGATCTGGTACTCAATTACTTCACTGCTATTTTTCTTTCTGCAATATGTAACTGGTTTATATATGCTAAACAATATAGCCTTAATTATAATAATTTGTAAATGTGTACAATTGAATGCAAGAATAATTTGAATAGCCAGCTTATAATACTTTCTCATAATCCCCATTATTTTTCCTTTCAGATTTGTTTGTGCTTTGTTTCTTCTTATATATGGTGCGTTGGTGCCGATTATCTCAGCTGTTGAACAAGTGAAGTTTAATTCATTATCTCATCTCTGCTTCTTTTTCTTTCTAATTTAAGAGACCCATCCATCCACCAGGTATGTTATGTATATATGCTTTGTTTTTTTTTTTTTTGATGAATTTTATTCAATTATCTTCTCAATTTCTTATTCCCGGTCGAGCTACTTCACTATACTATTTTTCTTTTAAAATAGCAATAAATTTTTTGATTCAGATGTAACTCTATCGTTTAATTTTTGTAAGAATATATCATTTAGCCCCTCCGTACAAATAAGACTCATAATGGAACTTTACTAGATTTTAGGAATACACTAAGTAGTAGTCAAGAATATATGAACTCGTCTTAAATTAAATGTCCCAATTGATTGCTTTGATACTTTTTAATAATAAAATACTAATTTCTCTCTAACCACTGTCAAGATTCAATTATTTTATTTTGGAAGATATATGTTTTCACTGATCATATTTTCGTGAAACTTTTAGCAGCTAGGAGATGGTATGATGAGGGCATTCAATAGAAGTGAAATAATTGAAGAAGAGCAAGTGGTTAGATGATGATGATGCCTGAAGAACTCAAGGTATTAGAAGAGGGAATTCAACCGCTCTTTCTGGGTTGATTCAAGCATATAGCAAGGAAGGTAAATATGTATAATCTTCTTATTTTGTTATACAACTACTTCAACACATGAATAACTTGTTTCTACTATTTTCTTCATGTTTTGTTGAGTGCCCTTAAATTGAAAGCTTATTTCTGTTTATTGGGTCGGTCTTCACCTTGTACGCTACTAACATCTTCGCTTCAGGTTGGGAATATTGGCTTTTCTATAGGGACATTAAAACGAGAACATTTTATCTTTAGTAATTTGGCCTGGTGCTGGATACAACTTGGTGAGTTATCCAGCCAACTAATATAATACAGGCCAATAATTTTTGGAAAAACATTGATTTCTGAAAAAAAAACAATTACCATCGAAGTTGTCTAATCGCAAAGTTTCCTTTTGGATTTTGTTGCTAAGCAGAAATCCAATCCTTTACCAGAAGAGACAACATCAACAGTAGCTCGTTATAATGCCGAGTCAAAGAGGCAAAACATATTCCAAGAACAAATTCGAGCGGAGAAATAGTCTTCTAAAGCTGGTGCAATACTGAATCAATAGGGGTCGTCCTGGAAGACAAATAGGAGATACAAACACCCCTTCCCTTACAAAAAAAGAAGAATTGGGTGGCTTTTTAAGCTCTCACTTATTTTCATAATTGTTGCAATTTTGTAGCTTTTATTTTTCCATTTGGTGGTAGTTGTATTGTGTATGGGGAAAGTAAACATAAGTTGTTCCTAGCTCTTGTATTGTAAATTTTTTATTATGCAATAAAAAAGTATATCAATCTTTTTAATTGAAATATATTTGATGGTGTTAGATTGGACTAGATTGTGAGATTTTATTTGAGATTTGATATTAAGAGGTATGTGGCTGGAACAGGATGAAAAAAGTCAAAAATGTGGCTGGAAAAATAAAAATAAAATAGGCGTCAAATTTTCTTTTACATAGTTGCACGGTTTTGGAACGGCTAAAAACCGTTCCAAATAAGTAACAAAAATAAAATAGCTGGCACAAAATTAATTAAAAATGACACGTGGCAAATGAATGGGAAATTGGCCCCAAGAGGAAGAACGGATCTGACACGGTTTTGGACCGTTCCAAAACTGTTCCAGTTTTACTGAAAAAAGAGTACGGTTTGACCAAAATATAACACGGAATGGGAACGGAAATAGCCGTTCCAAAAAAAATACCACGCCTGTTTTGGGCACGGTTTAGGGCAGTGCCTGTTTGACATTTCTGGTGTAGTGAGTGTTAGCTTTAAGAAAGTCATTAATTGTGGGTTGGGTTTATTATAAAGAGAGTTATTTCTAAATGTAGACATATCAATGAAATTGTAGAATTTGTTTTTTTCGAATCAAAGAGAGATTAACTTAAATTGTTGATGTTAAACAAATCCACGTGGTGGCTTCTGTTGATGAGGCAAATTTTTCAAATTCTAAAACACTGCGCCAGACTACTTAAACTGTTGAGGCAAATTGTTCGAGGCCTCAAACTCTCTAGAAACTGCTTCACCGGAAGCCATTGCTTATCTTGAGGTTCAATATCAGTCATGTTTTCCTAAGCTTTCTGTTTTTTATTGAACACTTACATGGGCCACACGTGCGTTTCACGTGTTGTTTGTTGACTTTGAAGTGTTAGTTTTAGGAAAGTCATGGTGGGGATGAGGTTTAAATAAGGAAATCGGTTTTTAAACGTAGAGATATGTGTGAAGCTACAATAAAAAAATTCTATAAATTTATAAGCTCAGTACCAGCTAATTTTTAATCAAACGAGGTTTTAATTTATCAATAAATTAATAATTTATTAATTAATCGATAAGTTAATACTTTATTAATTTATTGAGAAGTTAACAATTTATTAATTTAGGGAAAGATTTGTGTTTCCATATTGTCCTCTTCATCTTCCTTAGATCATTGTCGTATTGAGAATTACAAATTATTTTTGGCACCGTAAATTATATCTTTGGAACACTTGGCTTCTCAACTCTCAGATGACGAAAGTATTCCAGAATTGAGTTCAATAATTAAAGAGCTATACTTTCGTAATTAAATGGATGTTGACTACCTGTTGAACTATCCGGGTGAAACAAAATTAAGTCATGTTTACAAACATAATTGACCTCAAAACAATTTATGTTTTTTGATTCTGAACGTGTGACTTTTAATTGGACGAGTAATTAGCAAAAAATGACCCCTAAAGTTTGACCCGAATCTCTCGAATGTCCCTAAAGTTTACTTTTCATTTGAAGCATCCTTGAAGTTTCTAATTTCCCCTTACTTGTCCAAAACTTAATACCCCGTTAAAAACAATGATGGAAAATGCGTGTGATTGTCACGAGCCAATCTTTTAAAGGGTATTTTTGGGTGCTTCAATCAAAATTAGAAACTTTAAGGATGTTTCAACTGAAATTAGAAACTTTAAGGGTGTTTAAACTGAAATTAGAATCTTTAAGGATGCTTAAATCAAAATTAGAAACTTTAAGGATGTTTCAACCAAAATTTGAACATTAGGGACGAGCGAGGGATTTTGGTCGAACTTTAGGGGTCATTTTTGCTAATTACCCTAATTTGACAGAGGGACTATTTTTACAATTTTGTACATATGTGGTATGAGGTTCTGATCTTGGTGTAAGAATATATAGCAACTTAAACACTTCATTATCGTAAATTGTTGATCACTACACCAGAAATGTCAAACAGGCACTGCCCTAAACCGTGCCAAAACGAATCTGGAACGGCTCTGAACCGTGCCCAAAACAGGCGTGGTATTTTTTTTGGAACGGCTATTTCCGTTCCCATTCCGTGTTATATTTTGGTCAAACCGTACTCTTTTTTCAGTAAAACTGGAACAGTTTTGGAACGGTCCAAAACCGTGTCAGATCCGTTCTTCCTCTTGGGGCCAATTTCCCATTCATTTGCCACGTGTCATTTTTAATTAATTTTGTGCCAGCTATTTTATTTTTGTTACTTATTTGGAACGGTTTTTAGCCATTCCAAAACCGTGCAACTATGTAAAAGAAAATTTGACGCCTATTTTATTTTTATTTTTCCAGCCACATTTTTGACTTTTTTCATCCTGTTCCAGCCACATACCTCTTAATATCAAATCTCAAATAAAATCTCACAATCTAGTCCAATCTAACACCATCAAATATATTTCAATTAAAAAGATTGATATACTTTTTTATTGCATAATAAAAAATTTACAATACAAGAGCTAGGAACAACTTATGTTTACTTTCCCCATACACAATACAACTACCACCAAATGGAAAAATAAAAGCTACAAAATTGCAACAATTATGAAAATAAGTGAGAGCTTAAAAAGCCACCCAATTCTTCTTTTTTTGTAAGGGAAGGGGTGTTTGTATCTCCTATTTGTCTTCCAGGACGACCCCTATTGATTCAGTATTGCACCAGCTTTAGAAGACTATTTCTCCGCTCGAATTTGTTCTTGGAATATGTTTTGCCTCTTTGACTCGGCATTATAACGAGCTACTGTTGATGTTGTCTCTTCTGGTAAAGGATTGGATTTCTGCTTAGCAACAAAATCCAAAAGGAAACTTTGCGATTAGACAACTTCGATGGTAATTGTTTTTTTTTCAGAAATCAATGTTTTTCCAAAAATTATTGGCCTGTATTATATTAGTTGGCTGGATAACTCACCAAGTTGTATCCAGCACCAGGCCAAATTACTAAAGATAAAATGTTCTCGTTTTAATGTCCCTATAGAAAAGCCAATATTCCCAACCTGAAGCGAAGATGTTAGTAGCGTACAAGGTGAAGACCGACCCAATAAACAGAAATAAGCTTTCAATTTAAGGGCACTCAACAAAACATGAAGAAAATAGTAGAAACAAGTTATTCATGTGTTGAAGTAGTTGTATAACAAAATAAGAAGATTATACATATTTACCTTCCTTGCTATATGCTTGAATCAACCCAGAAAGAGCGGTTGAATTCCCTCTTCTAATACCTTGAGTTCTTCAGGCATCATCATCATCTAACCACTTGCTCTTCTTCAATTATTTCACTTCTATTGAATGCCCTCATCATACCATCTCCTAGCTGCTAAAAGTTTCACGAAAATATGATCAGTGAAAACATATATCTTCCAAAATAAAATAATTGAATCTTGACAGTGGTTAGAGAGAAATTAGTATTTTATTATTAAAAAGTATCAAAGCAATCAATTGGGACATTTAATTTAAGACGAGTTCATATATTCTTGACTACTACTTAGTGTATTCCTAAAATCTAGTAAAGTTCCATTATGAGTCTTATTTGTACGGAGGGGCTAAATGATATATTCTTACAAAAATTAAACGATAGAGTTACATCTGAATCAAAAAATTTATTGCTATTTTAAAAGAAAAATAGTATAGTGAAGTAGCTCGACCGGGAATAAGAAATTGAGAAGATAATTGAATAAAATTCATCAAAAAAAAAAAAAACAAAGCATATATACATAACATACCTGGTGGATGGATGGGTCTCTTAAATTAGAAAGAAAAAGAAGCAGAGATGAGATAATGAATTAAACTTCACTTGTTCAACAGCTGAGATAATCGGCACCAACGCACCATATATAAGAAGAAACAAAGCACAAACAAATCTGAAAGGAAAAATAATGGGGATTATGAGAAAGTATTATAAGCTGGCTATTCAAATTATTCTTGCATTCAATTGTACACATTTACAAATTATTATAATTAAGGCTATATTGTTTAGCATATATAAACCAGTTACATATTGCAGAAAGAAAAATAGCAGTGAAGTAATTGAGTACCAGATCGAGGAATAAGGAAATGAAAGAATTAAGGTGCAAATTATCATAAACAAGGATATATGCATAACATAAAATAACATACCGAATGGATGGATGGGCACTTAAATTAGAAAAGGAATTATCAAGATAACTAAACTAATTAACTTCACTTCATCAACAGCACAGATTGATAAGGAGAACTATAGTAAGAATAAAGCAGAACACCAAACAAAGTGGGAAAATTATTTTGGGTAAATGTAGCTCCAAGCAAAGCCACCAATTAATTGCTGCACTGCTTCTGGTCCCACTTCTTCTTTGAATCTCTGTCTCTTTGACAAGAATTCTTGTACAAAGCTTTGGGCCATGATTTTTGTTTCCAAAAGAAAAATATCCTCACATTATAATATTGTTCTTTAAGCAATTATTTAAAAACTTTTGAATGACATGCATCTAACCCACCTTCAGCCTACTCTGAGCCCTCCTTCCTACTCCAGCCCTTCCTCATTTTAAATAGTGTACAACTCATCATCAATTTAAAATATATATGTATATATATTGAAAGGGATCAGTTGTTCGTGTGAGAGAAAAATCCGACATCCTGTGGGATGGCCTCATGCCCACTTTCATTACTGTTCGAATTTTGGAACCTAATTTCTTTCCTTGAAGGTTTAAAGAGAAAAATGCAACTCTCATACAGAGACGGAAAAAACATGTTATATTATATTATATAATAATTCACAGATTAAGATTCCTCTACAAGTTGAAATTAGAAGTTTGCCTACCATCTCATTTCTCCAACTTTTCACTTCCTCATTCTCTTATTCCTAATTTTTGCCTTCTCTTTCTACTTCCTCCTTTTTCTTTTATTACATTTGTTTTCTTTTGGCTGAAAATATACACAATTAAAGGATACAATAATTCTAAACACCTTGTAGTGACTTAATGATACTCCTTTCACGAGCTAAGGGAGCCACTTTCTTTTTCGAGATGTAAAAAATAAGTTATATTTTTTACCATTAATTAAGTTAAAATTAGCATTTTTCTTAAAAGATAACTAAAATTAAAGTAGGACACTTAAAATTAATTTGAGACATGAGTAAAATAAAAAGCCCATTCTCACCTCTCTTTGTTTCTTCTATTAAATGAAAACTAAAATGTGCAAATATCATCACAAAAGTAAAATAAGAGAGTTATAACGAAATCAAAAAACTTAAAAACAATTAAAGAAAGAAAAACTGTGAAGTAACTGCCAAATAACGAAAAGGAAAAGCCAAAACTTAAGGGTTAAAATATATATATACACACCTAACATTTATACCTGGTGGATGGGTCTCTTGAATATGAAAAAGCAAAGATAATCAGCACCTCACCTGTAAGAAGCAGAGAAAAAGCAAATGTCAAGAAAATATTGGGGTTTACGAGAAAGATACATTAGACAGTGACCCAACCTGTATCCCCATCACGAATAGGATTCCACTCTCCCCAAGCCCAACACTCAGACACAGACACAACTACAACCAAACAGTCACAAAATTAAATAACCAAACTGAAACTGATCCGAATAGGAGTGTGTTGAATCACCGTTACTTTACCACCCAACCCCATTATATAGTATAAATTATATGTTTTAACCATAAAATTCAAAGCCCTTGAAACTATCCACTCTATCACTGCAACTGAAAAAACCCCAAATTAGTGAACACCCCAAATTTGAAAAAGCCCTAAATCGGATATGAGAGTAGCGAAAGGAGAGTAGTAAAAAGAGTAGGAGAGAAGAAATGAACATACCAAAGAGAGCGGTCATGTTTTGCGGAGGGAATAGATCAAGAGTTTGTGCCTTGCAGTGGATGGTTGGATCTGCAATTCCGTAGCCCGTGGGTGTATATATGTATCTACGTGTATATAATGAATTAGGAGAGGGAGAGGGACAGAGAGAGAGAAGAAATAAAAGCAAGAGAGGGGTTGAAACTTACCAGATTCGACGGTGGTGGACTGTTGGTGGAGTCGCCGGTGGTGCAGTGGCCGGTGGTGGACTGGTCATGTGCTAGAGAGAGGGGAGAGTGAAGAGGGCAAGAGGCGGCTGATATTTTCTCTTTTGAGATGAGAGGCAGAGGTTTGTTTAGGGTTTAGAAGAGGGAAAGAGGGGAAAATTTTATTTCACCAAATAATTTGAGTTTAACTTTTGTGCGAAATTTTTTTACCGCTAACTTTTTATAATTTATATTACAAAACAATATTTTTGATTAATTTTTTCTTAAAAAAAATATAAAAATTTAATGATTAAAAATATATATATTATAGTATACATTAGTTTTATATTATTGGATTAATTTTATACATACACCAATTATCATCACACGTTACTCTTTTTTATCTTATTATCAAATTTTATTTATTTCATAATGCCAAATGGCAGGAGTATACCCTGATTCTTTATAAAAGTGAAATATTTTAAGATTAAAAAAAATCATGTTTTTTTAATTATATAAAATATCTATTATAATAGATCCTTATATATATATTTTTCTATTTTTGCTATTATATAAAGTTATAACTTAATTATAAAAAAGTGGATTAATGTCTATTAACAAATAAACAAAGAAAAAAAGAAAAACCATAATACTAGCAAAGCCTTCTTGATATATATACAAAAATATTATTCTCGTAACTTAGTAAACATACATACATATTTACTAAAAATATAATTTCTTCGCTAACTGAGTAACCATGTATACATATTTAAGAAACATATAAATTTACAAGGACTGAACAAATTCAGACATCTTAAACTAAAACAATGACAATTACTTTATATTAACTTGCATTACTCATTAAATTCATTACAAAGTCGGTTTCTTGTTCGTTAACTTAATTGTATCATTCACATTAATAAGTGACCGACTTCACATTTTGCGTTTTAAGAAGCTACAACCTTGGCTTCTTAGCCTCAATGACCACAAAATCTTCATATTTCTTGGGTAGCCATGATAAGTACAAAGCAAATCAAGAAAGATTAATAATGATAATATCGGAATTTATGAAGAATTATCCAGACATGTATATTATTAATGTGTGTTATAGCTAATGACTAGCCATGATCAGTGGACAACAACTTAACCAATGACTAGCCTCAGTGCAATAGAAATAATGAATTATATTTGTCATTCACGTTGAGATATTGTCTATCTATTATGGTTCCATATAGTTATTCTTACTAACAATAGTACATCCAGTTCAGTTAATAATATTACTTGACCCGATCTATTATAAATATAGTAATCTATAATTTCACAAGGTGCAACCAAATGAGCCATAAGTATAACAATGATGTTTTACTAAACTAATATGTGAACTCCTAAACTAAGTCAAAGATATTCTTAATATAATTTATAATTATAGATATCGTTAGTATAATCAATTGATACTCTTAGTGTAACTTACATATACTTCTAATATATTTTCATATAGTTATTCTTACTATAATAGACGAGATCTCTTACTATAATTCATCATCATAGTATTATTACAGTATCTTATACTATTATTGTGAAACAAATACTAAAGATATTGTGAAGTTTTGTATACGTAAAAAAAACAAACAAAAAGAAGAGTTGTGTTTATTTGATACTATCTTGTTTTATATTAAATTATGAACTTTACAAAAATAAAAATAAATATAGTGATTATATAAAAAGTGGATAAACACAATTCTTCTTTTTGTTTGTATGCTTGATAAACAAAAATAAAAAGGTTTTACATTTGTTTTTAAGAATGTATTAATTTTAAAATTCAATAAGCTAATATGGTACGTGGTAATACCTAATTAGCTTTACATGGGCAAGATCTGAAGTTATATAACCACTATTGGAAATTTTTTATTGATCTATATTGGGACCACACGTGTATTACTAATGTGTGTTATAATCCATAAGCCTAAAATTAAGTGATCTAATTAAGGTATAAGTAGGCTTAAGGGCGTGTTTGTCGTGAAATTAATGTATAGATATCATTCCTCAGCCCTCCCCCCCAGTGGTTCGAACCCCATATTTAAAATCCTTTGTTAATTTTGTCCATAGACATTAATATTAAGTATAAGCACTAGTTATTTTACAAATATATACATGTTAAAAGTGAATTCCCTAGTTTTAGAATTGGGCAATATCTAGTTTTTAACTTAGAATCAATTATATAAATTTTGATGAATGAAATGAAATTATCATATTCATTTTTCAAAACCAAACACAATTAAATATGCTCTAAGACAAAAAAATTTACAAATTATGTAAATTTTATACAAAACAAAAATATAGAAAACTGTTGGAAATGCTCTAAGTATAACGTACAATAATCTTTTACTAAATTAATTCATGAAATCCTACATTTAGATAAAATGTATTTCGAGCTATTATTAATTTCTTAACTATGAAAAAACTATATGTTTACTTAAGATGCAGACCATCTATTTAATTTTAGTACAACTAATTTTAAATTTATTTTTAGTATAATACTTAAAGATTAAAAAAAAGCACATGTAATCTAAGCAAAAGGATTTGCAAATAAAAATACTAATACAAAAAATATTAATTACAAAATTTGTTCCTTAAAAAAATATTTAATCTAAGAATCATTAAGTTATAGAATATTAATTATAAAAATATTTAACTATACAATATGTAGGTTTTAAAAAAATAAAATTAATTGATTTAAAAATATAAAAAATATAAAATTTTAAAAAGTAAAAATAGTTTTATTTTGAGAAAAAAAATGAGATATGATTATTTAGTCACAATTTATATTTCTATTATATTGTTAGAAAGAGTGAAAAAAAAATACTTTATTATATTTTTTTAAATAAAATTGAATATCCCGAAATTAGAATATGAGGAATTTAAAGGCGGGAGATTAAGATCCAAAGAAAAAAAAGAGGGCGGGAGATGTGGTCAACGGGGGGGGGGGGGGGGGGAAAGGAAAAGAAGATAGGATCCGTTTTGGCACCGCTAGGAACCGTTCCACATAAGGCACGGCTTGTACCCCTGCCAAATTCGTGTCAAGTCTCCATAAATCTGGAACGGCTTAAAACCGTTCCAAACGCGCGTGCCTGTTAGCGAAATCTGGTGTAGTGACTAGAACTCATCTAACAACACGTGAAATGCACATGCGGCCCTAGTATATATGTGTTTATGTGTGCGCACAGGCTAGAGTCTGATAAGAAAAAGATATCATAAGAAAACATGAGTGATATTAAGCCTCAAGATAAGCAACGGATGTTGTTTAAGTAGTTGCCGGCAAAGCTGAAAGCTTGGATAATTTGCCTCGATAGTAGAAGTAACCAGCAACAAAGTCTAAGAATTGTAACAGTCTCCTCATCAGCAGAATTCGTCACATCAGAACATTTCTGTTGAATATAAAACATATCCAATTAACATCAACTGACGTATGTTAATCTCTCTTTGATTCTCAAAATCAAATTCTTCAATTTCATAAATATCTCTTTGGCCCAATGGTAGGCAACCTCCACCCTTGCCTTGAGGTCAAGGATTCGACTCATGGGGTGGGAGGGGGCCTTTTCTTTATTTGTACGATTAAGGAAGAGACTTAGACCTCCCTTAATTAAAAAAAAAGTCAACTAACAACACGTGAAATGCAAGTGTGGGCCACCTATATATGTGCTATATTCCGATAAAAAAATGAAAAGCATAGGAACTGATGACTATTATATAGTGAGCCTCAAGATAAGTAATGGCTTCCGTTGATGCAGTTGCTGGTCGAGTTTGAAAACTCGGATAATTTGCCTCGACAGCAGAAGCAGCCAAGTGCGCTATTTAAGAATTTTAAAAAATTACATCGTCAGTTGAAGCTACCACATCAGAACCACTCTACTGAACATAAAACACAAGCAAATACCATTAACCAATTATGTTAATATATCTTCAATTTGCAAAATCAAATTCTATAGTTTCATAGATATGTCTACGTTTTAAAATCGATCTCCCAATGTAAACCTCAACCCCACCATTAATGACTTTCTTAAAACTTGCACTTAGAAGTCAACTAACAACACGTGAAATGCACAAGTGGCCCACATGTAAATATATATGTCCCATAGTCCGATCAAAAACGAAAAGCTTGGGAAAACAAGACTGATATTAAGCCTCAATTAATATAAGAAATGGCTTATGTTGAACAAGTTGCCGGCAGACTCTGGAAACTAGGATTATTTGCCTAAACAACATAAGTAGCAAGGTACAATTTTTAAGAATTTGAACAACTCGCCAAGTCAGCAAAAGCCGCCAGATGATAAACAGTTTGTCGAAAATAAAACTAGTGCATTTAACATCAACAAATTATGTTAATCACTCTTTGATGATCAAATCGAACTATGCAATTTCATTGATATCTTTACGTTTAGAAACAGCTCTCCTTATTTAAACCTCATCACCAGCATGAATGACTTTATTAAAACAAACACTAAAAGTCAACTAATTAACTACACGTGAGATGCACGTGCGGCCTGCATATATATAAGTGCTATAGAAGCGGCCACATAATAACCAATATGTCGAATATAAAACACATGCATTTAACATCAACAAATTATGTTAGTTTCTCACTGATTCTCAAATCAAATTATACTATTTTTATTGATATCTCTACATTTAGAAACAACTCGCTTTATTTAAACCTCGTTCCCACCATGATTGTTTTTCTTAAACCTAACACTAGAAGTCAACTAACAACACGTGACATCCACGGATATAACACGTGTCAAAGTCCAATAAAAAAATAAAAGCATAAAAAAATATGACTGTTATTTAGCCTCAATATAAGCAATGGCTTCCGTTGAAGTAGTTTCCGGAATAGTCCGAAAACTAGGAAAATTTGCCTAGACAACACAATTAGCTAGGTGGAATGTTTTAGAACTTGAAAAATTCGCCATATTAGCACTGCATATCAGAACCAGTCCGTTGAAAATAAAACAAATGCAATTAACATCAACCACTTATATTATAAATCTCTTTGATTATCAAAATCAAATCATACAATCTAATAGATATTTGTACATTTAAAAATTGATCACCCTATTTAAACCTTGACCCCACCATGAATGACTTTCTTAAAACTAACACCAGAAGTCAACCAATAACATGTGAAATGCACAAGTCACCCACGTATGTAAGACCGCGTATTTTTAGGTTTTTGCTATATTAGGTTAGAATATAATTTGTTTAATTGGTTAATATCTTCTATGGATTTTACTTCAATTATATGTTGTTTGTTTAATTTAAATTTTGAAATTCAATCAATCTCTAACCGTAAGTACTCCTTTGAATTATTTTGTTACCTAAATTAATGTGTTGAAATTTATTATTATTATTATTATTATTATTATTATTATTATTATTATTATTATTATTATTATTATTATTATTATTATTATCCTTTAAACCAAAAAAATAATATTCAAATTGGTATTCTAGGCAATTTGTGATAAAATCTTTTTATAAAGACTACATCGAATAACGTTTTAGATTATTTCTAGTATTCCATAAATATTTTTTGCATATATATGTAACCAACTCACTATTTGTGCTCAATGAAAAGAAAAACCTAAAAACTATAAAATGTTATATATATATACAACTCCACTCTCAAAAAAACAATAACCTCTTTAAGAAAAGGAAAGATTGCCCATTTTGGGCACTCCATTAATGTATAAAAATAATTTATTAAAAAAATGAACGTAGAAAACCAAGACATGCCTTATAATGCAGAGTTACATTGTTTTAGAATATAGTTAAGGAAAAAAGTAAATTTTATTAAGACATTCAACTGAGCTTCACAAATGGGATAGCCCTCCCAACACAATAATCCCCTAATGTAAAAGTAAATCAATAAGAATAACTCATTGGTAATTTGTTTGTTGAGATGTATATTGAACAATGATCTTGCCCTGTATCACCACAGAATATATGTTAAATATGATATAGCAACAGTAATAAATGAAAAGTAAAAAGTGGAAAATAAAGGGAAAAACCAAATCTAGGCTCAATTCCACTTAGACCCTTTTTTTAGTTTCTAAAATCTAGCCACGCCACATAACTCAGCTAAATGGTTTGGTTTGTTCATTTTTTGTGGGATAATTTATAAAGCCCATTGTCAAAATTTTATTTTTGCTTTTGCAGTTATTTCAGGGAGGTCAAGTCCATGCCCCCCTTCCTTTTCTTTACGCGCCACACAGTCTGGATTTTTTGGACTCACTCTCTTTTTCAAATACTTAAAAATGCTTGGCAACCTGAATTTTCGAGAGCTTGAACTTCTATATAAAAAAAGAAGTACTCTGCTAAATACCAACCTCTCTCCCTAGCTTGTTTAGATAATTCTAAGGAACCACCCATATTTAAAGAAAATTACTAATAAGCAAAAACAAATATACCTGTTTCAACGAAATATTGATCATCATTCTAATTTAGGAAAAAAAAATCCCTTTGGCCAGTTGAGAGATTTATTCAATTACACAATATATTTGTAATCTATTTGTTTACTTATTAAACTTCAAAAATAATGGTAGAATAATCATTTTATAAAAGTACTGCTTTGATTTTTCATAAATGGGATGTTTATAAACAGTTCTAATTTTATTTTTTCTCAAAACATAGAGGGTCTAAGTGGAATTACCAAGAGTATTAAGATCGAGTGCATCTTACGGCAATTCAGGGAACTCCACCTCCACCACACCACCGATTATCCCTCCTTAATCCACTGTGCCATTGCGTGCATATATATGTTCCTAGTCTACTTTCGAAATAATGGTAACGTAACAAAACTAAAATTTAACGCTATTATTTTTGAATTCAAATCCTCAAGAGAGTGACAAAAATACTCAAGAATTTTTGTATGTTTATATGGTTAAACTTTTATAATTCTCATCTATTAAAGTCTTAAGTTTTTTTTTTTTGGTAAGATTAGTTTGATCATAATCTAGCCTTTCCAGATCTAAATAGCTAAAAACCTTTTTCGACATAGGTAGTAAATAAATCTTTGAGACTGAAAGGCTAGGTTGTAAATAAATCTCTTTTAATTCTAACATGGATCACACATGTTCAGATAGTAGTCTTCAACCATTAAAATTCATCACTTGTTCATGTTCAAGGAGTTATGTTCCTTATAAATGGAGGGAAGACAACTAATACATACATATATATATATATACACACACATAAAAATGTAAAAAGATAGATAAACAAACAAATAACTAGATAGATAGATTGATAGATAGACGTACATATTCGGTTGATCGATCGGGTATGGAATGCTGTTGCAGGATGTCGGAAAGTGGGACCATCGGCGAATCCAATGCATATATGCCTAGAAGGGGCATAGTGTCACGGGGTGCCTTCCAACAGCACTCGTGACCGACATCGACGACACTTCATCAGCACCGTGCTTGCGCCCGAGCGCAGCACGGCCCAATAGGCGATCTAGCGCCATCTAGTTTTATTATGTTTAGGTTTCTCATATGTAAATATTGTTTCCATGTAATTAGATCTAGGAATTTCCTTTGTAATTGTATTGCATTTCCTTTCTATAAGTTTCCTTGTAACTTGTAAGACCCAACGTGCACTACTACAACTTTGGTATTTTCATTAAGTGGTTATATGTGGGGATAAGACTATCTGCCTCACACCCGAGTTGCCTACCAGTGCACGTTGTTTAGCACTTGCTTTCAAGCTCTTACTTTCTTTCGAATTGTAATAGCTTTCCATGTAATCTCATTTTCTTGCAATGAAGTAATCTCAATTTGCACTCACGCTCTCTTTCAAATTACTGTTGTTGCATGTTGTTCGTTGATTGTTAATAAAATTCGATCACATTCAACCGTGCTATCGGTTAGCACGGTCGTTCACGCGGCCTCCTTTGTGCAATCAAAGGACGCCCCGTGACAGTTGGTATCAGAGGGATTGTTTTCGATTGCTGCCTTGTAAAACCCAGTTCGTGTATCTTACTACGTTACGATGGGAACCAATAGCCAAAGAATCGAAGCCCTCGAGAGAAATGTTGGCTTGCTAATGGAGAAAATGGGCGGAACGCCCTCTCTCGTCGATCGTGTGCAAAGTTTGGAGTTACGCACTCAAACTATCCCAGCAGGGGATGCATCGGGTAGCTCACCCGCACTAATCGATCGCATACAAGATTTGGAGGAAGGCCTCCAAAATCTTCAGGGAATCCCACCAGGGGGTCACTTTGGGGAGATGATGGATGAGATGAGAACTGAAATCGATCAACTCGCCCAGAAATTGACTATATTGTCGATGGCGGTCGCTAACTCACCAGTTGGGGGTGGGGAGCGTACGAAGATAAAAGTGCCCGAACCCAAAGCATTCACTGGTGTTCGTGATGCTAGGGAATTAGAAAATTTCGTTTTTGACATGGAACAATATTTCCGTGTAACAAAGGTCGACGAGGAGGAAACGAAGATATCCTCTGCGTCCATGTACTTGTCCGGGGATGCCAAATTATGGTGGCGGAATAAGTACAACGAGGTTCAAGCTGGGGAGTGCGAGATTAGCACTTGGGAGGATCTGAAAAAGGAGTTGCGTGATCGATTCCTTCCCGAAAACACCTCCCACAATGCACGACAAGAACTCCTTCAAACGAAGCACTCAGGGAGCATCAAGGAGTACGTCAATGCGTTCACCACCATCATGCTAGATATCCACGATATGAATGATGCTGATAGACTATTCTTCTTCATGATCGGGTTACAACCGTGGGCCAAAACGGAGTTAAATCGTAGGCAAGTGAAGACGTTAACTCAAGCCATATCAGCTGCTGAAAGCCTGCAAGATTACACCGCCGGTCCTAAAACAAATGTTCCAAGAAGTGGGCAGACGAAGAATGCGGGGGAGAGAAAACCGAATTCTCCTGCCAGACTTGATTGGAGAGGCAACACACCCACCAGGCCATTTACCCAGCAAAATAATTACAAAAATGGGAACAAGTTCACAGGGAACTCCCAAACCGGCAATAATGGGAAAAAGCCCGTCAGCCCCGGAACGTGCTACTTGTGTCACGGTGCTCATTTCATGGCCAACTGCCCTGACAAGCAACTTTTAAGTGCTCTTGTTGCTAAAGGTGGCGGCATGCTCCCAAAAGTACCATCTGGTTCTGGACAACCCTTCCATATCCAGCCAAATGACCACACAGAGTTTGAGGAAGAAACCGAAGAGTGTGAAAGAGCTTCACTTGGTGCTTATCAAGGGCAGTTCATGCATTCTTGCAACGTGGTGACAGTAGAGGAGGATCATCGACAGAAAGGGAAGGTAGACCCAACCCCAAATGGGAGAGTAGGTGTTGGGAAGAGTCCTCAAGGAAACGCTCTAATGTATGTTGATATCAAAATCAACGGGAAGCCGATTCAGGCTATGGTGGACACGGGCGCAACGCACAACTATTTGGCAAGTACTGAAGTTGAACGGTTAGGCCTTATTTTGGAGAAAGGAGTGGGCCGTGTGAAGGCCATCAATTCGGCCCCTCAACCTGTCGCTGGAATGGCGAAATCTGTGTTAGTCAAGGTGGGTCCTTATGAAGGGAGAACCAACTTCTCAGTAGTGGTAATGGACGACTTCAAGGTTATCCTGGGGTTAGAGTTCTTAAGGGAAACTAAGGCTAGCGTCATGCCCAGCACGAATAGCCTCATGATGCTTGGCAAGAACCCCTGCGTCATCCCGGTGATGACCCCTTCCAGTAGTGGGAAGTTTTTATCTGCAATTCAACTGAAGAAGGGACTGAAGCACAAAAATCCTACTTTTGTGGCCGCGCTGAAATGGAATGAAATTCAGGAGACGTCAGGACCCTTGCCGAAATCCATTCGACGGGTGTTAACCGAGTTCGAAGATGTAATGCCCTACAACCTTCCGAAAAAGTTACCTCCACGTAGAGAAGTGGACCACCAGATTGAACTAGTGCCGGGTGCTAAGCCTCCAGTTCGAGCAGCTTATCGGATGTCCCAGCCCGAACTAGCAGAACTTCGAAAACAGCTAAAGGAATTATTGGATGCAGGTTTAGTGCAACCAGCCAAATCGCCATACGGGGCCCCAGTCCTCTTTCAAAAGAAACAAGATGGCTCCTTGAGAATGTGTGTCGACTACCGTGCTCTCAACAAGGTAACCATTCGGAATAACTACCCGATCCCTCTTGTGGCTGATTGCTTTGACCAACTCAGCCGGGCAAAAGTTTTCACTAAGCTCGATCTCAGATCCGGGTATTGGCAAGTTCGCATTGCAGCAGGAGATGAGGGAAAAACCACATGCGTCACCAGATACGGGGCTTATGAATTCCTTGTTATGCCATTTGGGCTAACCAATGCTCCAGCCACTTTCAGCACCTTAATGAATCAGGTTCTTAGGGACTACTTGGATGATTTTGTCGTTGTTTATCTCGATGATATCGTTGTGTACAGCGAAAACATGGAAGAACATGAAGAGCACCTGAAGAAGGTATTTGAGAGACTTCGAAAACATGAGTTGTATATCAAGTTGTCGAAGTGCTCTTTTGCGCAGAAGCGTATCAAATTTCTTGGCCACATCATTGAACAAGGGAGAGTGCAAATGGATCCGATTAAGGTCAAGGTTATTCAGGAATGGCAAGCGCCCACCAATGTGTCGGAACTCCGTTCTTTTCTGGGACTGGCGAATTACTACAGAAAGTTCGTGAAAGACTACTCCAGTATCGCATTGCCCTTGACGGAACTACTAAAGAAGGCAAAAGTTTGGGACTGGTCGACAGGGTGCCAAGCCGCCTTCGATGCTTTAAAGAAGGCTATGTCTGAAGACCCGGTTCTTACTCTACCGGATGTGACCAAGCCGTTCGAAGTGCACACCGATGCATCAGATGTTGCCCTCGGAGGAGTCTTAATGCAGGAGAGCCACCCGGTAGCATACGAAAGTCGTAAGCTCAATGACACTGAGAGGAGGTATTCTGCTCACGAGAAGGAGTTACTAGCAGTTGTCCATTGTCTGAGGTTATGGCGGCACTACCTTCTTGGTTCTCGATTTCTTGTGAAGACAGATAACACTGCGGTCAGCCACTTTCTTAGTCAACCAAAATTGAGTTCTAAACAAGCAAGGTGGCAAGAGTTACTAGCTGAATTCAATTTTTGGATGGAGTATAAGGCGGGTTCGACCAATAAAGTAGTGGATGCTTTGAGTCGCAGGGTGGAGTTCAACGAACAGTCCAACGCGTTCCTTAACGCCATTCTTCGAATCGACAGCCAAGTGTCTACCGAAATTCGAAACAAAATCAAGAATGCACTACCGCAAGATCCTGTTTCTGCCCAACTATTGAAAATGATCGAGAAGGGGAAGACACGGCAGTTTTGGTTAGACAACGGGTTCATCTCGACAAAGGGAAATCGAGTGTTTGTTCCTCGAGTAGGGGAGTTGAGGCGGACCTTGATTCGAGAATGCCATGATACCTTATGGGCAGGACACCCTGGTCAAGAAAGGACGTTGGCCCTCCTCAAGCAAGGGTACTACTGGCCTCAAATGGAAGACGATGTGGAGAGCTATGTTAGGACTTGCCTGATCTGCCAACAAGACAAAATCGAGCGGAGACAGCCTGCAGGGTTACTGGAACCTCTACCCATCCCAGAGCGACCTTGGGAAAGCGTTTCGCTCGATTTCATATCAGGTCTGCCCAAAGTGGGGGACTTGACGACTATCCTTGTGGTTGTCGATCGTTTTTCGAAGTATGCCACTTTTATTGCGGTTCCAAAGAACACGTCAGGAGAGGAGACTGCACAACTATTCTTCAAGTATGTGGTTAAGTATTGGGGGATTCCTCGGAGCATTGTTAGTGATAGGGACTCACGATTTCACGGGAAATTTTTGGAAGGAACTTTTCAAGGTTCTCGGTTCCAAACTGTGTATGAGCTCCAGTTACCACCCTCAGTCCGATGGGCAGACTGAAAGATACAACGCAATGCTTGAGGAATATCTGCGCCATTTTGCTAGTGCAACACAACGAAATTGGGTCAAGTTATTGGACGTGGCTCAACTGTGCTTCAATGCCCAGAAAAACTCCGGGACAGGCAAGAGCGCCTTCGAAATCGTTACTGGACAACAACCCATCCTTCCTCACACCGCCAAATCGATGCCAGTTTCAAAATCTCCTAGAGCCCGTAATTTCTCAGAAGAGTGGAAGCAGAATATTGAGTTGGCTCGTTCGCACCTGGAGAAAGCCACCCATCGAATGAAGAAGTATGCAGATCAGAAAAGGCGACCGTTAGAGTTCCAAGTAGGAGATCTCGTAATGGTGAAGCTCCTTCCACAAGATAGGAAGTTCTTGAGGGGTCGAGACCCATGCCTTCTGCAAAAATATGAGGGGCCGCTTAGGATTGTGAAGAAAATTGGGAAAGTGGCTTATCGAATTGAACCCCCTAGCTGGCTGAAGGTTCACCCAGTATTTCATGTCAGCATGCTGAAACCGTACTTTGCTAACACAACCGATCCATCCCGGGGAGAGTCTAGTCGTCCAGGGCTAAAGCAGAGAGCAGAAGGGAAGCAGTCAGTGGAAGCCATCCTGGCCGATCGAGTTGTGACAGCTTCTCGCAAACAACACCAAGAGTTCCTTGTCAAATGGGCAGGAAGAGACCCAGAAGAGAACACTTGGGAAAGAGCATCAGACCTATCGGCCTTCCAGGACCAGATCACAGCATACCTCAACCAGTTGCCGAGGGCGTCAACAGCTCTAGTGGGGGAGGATGTCACGGGGTGCCTTTCAACAGCACTTGTGACCGACATCGACGACACTTCATCAGCACCGTGCTTGCGCCCGAGCGCAGCACGGCCCAATAGGCGATCTAGCGCCATCTAGTTTTATTATGTTTAGGTTTCTCATATGTAAATATTGTTTCCATGTAATTAGATCTAGGAATTTCCTTTGTAATTGTATTGCATTTCCTTTGTATAAGTTTTCCTCTAACTTGTAAGACCCAACGTGCACTACTACAACTTTGGTATTTTCATTAAGTGGTTATATGTGGGGATAAGACTATCTGCCTCACACCCGAGTTGCCTACCAGTGCACGTTGTTTAGCACTTGCTTTCAAGCTCTTACTTTCTTTCGAATTGTAATAGCTTTCCATGTAATCTCATTTTCTTGCAATGAAGTAATCTCAATTTGCGCTCACGCTCTCTTTCAAATTACTGTTGTTGCATGTTGTTCGTTGATTGTTAATAAAATTCGATCACATTCAACCGTGCTATCGGTTAGCACGGTCGTTCACGCGGCCTCCTTTGTGCCATCAAAGGACGCCCCGTGACACATAGCCACCTCCTTCCACTCCCCTCCCCCTCTTTCTTTCTCTATAATGAGGACACCCACTTATACAATACCTAATCCTATAGGACAAGATTTAGGGCAGGGATTTTAGGGCCGGCCTAGCCTAGGCTAGGCCAACCCAAACTAAAATAAAAATTGCTATAACCAGCTATATATAAAAAATTATATATTAATCATGCTCCCCTTAGCCCTACACTATGAGTTGATAATGTTGTGGTAAACTCTTAAGGTGTTCATTCTTTTTTTTGACGCAAAGAAAAAGGAATTTATACCACTAAATCTTGAGCAATTACATCAAAAATAAACGAGGGGCACTCAATAGTAAAAACTCTACGACCAGACACATAACCCGACCCCCTAGCAATGCTATGGGCGACTGAGTTCGCTGACCGACGAATAAAGCGAACACAACACTGTCCCATGGCCTGACAAATGGCCTTACAATCATCAATGACAACTCCAAAACTAGAATAGTTTGTATCCATACTATTTAACGCATTCGCCACCAGCTGAGAATCCATCTCAATAATTGATATACTAACCTCATGCTCCTTCACCCAGCTAAGAGCTTCTCGAACCCCTACCGCCTCTGCCAGTAACGGGGTATAATTACCCGGAAGAGACCCCTGCACAGCTGCAACAAATTCTCCATGAGAATTCCGAATAATACCTCCATACCCCATTTTACGACTGTTCTCAAAAACTGCAACATCAACATTAAGCTTGAGTTGACCATGTGGAGGCTTCGTCCACCTTGTTGCTGTACCAATCGAACCCACAGGATCAATTGAGCTTATAGAAGAGTTGCTGGGGGTCTGATGCAGATCAATGCCCTGAATTGATGACCATTCTGCCTGAAGCAACGAGGCTTGATTCACAACTTGCACCGGAGCCTTAGAGTGGTTCTGCCACACAGCTGCATTCCGACTTCCCCAGACACTCCACAGTAGGCAAGCAAAGCGCTCGAAAAACGGTTCCCGCTGCACTCTCTTTGCCGAATTCCACCATTGCACTAACGAGCAATCTATATCAGCTCCAACATTGACCGAGGCTTTCCGCCACACTATTTGAACCACTTGACAGAAGAGCAAAGCATGCTCAGTAGTTTCAACTGCTGATGAACAAAGAGGACAGCTAGCATCTTGAATCACACTTCTAGCTTTCAAATTAGCTTTCGTTGGCAAGCAACCAACTAGGGCTCTCCAAACAAAATTACGCACTTTCGGGGGAACCTTCAAGGTCCAAATGAACCTCCAATCCGTAATGGGAGGGGCCATCACCTGCATATTAATCGAACAAATAGCTTTATACCCACTTTTAACATTATAAACACCTTTTGAATCCCACACCCAACACCACGCGTCATCTTTTGGACTTCTGGGCAGTGGGATGGCCAAAATCTCAGCCTGGTCTCTTTGATCAAAAATATCCCTAATCAACTGTTCATCCCATTCCTCAAAACCAGGTTTCATAAGCGCATCAACTGTTACCCCTTCTAGCTCACTCATTCCCGGGGTTTCAATGAAAGGATTACTGGAATTAACCAGCCATGGTTCTCCCCATATGGAGGTATTAAGGCCATTACCAACACGCCTCCGACACCCCATCTTTACCACATCCTGACCAGCCAACACACTTCGCCAAACGTAGCTAGGGTTATGACCTAGCTTAGCATGTAAAAAATCCGATTTAGGATAGTACCTAGCCTTAAAGATACGACCACGCCCGCAAAGAGAATTAGGTTGAGAAAGAAGTCGCCAAGCTTGTTTAGCTAACATGGCGATATTAAAATTCCTAATTTTGCGAAACCCCAAACCTCCATAACTTTTCGGTTGACATAACCTATCCCACCTCCGCCAATGCATATTACTCGAGCCATCATTTTTACGTCCCCACCAATAACTGTTCATCATACGTTCAAGATCTTCACAAAGAAGAACGGGGAGAAGAAAAACACTCATAACATAACTCGGAATTGCCTGAACAACCAATTTTAAGAGAATTTCCTTCCCCGCCCGAGATAAATTTTTATTCCTCCAACCATATAAGCGCTTCCATGCCCTTTCCTTCACATAATTAAAAACCGCCGACCTATTCCTACCAATGATAGATGGAGCTCCCAAATAATTCCCATGGTTCGAACAAGCTTGAACACCCAAATACAAGCAAATATCACGCTGAATATCAACACCCGTATTGGGGCTAAACAAAATAGATGATTTTGCAAAATTAATTTTTTGCCCCGAAGCAACCTCATACAATTGAAGACAATCTTTAACAATAGCACTCTCAGCAATAATAGCATTAAAAAATAAGAAACTATCATCAGCGAAGAAGAGATGAGATACCTCAGGAGCTGTTCTCGCTACACGACATCCATGGAATAACCCTTTTCGATTCCGATCATTAAGAATAGCAGATAACCCCTCAGCGCAAATCAAAAACAAATAAGGCGATATTGGGTCCCCCTGCCGGAGCCCACGAGAAGGGATGATCGGCCCCACTTCAGTACCCTCCTGCCGAATCACATACTTTACCGAAGAGACAAACAACATAATCAGCTTCACCCATTTATCACAAAAACCCATCTTCTTCATAATACTCGCCAAAAACGCCCATTCCACCCGATCATAAGCTTTGGACATGTCAATCTTAAGCGACGCCACTCCTACCTTCCCCTGGTTCTTCCGGTTGATGTAGTGACCCGCTTCAAAAGCAATCATGACATTATCGGTGATAAGACGCCCTGGAACAAAAGCGCTCTGAGTATCAGATATAATAGAATTTAGCACCGTCTTCAACCTGTTTGCTAACATCTTTGTCATTATCTTAACAATAACATTGCAAAGGGAAATCGGCCTTAAATCAGTAATTCGCTCTGGACGTTTAACCTTTGGAATAAGTACTATAACTGTATCGTTCAATCCCACAGGAAGCTTACAATTATTCAAACAATCCAAACACGCAGATGTAACTGCCTGTCCCACCTCATTCCAATAAGTTTGGTAGAACCCCGGGTTAAAACCATCCGGCCCCGAGCATTTATCCGGGTGCATCGCCTTCATAGCAGCCACTGCTTCTGCTGCAGTAAACTCACGAGATAAAAAATTATTCTGGTCATTTGAGATCCTACTACTCACAGTCTCCAAGATTGGAATTGCATCACTACCCTTTGAATTAAACAACTCACGAAAGTAGTCAAGAATTAGATTATGCATACCAGACTCCCACGTCCGCTTGTCGCCGCTGTCATCAATCAAATACGGAAAAGAGTTCTTACATTTGCGAGCTGAAGCATAAGAATGAAAAGTACGGGAGTTTGTATCTCCTTCTCTGAGCCAATAAATCTTCGACCTCTGCTTCCAATAGACTACTCGTTGTCTGAACAACCGACCAAGATTCTCATTCTCCACCAGGACTTGATGTTGAGAATAGAGATCTGTGGACACGGCTAACAACCTAATCTTATTCCGGCAATGATTAATCTCTGAACTGAATTTTCGGCGCACCTTTTCCCCCCAAACTTTAAGCGCTTCGCCACACTGAGCCAATCTAGCTGTGATATCTAACGCCCTATCCCCTTTCCACCCATCTTGCACTATCTTCTCACAATCCGTTTCATATTTCCATGAATTCTCAAAACGGAAAAATCTTCTTCGAGCAACCACTGAGCTAACACGATGAATAAGAGCCGAGTGATCTGAATTTTTGACTAGAATGTTAACCACATGCGCGCTTGGGAAGTGTTGACCCCAATTTTGGTTGATAAAAACCCTATCGAGACGCTCTTCTGTAAATGTTATTTTCCCCCTTCCCCTTTCCCATGTAAACGGATGACCGGTGGAGCCCAAATCTAATAACCCACAATCCTCTATAGCTTGTCGGAACCCAGTAATGAGATGGGTCGGATGTGGAAGTCTCCCACGTTTTTCAGATTGGGCCAACAAATCATTAAAATCACCTAAGCAACACCAAGGAAGGGAAGATTTTTGCGAAAGTTCTCGAAGTAAGTTCCAAGAGTTTTGCCTACGTCGTCTTTCCGGAAACCCATAATAACCCGTTAGCCGCCACTGAGTAAAACCTGCTAAAGAAATTTTTACATCAATAAAATTCACCGAACACCCAATTAAACAAACCGTATCACGTTCACGCCAAAGGAATGCCAATCCACCTCCATTATTAACACCAGGAATAAAACACAAGCCTTGAAATTTCATTCTGGCTTGCACACGCTCCACTTTCTCCCTAGCCACTTTCACCTCCACAAGAAAAACAAAATCGGGCCTATTATTGGACACTAAATCCAATAGTTCATGAACCGTCCCCGGATTGCCCAACCCGCGACAGTTCCAGCTTAAGGTCGTCATAAGGCCCGGCGAGTCCTGACACCAGAACTCGCCTCCACGGAGTTTCTTTGACCCCGCCTAATTAAATTACCCGAATTACTTTCTCCTTCGAGGACCACGTCCATATCATCTGACTGCCCATCATCCTTCCTTCTCCTTTTTGCTTCCATTACTACTAACACATCAGGCCCAATTTCCTGGCCCATATTACCTAAACAAGCATTATCCACATCCATTGCCTTTAAGCCCGTAGCTGGCCCAATCTGTGAGCTAGCCCACTTGCCTTCTCATTATTCAAAGATTCGAACATTACCAACTGCTGAGTAGATTGTGTTCCCTTGAATAAAGGATTTTCGATAGCATTAAAAACGACGTGATTGACTGGAATACATGTACCTTTCTCTTTCTCTACTACCACTACCTTTTCAGTTTGAGAAACCGTCACAATCTCATTAGAATGGGAACGTATCCCTTTAATTAAGGAATGGGATCCTACATCAACTCTGCCTTCCCTATCAGCCGTATTCAAATTTTGGGATTGACTTACCCTTATACCCTTTTCTTTCATCTGGCCAGTGACCGGTCCACTACTGGACTCTGCTGAGTTGTTACCATCGCTAGTGTGACCGGTAATGGTCTCATCTTCAGTGTTCGACCAAAAGTACTGATCGCCCTCACCTGTACCTTGCCTGCGCGTAGGAGCCCGCATCCATGTCCCAAAAATTCTAGGCACTGACTTATTCGGGAAACTACGTAATTTAGCGCAGAATTTCTCCGCATGACCAATAATGCCACAAAAGAAACAGAAGTTCGGAAGTCGCTCATACTTAAATTTGATCCATGACTCCACTTGGCCCGTCCGTTTAATCTTCATATTTTGCTTAAGCGACTTCGAAACATCCACCGTTACACGGATACGTAAATAAGATCGCCAAAGTCCCAAAAAGTTCTTTGGATCTGATTTAACAAAAGTACCAACAAAATTCCCGATATCACCAGCAACACGCTCAGATCTAAGGCCTACTGGAAGATCATATATCTGAATCCAGAAATCAACGTGGTTAAGCACTGCTTCATCGAGTATCATATTAGCACTCACCCTTTTAAAAACAAAAAGGTGATAATCAAAGGTCCATGGGCCATCATTGACCACACGTAATAAATCTTCTTCATCTGAGAATTGAACAAGAAAAAGATTAGCTTTAAGTTCCTTCATTCGAATCTTCATAACTGGAGACCAGATTGACGCCATCTTCTTACGCATGGTATCAAAGTGAATAGATTTGTTAGTTAAAAACCTCCCCACAATACTCCATTGGAGGCCCTGATCATGCACTGCAGATACCTCCTCACTAAAATCTAAAGTATTTTCCGATTCATCCCCTAAATCGAGATGCTGATACAGATCTTCTAGTCCTTGCACAGACTCACCCATAATAGCTGATAAAGAAGCAGAAAGAAAGAAACAAAAACACGAGCAAAAAGAAAAAAAGATATCCGCTGCAACCAAAAAAGGATTAACGTATTCTCTCACCTCTCATAAGGAGGAAAATTCTCTCACCTCTCATAAGGAGGAAAATTTTTAAGGTGTTCATTCTACATCATATATGTGTAGTAAACTGATATTGCTATATATAAATATGCATGTGTGTGTCTGTGCGCAAATAGTAACTAATACTCCTTTATTGTAAGACAACTTTTTACGAAAAAAGATAAAACTCGTGGGTTTGGCCCATAGCAAATAATGTCTTACTAGGTTTGACCTAGACGTGACATGCTTGGTCTCTCCTTTTAGGCTTTGTGTTGACTTATTATATCAAATTACAAATTAAGCAATTGAGTTGAAAATTGTGTCTTGTCTATAAGATGCTACTTCAACGAGAATGCTAGGCTTTTGTTCCTTGAAGATCAAAGGTATTTAAAATTTAAATAAAGCAAGCAAGTTGATCATGCACACAAACTGCATCTTAATTGTGGAATTAATTTTACAAATCTTAAAGGACTTGTCTTTGTTTGTTGTTTTCGCAGAAAAGCTTGTTTTAAAACTATGTACCTGGATATGCAGTACAAGGCATGCAGATTGATCCAGACTTGTTGTGATCGACTTGGATTTGATCCAACATCCTTGGACTAGTTTTCTTTGCAAACAATGAGGACTAAGATAACAATAGGATGAAAACTTACGCAGATTCAATACGAGTAATCGTTGGACCAGTGACAAGAGCTAGAAGGAAGAAGTTCAAGGAACAATTGAATGGCATGATTCGGGAAGTTCGTGAGCAAATGGAAGCATACAAACCAATCAAGAGCATGCAAGAGCAAGTGCAAGGCTGTAATTCCATAATTCAAGTCTTGGAATAATCTAGAATATCCAATTTTAATTTGTTTTAAATTGTTGTACTTGTTTGATTTTCCTTTTTAATTAAGAATTAGATTAGTAGTTTCCTTTTTGAATAATTTCCTTACTGTTTTATATTTACTTTCCTTATTGTATTATTTTTCTAATTAAGTTAGTACTCCTATTTAAGGAGTGGGATTCTATTGTTTTCATTAACTATTGATTGATTAAAAAATTCTGAGAGCTTTTCTCTTTGGTTCTTTAAGAACATCTTGAATAAATTTGGGTTGTCCGTATAGTTCATTCGACTTATCAATTGATTCATCATCATTAATTGTGGCATCATTCGCATATACCAAGGTTTGCATCTCTATATAAGTGTGGGGTTGCAGTGTCCATCAGTAGGTCTACCCTTATATCCCAAGGTTCTTACTTCTTTATAAGCAACAGGTTGCGGTGCCATCCAGATCTTGTTGTAGATTCGATCGTTTCGCTGTCATTCGCCAAGGGCAGATCTAGGAATTTTCTAAGGGTTGGGCTAATAATAAAAAAAATCATTAAAAAAAGGAAAGTATAACCATTTAGTGAAAAGAAAATTTAATTGCTTAATTTAAATATTTGAGTTCGTACATAACAATACATATCTAACGAAATTGAGCACGACGAGTTTTTAATGATTTGAATTCATCTATTACAGACTCTAAATTAATTTTCAAATCGAGGTCTCGTTCTATGTTCACAACATGCAATCAGCAACAACTACATACCCTATTGAGCTACGTGTATGTCCATTTCTAGTGTAGATTAATGAAAAAACTGAAAAGAGATAAGTAATAGCTATAGTTTGATAAAAAACGGAAAGCATAGGAAAACAAGATTGATGTGTTAGCACTATAAATTCCATATCAATTCAATAAATAGAAAAGATTAAAAACGGATGCGTACCCGAATTCATTTGTGAAGACGATTGAGCGAAACAAATCCCTTTTGGTCTTCCAATTAATACGTAGTTTCTCTTAGAGATTCTCTCTGTAGATGGGGATACTGAGGAAAAAGAAAACCTACGCTCTATTGGGGACCAAAACCCCGTATGTTAGAAAACCACTTTGGTAACTGCCAAAGTGGTTACTAACTTTTAGTATTTATAAATTGGCCCCTCGTCAATTTGAAAATACAATCTGGTCTCTACACATTAATTCCATAACAAAAATACCCTTAAGCCTACTTAAAACTTAATTAGATCACTTAATTAGAAGGCTTCTTAATGATAACACACATTAATAATTTACATGTGTGGTCCCAATTAAGATTAATATAAAACTAATCTAACAATCTCCCACTGGACTACATATGTAACCTGATAAATGCGTTTAACTTTAGTGAGCTCATTAATTCGTTATCATAACTTGAGGGTATCCCAACAATCTCGTTCATTGGCTATATTAATATATGATCAAAGCGATCTTTGTTACATTAATCGTAACCAACACAGTCAAATAATATAGATCAATCATGGATGCGTAGCATGGAAATTACATGTATATGTGATCCACACACGCCTACTTCCAACTGGTCCTCTTTATTGAGATCGATATTTCAAAATACTTAACAGAGTGTGGTAAACTGAATACTTTATTTCTGCGGAAAATAAACTGAATGTAACTGTAGTTAACATAAAGTAACAAGCTAAATACAAACTCCCACTAAATTAAAGTATTCTCAAATAGACTGACACCCATATGAGCAGTATACTCGTGAAAGACCTTGGGTGGTAATCCCTTGGTAAGTCGATCAGCTATCATGGAGTTTGTTCCAATGTGTTCTATGAAAATCTAACCACTCTGTACTCTTTCCTTCACAACAAGAAACTTGATGTCAATATGATTTGACTTTGTCAAGCTTCTGTTGTTATTAGAATATAGAACTGTTAATTTATTGTCACAATATAGTTTAAGTGGTCTTTCAACACCCTCCAAAATTCGCAGCCCAGTGACAAAATTTCGCAGCCATATTCCATGATTAGACGCCTCATAACATGCTATAAACTCTGCAGCCATGGTGGACGAAGCAATGAGCGTCTGCTTAGTAGACCTCCATGAAATCGCTCCACCAGCTAACAAATAAACATAGCCTGAGTGGATCTCCTGCTATCTTGGCATCCAGCAAAATCAGAATTAGAATACCCAATGATCTCTAACTGATCCGATCTCCTATATGTGATCATGTACTCCTTTGTTCTCTGTAAATACCTCATAACCCGCTTGGCTGCCTTCCAATGATCCATGCCAGGGTTACTTAAATATCTGCCTGACATGCCGACTATGAACGCAATATCTGGACACGTACATACTTGAGCATACATTAGACTCCCTATAGCCGAGGCATAGGGAATCTTCTGCATTTCCTTAATTTCAAGGCTATTCTTCGGGCATTGACTGAGATTAAACTTGTCTCCTTTAGCGACTGGGGTTTCACCTGGTTTGCAATTTTGCATGCCAAATCTATTGAGAACTTTTTCAATATAATTCCTTTGTGACAATCCCAATATACCCCGAGAATGATCTCGGTGTATCTCAATTCCTAACACAAAGGAAGCATTACCAAGATCTTTCATTTCAAAATTCTTTGATAGAAATCTCTTGGTGTCATGCAACATGCCTATGTCATTTGTGGCAAGCAATATGTCATCGACGTACAAAACCAGAAAAATGTGTTTACTTCCACTGAACTTGTGATACACACAATCATCAACAATATTTGTTTTAAAACCATATGAAACAATGACTTGATGAAATTTGAAGTACCACTGACGAGAAGCCTATTTGAGTCCATAGATGGATTTTGTCAATTTGCAAACCATATTCTTTGGGTCTCCTGACACAAAGTTTTCTGGCTGCACCATATAAATTGTTTCTTCAATGTCGCCATTAAGAAATGTTGTTTTGACATCCATTTGATGCAACTCAGGATCAAAATATGCAACAAGCGCCATAATTGTCCTAAAAGAGTCTTTCGTAGAAATCAGAGAAAAAGTCTTTTTAAGGTCAATTCCTTCCTTCTGAGTAAAGCCCTTTGCCACAAGACGTGCCTTATACCTCTCCACATTACCATTCAAATCCCTTTTGGTTTTAAATATCCATTTACAGCCTACGGGTTTCGCACCATCTGGTAATGGGATAAGTTCCTAAACTTTATTATCTTGCATAGACTTATACTCTTCATTCATGGCTTCAATCCATTTATGAAAGTTGAAACTTTGCATAGCTTGATGGAAGTTGATTGGAACATCTTCCGACATTCCACTTTCTACCTCCTGTTCTTGGAGATACACGACATAATCGTCTGAAATTGTAAATTTCCTTTCTCTCGTGGATCGTCTTAATGGCGAAGATTCTTGAGGTTGTTGAGTTTGTTCCTCAGGAATGGGTTCCTCGAGAACAATTACCTCATCTTGAATGAGGGGTTGAACAACATTGCCCTGTCGGGGATCTGAAGTAATGTCTTAATCAATGACGGGTATAAAAACTTGCACATTATCAAAAGTAGTGGTAGGAATTGGGATTTCTCCATTTGCCTCCTCGAAGACAATGTTCCTAACTTGATTTCTCCCCCCAAACTCAACATCCTCAAAGAATGTTGCAGTTCCTGTCTCAAAAACCGACCTACTAGCGGGATCGTAAAACTTGTAGCCCTGGGATCGTTCTGCATAGCCAATAAAGTAGCTGATAACGGTTTTGGAGTCGAATTTTCTTTCATGAGGCTTATAAGGCCTCTCTTCAGCAGGACATCCCCAAACATGCAAGTGCTTTAAACTAGGTTTTCGCCCAACCCAAAGCTTATACGGCGTTTTTGCAGCTGCTTTTGTTGGCAGCCGATTTAGGATATAAGTTGCTGTTTTTAGAGCCTCACCCTAAAGTGACTCTGGTAAAGTAGATTGACTAATCATACTTCTTACCATATCCTTAAGAGTCCAGTTTCGTCTCTCAGATACACCATTCATGCTAGGCGACCCTAGCATAGTCCTGTGGGATGATTCCACATTCCTCTAGGTATTTAGCAAACAGTCCTGGACATTGTTCACCTGAGCCGTCGTATCTGCCGTAGTATTCACCACCGCGGTCAGATCTAACGCTCTTTATTCATTTGTTGAGTTGTAACTTAACTTCAGCCTTAAATGTTTTGAACACACCCAAAGACTACGATTTTTCATGTATAAGAAATAGGTAACCATATCTAGAATAGTCGTCTATGAATGTTATAAAGTATTGTTGACCATTCCAAGAAGCTGTAGGGAATGGACCACAAATATTCGTATGGATTAATTCTAAGACGTCTGTAGTCCAATTGGCACCTATTTTTTTTGTTTTAGTCTGTTTTCCCTTGATACATTCAACACATATATCAAAGTCTGAAAAAAGGGAGTCCAAAATCCCATTAGACACAAGCCGCTCAACTCTAGATTTAGAGATGTGACCTAGGCGTTTGTGCCATAATGAGGCTGAATTTTCCTTATTTAATTTACCCTTAGTACCACGTGATTCCACATGCAAGGTTTCATTACAAGATGAAATAGTTTCAAGCAAATATAGATTATCGAAAGCACTACGTAAATTGGTACCAACAATATTTGAATTTAAAGATAAACTAAACATAGAATTTCCAAATGAACAAGAGTATCCATATTTGTCCAAAACAGAAATTGAAACCAAATTCCGTCTAAAAGACGGTACAACAAAAGTGTTTATCAAATCCAAATAGCACCCATTTTTTAACAATAATCTAAAGTGCTCTATTGCCTTCACTTCCACCAACTTGCCATCACCCACGTAAATGCGTCTTTCAGCATCAGTTGGCTCTTGGTAGTTCAGGCAACCCTGCATAGAAACACAAATGTGAGTAGTAGCACCAGAATCTACCCACTAAGTGTTTCTTGGTACTGAAGCTAAATTGATCTCAGAACAGACCAAAACATGATATGTACCTTTCTTTTCACGCCATGTGACATATTTGGCACAATCCTTTTTCTTGTGTCCGGTCTTACCACAAAAGAAACAACCATTTTCATTCTTCTATTTCTTTTGCTCCAGACCCTTAGGAACAACAACTTATTTTCCTTTATCCTTCCTCTTGCCCACTCCAAAATAGGCATTTTGTAACAGACATTTTGCGTTACAGAAAATTTTAGTAACACAAAATGTCCGTTACTATTTAGGCGTGGCAGTTGACATAGTAACGGATAAAAACCGTTACTGAAATTAATTAAGGACCGTTACTATAATTATGTCCGTAACGAATTTTAACCGTGACAGACGTTTTCAAGACCGTTGCGGAATTGATTTTTTGTCATGCTTTTCATCCGTTGCTAAAATAAAAAAACCGTTACTAGATTTTATTTAATTATTATTTAAATTAATTTTAGTAACGGGCAAAAACCGTTACTGAGATTGCAACAATTTTAAAAAAAATGATAAAGCATTGCTAATCTAGTAACGGAAAAAAACCGTTACTACCACCAACATTAAAAAAAAATTATTTTTTTTACTATTACCCTGTGCTGCTGGAATCAATTACCTAGCTATTTAAGATCCCTCTAAGGACAATTAGATAGTGTATCTGCTACTTAGCACAGTTGAACTTTGACCCAAACAATTAGAATAATCTAACTTCTTTAAGAAATGCTAACAATTATCTAGAACTATTATTGTCTTACTACCAACATATACATACAAATGTATATAACCAATGAGAGACAATCTTGAGCAAGAGTAGAATAATTGATACTATTATTGTCTTACTACCTACATATACATACAAATGTATATAACCAATGAGAGACAATCTTGAGCAAAAGTAGAATAATTGATAAAATCTTATAATAGGCACATGCTAGAACAATCTGGTGCATAAGAGTAGAATAACTGAAAAGGGTGCATTCACTAGTCATTGAAATTGAAGAGAAATGAAGAATATAAATCGTCATTGATCTTTACACGCTTGTCTGCTTCACAATGTGAGATGACAAAATCTACAAGATCAAATAATACCAAATTTAAATGAGAATATTAGATAAAATAAAAGATAAGTACAAGAAATAAACAAGTTAAATATATGTAGTATATATCCAGTAAATATGGCCAGCCAAGATAGTAATGTCAAGGTTTTCAAGTAATATTTGCAGTATACATGCTTCAGTCTAACCCAAGCAAATAAGAGAGAAATTGAGAATAACAAAGCAGATTGCTTATGCAGAGGAGTACCAGCACAACTAGCAAAATGCACATGCACTACCAGGAGAAACAAATGTATAAGAATCTTCTTACCTTTTCACTAAGAGAAGCTGAGTTCAAGTATCCTTACAAACTTTCCTCTTTCAACTTTTATACTCCATCTTGCTATTGACTGCACCATTTATCATCTTCTTAGAACTTTTATAGCACTTAGTTAATCAAACTGATAAAAGTAGAGGATATTTTACCGTTACCATTTTCAATTAGAGGAAAACTTCCTTTATTGTATAAAATTATTGTAAAAGCGACTGTACACATGGATTCTACACTAACCCCTGTTTGTTCAATCTGATTCACCATTGCTTAAATATTATATAAGAAAATACAAGAAAGTAATAATACATGCATAATTTTGAATTAAATAAGTTAGTAAAAAAATAACTGATCAAAACTGCATTAAATGTAAAATACCTGTTGAGATCGGTTTCTGACTAAGGAGGGAAGTGAAAGCGCAGCCTCCAGATCAAAGGAGCAACAATTTTTCTATTGCGTGCAATTAGAACTTCATTTGGCCCCACGTCAAAAGTATATGCGACCTGTCAAAATTCCTATAGTTAGCTTGAAAGCTGAGTGTTTTCGCCGCGTCAACATTCTTAGGTAATACCAAAAGCAAAACATCATAAAAGACTAATATAGAAAGAATCTAGCATGGGCTTATTCAATAGCATCTATATGCTTTCCTTTCTCTTCCCATCAACGAATATGGTTGGGAAAATGTTTCCCATCAAAGAATATGTTTTTCCCATGAAAACTTCAAAATTCCTTTGTCTTGTTTGCGTATCGGTATATGAATGAATAGAATGTAAGCGTAAGAAAAGATTGTGGGCTTACTATAAAGTTTCTCTCCTTATACATCATTGATTGGACTTCTCAAATTTCTTATGCAGCCAGCCAAAGTAACCACAGCCCTACAAAATAAAAAATAAATAAAAAACAGAACTAAGATTCGTCAAAACAATTTCATCTCATTTGGGGTATTGAACATGTTCACTATTTCTTCATAATCTTATAAGAGGGGAAAAAATAGTAGTAGTAATACCATTCGGATTGTTTTCCCATGTTGCTCTTGAGAAGCTGAAGAAGAAGATTCGGTTTCAGTTGTTCTTTCTTGTGTAGGACTTGACCTTCCACGTTGCTCAGAGGAATCATATATCGGATTATCATCATGCTGCCAAATCAGAACATAGTTATAAATACTCCTTCAACCTATTAAGCATGTTTGATTTGGTTGAAGATATCGGTTAAATTTACAAGCAGCTGTGTGTGTGCGTGAGAGAGAGAGAGAGAGAGACCAGGGGAGGGAGGCTGGGACAATTTCAATAACAGTTTACACTGCAAAATCAAAATCAGTTTACAGTTTTCTCTACTTGGGGGTGGTGACCAATGTTCCACTTTCCATGAGTCCCATTCTTGAACTTGTAGTGTCAGTTTTATTAGTTATCTCCAATCTTCTTATGGCACAGCTCAACTTCAATTCATCTCCTTCAGCTCATGTTCTCGGTGCCTCGGACTCAGGCTTACGGTTTCTAGGACCACCATCGGCTTGGGTTTGCAGCTCTAGGGCTTGGTCGGTGAGGTTACTGACTTGGATTAGGAGAAGGTCAATGTCCTCATATAGAATCAACTGATCAGCCGCAATTTTTTCAGCTAACTCTGGACTTATATCATCATCCATTCTTCTGCGTCCTGCACGACCCCTACCATATTGCCGAGACGAAGAATCACTTGCAACAGATTTTCCCTTACTACTACTGCTTCTAGGTCTCGAATCACTTATTAGAAAATCCCCCACTGGACTTTTAAAATTTGAATTATTAAATAGAAAATATAAGGCTACATTACATTATACATAAAGAAAATGAACTGAAGCAACAATTATAAAATATTCTACTAGAAGCAGAAGAACTAAATAGGTGTTAACAAGCTAGGTTTCTAAAGGAAAACTAAACCAAATAATATCCACTGTTCTTATTCTTTTGGTGTTAGCAAAAATGAAGACCTTGTAAATAATGTAATATATAGAGCTAACATTGCTCAGTGGTTTTGTCAAAAAAAATAATCAGTGGAGATATTTGTGTACCACGGAATCTGCATAAAAGAAATTAACAAGAATTATAAAACATCAAATTACCGAGCAAAGACAGGCAAAGGAATTGCATGCAAATCTAAAGATAGGAATTGAAAAGGGAAAGAAGTCAAGTGGGTTTCTCATACCTCAAGCAGGTCAAGCAACTCGCAAACCTTCAGCTTTAGAAATGGGACAATAGAGCTTCACTTTGGATTTTGTTTTTTCTAAGAAGCAAAGGAAGAAAACTGTTTTAGTAGTCCAACTGATATAAGTAACTTCCCACAGGATGAGAACCATATATTGCAATAACGCTCATATCATAAATGGATAGCATAGTGACCATCTGAATTATGAAAATATAAACCTACAAAGCTCAATGAACATCAGGGAGATATTAGGTATCAAGGATAGGACAAAGTAATTAGTGAGATGCCAAAAAGCAAACCTTATTACAACCAGGAACCAGATCTTGCAGAATTCTCATCCTCTCGTTTAACTCTTCTCTTCTAGCCTGTACATCAAACCGTTACAATTAGAAAACAGGAAAAATTGTTTGAAAGGTTTTGGACCTTACTGATCATTTTAGCTATTAACCCTCAACAACTTACATAGCAAAGAATTTTATTTTAGTTTAGTTCTGGTACATATACAGACCCAAAATCCACTCCCTTGTGCCAAATTGTGATCTTAATAGTTAAGGAACAGTCGAATTAGAGTAAATTACCCTTTTTGCCAAATTGTGGCTATTAGTAGCTTGACCCCTTCTTGCTCACACATGGATGTAATCTTGTTTTGTCTGCTCAGCTGGTAATTTTGTATTTTGTCCCACTAGCTTCCCTGAATTTGTTTCCATATTTTCAATGGGTTCATCATTCTTATTTCTAGATCCTGATCTTTTAAGGCAATTAATATCAATGCTATTCTGCACAATAAAACAACACAAATAATAATCAGGAATTGTAATCTTCCACTTCAATACATATTTTGTCCAGTAAAAGAAAAAAAAGAGTCATTCTTACAATACATCTAAATCAATATTCAATTTGATACACACCTCAATTCTCCTATCATCTTTTGTAAAATATACAAAATAGGTTAGGTTAAAATTACCACAAGTTCCTCAAAGTTAAAACATGTTTAAGTTAATTTCCACTCAAAGCATCATTGAAGCAACCATAGTTAATGAAAGTGAGGAATCAAACTAGAACTCGATCATATATACTTTCTCCAATGAATAAATATATATGAAACTTAGACACGTACGCTTATGTATAAATTAATATCAGTTGCAATAATTTAGAATTTGATGAAATACCATGGCATTGTCAGCACTACTGCTAGTGGAAACACCCTTAGCTGCAGACCCATCCTCCTCACCCTGCCTCTTCATTCCTCCTCCATTGTTAGTACCTCTCTGGTCCAAAATCATCGGTTCGTCAATAGAAACATCTATATTCGGATTCGCATTATCTACAAACTTGCCCAAACTAAAAAGAGTTATATCTAGCTAAATACATACAATAAGCAACCACTAAAAACATAATGTGAATAATCAACTCTTTAAACCCTAGTTTTCTTAAAACCCTAGGTTGCAAAATCAGGTTTTAAGTAACATTGAAATTCTTTAAAACAATATAAGTGAAATTAGAAGTACCAAATGGAGAATTTATCAGTTGTTTGGTGGAACTTACCTTTAAAATTTCTTCGTTTGTGAGCTCTACATATGTACGTGTATATATATATAGATACATATATCTATGTTTAGAGAGAGAAATAGGGAGAGGAGGTATTTGTAGATCTATGTTACTGGTTCAGATCATGTTTGGGAAAGGAGGATCGGATCGGATCGAGTTTGGGAAAGGAGGAAGAAGGAAGAAGGAAGAAGGAGGAGGAGGACTAACCGTCCTTTGTTAGATTCTAGTCAAAGATGACTGACCGGCTACCGAGGGGAGATGAGATCACCGGTCGATTTGATCCCGATGAGGGTGGTTGAGATTTAGGGTTTTATGGATTTTGTGGAGCGGGATATCGATGCAGAGGGAAATGAAAATTTTGGGGATCTTTTAGGCGTTCCAAGTTTTGTAAATAACACTAAAGAATTTAATAATTTTGAAAAATAATAATAAATTCTCAGCAACAGTTTTATAACATTACTACTTATTTTAAAATCCGTTACTAGCTTAAAAATATAAGCGAATTTTCTCAGTTAAATTCAGTAACGGATTTACTTGAGTCAGTAACGGACTTTTGTGCGTTACGGGCTAGTAACGGACATAGACCATTACTAATAGAAAAAGGGGACCGTTACTAATTCCATGATTTGGTGTAGTGGCTTTACCCTTAGAGGTGCTAGCCAAATGAGCACTTTCAGTCCTATCTTGTTTCAATCTCTCTTTTTCTTGCACACAAAATGAAATGAGCTCATTAAGAGTCCATTTCTCTTTTTGGAAGTTATAACTGACCTTAAATTGACTAAATTGTACAGGCAGAGAGATCAGAATTAAATGCACGAGCAAATCATCCGATAAGTCGAGCTTTAGTGCCTTAAGTTTTGAAGCAAGATGAGACATCTCCATGATGTACTCCCGAACATTATCCTTGCCCTTATATTTCATTGAAATCAAGTTTGCCAAAAGCGTGCTTGTTTCAGCCTTCTCGTTTTTGACAAAACGATTCTGAATTTCCGCAAGAAACTTACTAGCAATGATATTGTCATCCGTAATTGCACCTTTGAAGGCCTTTGGAATCCCATGCTTCATGATCATAAGACTTAGCCTATTTGAACGATCCCACTTTTCAAAGTACGCAATTTCCTCAGGAGTACTTTGTTCAGTGAGATCATTCGGTTTTGGCATTCTCAATGCCAAGTCTATGTCCATGCAGCCAATAATAATTAATATATTCTCTTTCCAGTCCTTAAAGTTTGTTCCATTTAACATTGGAACATTGCTCATATTTGCAGATATAGAAGTAGTAGATATTAAAGCTGAATAAAGAGCAAAAGTAAACTAAATTAACAATAATGCTCACATCAAATAACCAAATAACTAGTCAATAAATTGATTAATTCTATCTCAACATCTCAAGATACCTAGCACAACATCAATACCAAGCCTTTGGACAGTGATATTAATTATAAGTGGTATTCTTGTTGTAATGATCAAATATTGACAATAAATTATGTCAAATAATAAATCTATCTTTGGATTGATTTACGATTCACATTAAGTTACCTGGATAATTATCACACATGTACCATCACAAATGTGTATGAAATTCAGCCAAATATGAACCCCTATTTGGATTGGTTAATATTCGCACGAATTAAATAAACACAAATATCTAATCATTCTTTATCTACACAAGCGAGGTCACTTTGGTAACCATCTAATGTAAATTGGCCTTCAAGAATGTTTAGACAAGTAATAAAAAATTAATAGATGTCGCATGTAATTAATCAAATTTATTATAAATAGAAAAAATTCTGATTACTTTGTCATTGCCCAAAACAGTGACAAACAGAAACTAATCATAGTTAAAAAACTATGACAATTATGGATAAACTGGTCACTTGTTGTAAACAGTGACAATTATAACGCGAAAAAGAACAGTTTATCTTCTCCATCAAATTTTCTGAAATTCCGCCCTTATATATATATATAAACTCAAATTTAATTAAATTTAAAGATTCCTAGACTTAGAATTTAATTTAATTAAAAAATTACTCATGAAGTATATATACTAAAGATTAAATATACAACCAAAATTCAGTGAAATAGAATCATGAAGGACCAAATGGCAATACATCAAATATGCTTTTGATATATATGAAGAATAAATTGGGACCACACAAAGTAATAATGAATAATTGATAAGTCTGTAGTCTTCATATATATATATACACATGTCATACACAAGCAAACATATATATATATATAAATACACGACAAACATTTATATGTAAATATATATACACGGCAACCCGCAAATATATTTATATATATACACAACATAAACATATATGTAAATATATATACATGGAAGCCATATAAACATATATATATATTAGATTCCAAACATATTTCAATCCTCAAAAAAAAATTATTCAAGGAATTGATAATGAACCTCGCTCTAATACCAATTGTTAGCACTATAAATTCCATATCAATTCAATGAATAGAAAAGATTAAAAACAGATACGTACCCGAATCCATTTGTGAAGACAATTGAGCAAAACAAATCCCTTTTGGTCTTCCAATTGATACGTAGTTTCTCTTAGAGATTCTCTCTGTAGATGGGGATACTGAGGAAAAAGAAAACTTATGCTCTATTGGGGACCAAAACCCTGTATGTTAGAAAACCACTTTGGTAACTGCCAAAGTGGTTACTAACTTTTAGCATTTATAAATTGGCCCCTCATCAATTTAAAAATACAATCTGGTCTCTACACATTAATTCCATAACAAAAATACCCTTAAGCCTACTTAAAATTTAATTAGATCACTTAATTAGAAGGCTTCTTAATGAAAACACACATTAATAATTTACATGTGTGGTCCCAATTAAGATTAATATAAAATTAATCTAACATGATGTTGAGCCTTAAGATGAGTAGGTGATTCCGTTAAAGCAGTCCTCGACAAAATCTGAACAAATTGGATAGTTTGCCTCGACAATAGAAGTAACTAGGTGCACCGTCTAAGAATTTGAAGAATTCGCCTTGTCAGTAGAAGCCGCCACATTGAAACCTATTTATTTAACACAAAACACATGTTATAAACATCAAACAATTATGTTAATCTTTCTTTGATTCGTAAAATCAATTTTTATTCTTTCATAGATATGTGTTTGTTTAAAAACCGCACTCTTTATTTAAACCTCGCCCCCACTGTGAATGACTTTCTCAAAACTAGCACTTAGAAGTCAACTAGCAACACGTGTGTGAGAACCTGCATTTTCGACACTGGCCCTCAGGAGCTGCGATTCCTTCGGTTTCATGTTTATTTGGAATACGGTTCATATTAATTTGGAGAAAAGGTAATTGTTTGTGAAGAAACTCAGAATCGCCAGTTTGCTTTACTAAACAAACAAAATTTGGTGTGAAAGAGGAATAATTATGGACTAAATGATCTCTTAACACAATTAATGCGAAACCAATTGATTTAAAGGTTCGGGGATTAAGTTATGAATCGAGAAGGTGTTAGGCACCTAATTCGCCCTTTCAGTCTCTAAGTAGGATATGCGTGTATTTATAATCGAAGATTCGCATCCTTATTGATATTAATGCGTATCAATCCATAATTTTAGGAAAATGGGATTTGGGGTGGGGATAGAAACCGTGTGCTTCGTATTTTGCCCGCTTGATTTTAGAAATCAATGTGCATGTGATATGAAAAAGTGTTTTTGATAATGATAGACAAAGAAATGAGTGTTTTTGACAAAGCACTGGACCTTTTCGGAAGCTAATTCAATTTGGAATCGAATATCCAGTAATCCTCGAGATTTTTTGGTCAATAATGTACCACAATTTAATAATTTAAATCGGCATTGATGAATCTGGTACTATCATGTTGGATATTTACATAATCACCATGATTTATTGGTTAAATTAACTGGATACAAATGCTTAATGATTTCTTCGTGAAATGAGACTACTAAAACTGGGAATTTTGTGAAATTAACAGATAAAAATATGTTTTAAAATGGTTACAACTCATTCCACGCCTTTGATTTTGAAAATAGGTTTAAAATATGAAATCTGGACTAATTTTGAGATTAACAGAAATTTAATCAAGCGATTGATTGATTATAACATAGAAAATAAAGACAGATAAGTAAATAAAGCCGGGCTGTGTTATTACCTTAGAGCCTTAAAAATAGATGAATACTATTCTAGACGTTATTCCCAAAGTTCTAGATCTGTTTGATGCTTCAAAAAGGGTCAGTGCGTGTCTATTTATATCCGAGAGGGGGTTTGGGCTGAAATATATAGGGGGCATTTGTCCACATGACATGCATTATCCACCTCTTTCGATTTTTGTAGTATCAGCCAAATGGAGTATTGGATTGATCTATTTTTTTAGTATGTTGTTCCCCATGATAATACCTACATACTGACCAAATTTGAGCTCATTTGGACTTCGGGAAAGCCTCCGTTGATTATCCAAACTGAACTGCCAGTTTTACCAATTTTCGGAGATTCTGCAATCGGATCGAGTTTATTTTTGAATATGTTACCCCTGATGGAAATGTTTAGCAATCCCCAAAGTTTTAGGATTATTAGAATCCAGGAAGGCTTCCTTTCAAAGATTTCACAAGACTGACAATTTTCGATTTTTGGCAGCTTTCAGTTATCTTCGTCTTTTTGTCCGGGAGTCCTGTTCGCTTTCTTCTTTGACCTATATCACATGTGCAGAGTGTGTATGCATGTATGAGTGCTCGTGTATGCATGTGCGTTCATTTGATGAGAAATTGAATTTTTACAAGGCTCGCAAAATGAGGTGTTAACAACGTGAAATACACGCGGGGCCTGCATATATATGTGCTATAGTTCAATCAAAAAACGGATAGCTTAGAAAAACATGACTGATTTTAAGCCTAAATATAAGCAATGGCGCCCGTTGAAGTAGTTGCTGGTAGAGTCTAAAAACTAGGATAATTTGCTCAAACAACCTAAGTAACCAGGTGCAATGTTTTAGAATTTGAACATTTCGCCATGATAGCAAAAGCCACCACATAATAACCAGTATGTCGAAAGAAAAGCAAATGCATTTAATATCAACAAATTACATTGATATCTCTTTGATTCTCAAATCAAATTCTGCAATTTCATTGATATCTCTGCATTTGGAAACAACTCTCCATATTTAAATCTCATCCCCGCCATGAATGAATTTCTTAAAACATACACTATAAGTCAACTAACAATACGTGAAATGCACGTGCAACCCACGTATATATGTGCTATAGTCCGATAAAAAGCGGAAAGCATAGGAAAACATGACTAATATTGAGCCTCAAGATAAGCAATGGCTTCTATTGAGGCAATTGCCGGCGAAGTTTGAAAACTCGTATAATTTTCCTCAACGACACAATCACCCAAGTGCACTATTTGATATCTCTTTGATTTTCAAATCAAATTCTGCAATTTCATTGATATGTCTCCATTTAGAAGCAACTCCTTATTTAAACCTCATCCCCAACATGAATAAATTTCTTAAAACTTAATTACACTATAAGTCAACTAGGAATATGTGAAATGCACGTGCGACCCACTATATATGTGATATGGTCCGCTAAAAAATTGAACAGGAAATCTTGATAAATATTGAGCCTCAAGATAAGCAATGGCTTGAGTTAAAGCAGTTGCTGGTAGAGTCTGAAAACTCAGATAATTTGCCTTGACAACAGAAGTAGCTAGGTGCATTGTTTGAGAATTTGAACAATTCGCCTCATCAACAGAAGCCTCCACATAGTTGAATGTAAAATACATGCATTTAACATCAACAAATTACATTAATCTCCCTTTGATTCATAAAATCAAATTATGCAATTTTTTTGATATCTTTACATTTAGCAACAAATCTCGTTATTTAAATCTCATCCCCAGCATAAAAAAAGACTTTCTTAAAACTAACACTAAAAGTCAATTAACAACACGTGAAATGCACGTGCGGCTCATGTTTTATGCAATATATATTAATGTTTTACGCAATCATCCCATGTCATACGCAATAACAATCTAAAATTTCAAAACAAAATATATTGTTTTAATTAAATTTTCTTAAACACAATTTGTAATCCCACAAACATCAATTCTAGTACATGTCCAACATAAATTTGTTAAATTATGCAAGTACTAACAAAATGTAGTATAGTCCTCTAACTTATGTAGAGTTTGGAAACAAGACTGCATTAGGAACAAAAAGATTTCTTCAATGAGCAACCATTATAAGCTTCATCCTCAAATCGGTCAATTGCAATTAAAATGAGAAACTATAAGATGGCATTACTTAACAAATACAAAGTGAAAATGAATTTTTTTTTTTTTTTAAAATGCATCAAAAACACTTAACGAATCTTTGGTCTAATACATGAATTCCATTGCATATATATAATCAAACCTGTCATTTAATTTTAAATTACCTAAAAGGATTAACTTAAATTAATGTAGTGTTGAGAAAATATTAAAGTGATATTGCATTATTAATTAATTTGGACATTACCAATTAATGGGCACAAAATGAAAGTACTTAAGGTTTTCACTCATGCACCCCATTAAAGCAAAAGTACATAAATTATAGCCATAGCCTTGTAGGTATACATACAAATAACCCATAAAGGCAACAAGCATTAACCCATAACCCTTTAGGCAGAATAGGTGTCCAAATCAAATTAAAGCCAAGTATCACAAAAAGGATGACAAGCATACATTGTCATCTATCACCAACTCTGTGTTTTCTTTCCAATCAAAACATCTTGGGATTGAGGTAATGTGGATTATTACCATTAATCAACAATAAATTCTTCATTGCAACTGATGAGGATTGTTCAGTGTTAAGGTTTTTGAGAGCAAGGGAAATAATCAGTGCCCGTTTCTTTTCTTATTGAAACATCCATTTGATTACGAAAGAATAGCTCTTTAATTATTGAACCAATTCTTGAATGTTTTCGTCATTTGTGGGTTAAGAAGCCAACTGTTCCAACGATATAAGTTTACGGTGCTGATAATAATTTGCTATTCTCAATATGACAATGATCTAAGGAAAATGAAGAGAACAATATGGAAACACAAATCTTTTGCTAAATTATTAATTCATTGATAAATTAAAACCTCATTTAATTAAAAATTAGATGGTACTGAGATTATTAATTTATAGAGCTTTTAATTGTAGCTTCATAAATATCTCTACGTTTAAAAACCGCTTTCCCTATTTAAACCTCATCCCCACCATGAATGACTTTCCTATAACTAACACTCAGAAGTCAACAAACAACACCTGAAATGCACGTGTGGCCCACATATGTATGTGCTAGGGTCAGATAAAAAACGGAAAGCATAGGAAAACATGACTGATATTGAGCATCAAGATAAGCAATGGCTTCCATTTAAGCAGTTTCTAGAGTCTGAAACCTCGGATAATTTGCCTCGACAGTAGTAGTAGTCTGGTGCAGTGTTTTAGAATTTGAAAAATTTGCCTCATCAACAGAAGACGCCACATAATAACCGGTATGCTGAAAATAAAACACACACATTTATTTAACATCAACAAATTATGTTAGTCTCTCTTTTATTCTAAAAAACAAACTCTACAATTTCATTGATATCTCTACATTTAGAAACAACTCTCCTTATAAAAAACACAACCCACAATTAATGACTTTCTTAAAACTAACACTAGAAGTACTCTAAAAACACGTGAAATGCATGTGCGGCCCTCGTATATATGTGTCTGTCCGCGCGCTAGAGTCTGATAAGAAAAAGATAGGAGATTTACCGAGGCATCAACCATAGACTTAGGAATGTTGGCCATCAAAGGATCTACTAAGCCAACACTCTCATAAATGACTTAAGTTCTCCAAAATTTAACCATTCACTTGTGCAATCCTGCAAATTAACAAAACTTAATTACATAATAATGATCAATTATGAATTTTTCTGTATAAAGTCAGCTACAAGCGGGGGTGACTTCTCTTATAAGAACCTACCGACGTCATGGCTCAAAGAAATCTTCGGCTAATGAATTGGCTCCATGCCATGGCAGTGACATCGTTTCCTAACGAACCTCCTTAACTGAAAGGAATGTGTATATTGTGTTAACTAGAGTCCGCAAACAACTCTCTAAGAAAATGAACTTAAAAAAAAATGCTAACGAGTGATACCCCAGGTGTAATCCATTAAGGGTCTCTATCCCTTCGTCTGGGAAATAAGGTGGGTCTTAAATACACTAAACATAAGGACCGATGAGGAGGTCCACATCCACTCTTCCTCTGAATTCTAAAAATCTAGGCACGCGACTAGCCTCGATTTTGCTTCTAATTTCCCACTTGGGCACTAGGGAAATCCTATAGTTCCATAAGGAGAGGATATACATACAAATCGAACGGTTCCTCACACTAAGAGGTCTCCAAAGATCAGGCTACCCAATCGTGCAACATCTACTCCTTTAAACTAATTACGCACTGTCGCTCCCATAATTATAACACGTAGTAGTCGGGTACAACTGTACAATGGATCTCCAGGATAACCACATATAAGGCTCACCCCTCATGAAGATCAAAGGAGAGATTCAATGGGGTGAACACAAGGAATGGGACTTCAGTGGCCATTCACCAATGGTGTTCCACAATTTAGCTCCTGTTTGCGAAAGTAGACCGAAGTCTTATAAAATAGTCAATCGTTGGCCGGGCGGATGACTATAGTATAATCCAACAGTCGCCTATTGCTAGCCTGGTTACAAAACAAGTCCCGAGTACAAAATTAGAATTTGAACGAGAGTGAGATAGGGGCCAAGGATTGAAATAATTGCCAAAAGAGTTCTCGAAATAACTTCAAATCAAGAACTTTGTGAATCGATGTAGCCAAGACAAGCTAGTGTCTTATTCCAAAATTCTCCCATTTTCCAAATAACCTAATGGTAAGGACACCTAATGCACGATAATGCAATTGTGAAGAGGAATACCACAATGGCTCAACTCTCTAAACTTGAATCTACCCATGAGACCCCCCACGAAGAAAATCGAACATATACCTCTAACACCAACCCGTGATGCCCCGAATCCCGTTAAGAGGATTAGACCTCCGGGATCCGGTTAATCATAGATGCCGTCACTCACAACGGTGGGTGAAGTGTAAAATTTGCAATTTATAAAACATTTTTCAAAAGTTACTCATTTAGAATATGGTATGAGTAAATTACTTTTCTAATATAAATAAATTAATTAATTAAGTGCGTCAACACTTATTTGAAGTCCATCCATTGGGAACAAATTCAAATAAATAGTATTTCCATATACAAAGGGCCTTCACTGTAAAATTTAACTAGTACAATAGGGTTTATAATGCTAATACGAAACTCAAAAGAGAAAATTACAAAAAAATGTTAAGTCATCCCTCTATGGAAGACTAATATGAATACAAGGTTATCAGAGGCGTCTAGACTTCGACATAACGTGCCAACCCAATATAGTACCTACAAAACTGGTTTGGAAAATGGGAGTGAGCCAAATACGGGCTCAGTGGAAACTATAAGGTTTTTATAATATCAAGAATGTGCATTAAACTTTAAACTAATTCCATGCAATCACATGATCCCGTTTCCCCAAGTATAAATTCTGAAATCATGCATAGCATAAAATACACAATCATTATCGAAAGTACAATGTGTTGGCTACTACGACGCCTCCAATTATCCTATGCTAGGTCTCAACTTAAAGGCAACAAAAAAGGGGCTACAACCCTTTACTCGTAATGGGCTACAACCCAATGCATTGGTGGCTACAACCACTAATAAGAGGCTATGACCTCATCTCATCAAGAGGGCTACAACCCTCAGCTAGTACCAGTACTTCAGGGTCCAACCCGATAATCTAAGCGGTAACAACTGCAAATGGGCTCCAACCCAATAATCTAGGCGGCTACAACCGCAAATGGGCTCCAACCCAATCACTAAGGAAGGCTCCAACCCTCCAAGTAAGGCTTCAACCTTACAATTATCACCTACATAGATAATTGAGCCAAAGCATTGAAATAATAAAATAACAATAAAAACATAAAGGGCCAACACACCAAATAATACTAATCCAATGCTATATTGATTATATATAGCTCTGTCTATATAACGTAGCTCAACAAAGTCAAATCTCATATGTGGTGATGCTTTTATTGTACATTTGCCAATTGTGTATTATTATAAATCTCCCGTTAACAAGTCTTGTGAAATACAATGATATCCCAAGTGTCTACAATATCCCCGTTAAGCATTGTAAATACAATCCTTAAGGTTTAGTTTTATTTCTTTAAAACTGACTCGGGGAAAACTTGCCAAGCATTTGGCATGATCCATATTAAATAGAATAACACTTGGACATCATAGAAGTACACTAATATTGTGAAATCTCATGTTGATCCCACCACTAATACAATGAAAGACAAATTATTATAAACTTTCAAGAATGTAGTCAAATAGGTGGGGTTTTACCACTAAACCAAAAGTATCCAACAAATGGCATATGTACACTAACAATCAGCAACCCACATATTACATGAGCTAATACAAGTATCAAGGTAATCACAATGCCATTCTCAAGGCATATACAATTTATAGATTGAGTATAACTGGGTTAATAGGCAAAATTTGAGGATAATATGTAAACACGTGAAATATTTATCAAATTAACCCACTAGAGGACTAAAACCAACAATTTAGAGGAAGATATTCCATTAATATCCTTACTATAAGAGTTATACTAAAAACTAGGGATCATAGTTAAAAAATTGGGGGTATTGTTCCAAATCTTAAATTGGGTTTGTATAAAGAGAAATGATTATTGCAATAGCTCAATATCCACATAAATAACAATAATCAATCATCAATCATCAATTTAAGTTAAATAACATCCAAACCCAATGCATGCATCAAAACCCTAGGCTTTTAAGAAAAAACCCATAATCTTGTTGAAAACACTACATGCATCATAATATATGTTCAAAATAAATTTTATACTATTGTTCCCACCTGGATTAAAGCTTTAAAACATGGTTTGATGTGTTAATCGAAGTATTGAAGAGAATCCATCAAGAACTCCCCAAACCTAGCTCATCTTTAAGCTCCCATAGTGAAGGAAATGTGGAGAAGATGATGCATGTTTAAGCCCTAAATCTTGAACTGCATGAAAACACTACCAAAGATCCTTTAAAATCTCTATCTAATTGAGTTCTCACTCTCTCTACCTCCCTTAGATGTTTAGTGCTCGAAAATGGAGGTTTAGGGGTGATAAAATGGTAAAAAATTGGGTAAAAATTGGCCAAACCCGACTCCAGGGCACCAAGATCGATATTGAGAGCTCTCAGCCAATATTTTCATCCTCCAAGATAGCCCAAGATCGATCTTGGGACCATTGCACTAAGTTCATCTAATTTTTGGCCTTTCGGACCCCTGAGATGCTGGAATCTCATTCCAGGCCAAACACGGAAGTTGTAGAGGGGAACGAGACGGAACATAAGGCACTGAAGGGGACTAATTCGAAAATCTAATGAAGAAGTTATGGCCTCTCAAAGTTGGCCAAAATTTAAAAAACCGCGTAAAATCAAAACTTGCGATTTTTGCCTCTATTCTGATTCGGGCCACCCGAAATGCGAAACGATTGTTCATGCAATTATAGATATACTAACATGACCTGCTTAAAGAGTTTAAATGGTGAAATCCCCTATGGAACAAAATTCCACCACCCAACGTGAGATTTATAAACACTTTAGGCTAATGTTATGAAATTAACTAGTAAAGTAAACACGGTTATCACAATTTCAACTTATGATCTTAATTGCAAATATACATTAATTTTTTGTCATCTTCAAAAAAGGGGAGATTGTTAACCTAAAATTCACTAATCTTGTTTTGATAATAAAAGAAACATTAATCTTGTGTAATTTAACTAAGTTGTTTTAAGTAATAACCACAATTATTTGATCATACATGGACAAAACTGACAAGCTGGAACCAAGATCATTCTTCTACAAAGTTTAAAAATATCCTTTGCCTTACACCACACATCAAAACTTGATCAAAACTCACTCACCATTACAAATCAATGAGGATCAAAGACCAAAGCCAGTGAAGAATCGAAGAAACTTCCTAAAGTAATCAAAGACTCGTTTATTCAATATTTGAGTGAGTACTTTATAATATGTGTAAAGTTTCTTATTTGATCATCATTATAGCTCATACATTGTTTTAACATTATTAGATTGATTAAATCAAAGTTTGAATTAAGATTCTTTCGAAAACTTCATTTTAGCAAAAAACAGTTTTTGAAATAAATTCATTTTAAATTCAAATGACCTTATTTTGAGCTTTGCCGTATATAAGTGTCTTAGGAACCCATATTTAACATTCCCTGAGCTCCAAATTTGATTTTTGAGCTAATTTGCAAAAGTATAAAAAATTGGATTTTTGGACTTTTTGGCAGCAAACCAGTAGGGACCATCAATCCACTGATGGGCATGGCTCAATCGACTGATGGCCACTCAGTCGACTGATGACCCTTGCTCAGTCGACTGATGGCCTCGAAACTAGCCGTTGGAGATATGACTTTTTGCTATTTTTGGCACCAAATCTTCACCAACTCCCTCCAAACGGCCATATGATGTCCTAGACTATATATACACTATTTAGGAATTATTTAAATGCTCTTGAATCATTCTAACTCTATACTCTTTATTTATACTCAATTTTCGAAGATTCAAGAACATTGTTTTGATCAATCATTATTATTTTGAGCTACAAATTGTGATCAAATTTGATATCTCTTAGTGTGAGCTTAATTTATAATCTTCAAACACTTGAGAGTTATTGTACATTGGTTTTTGTCACTAAAATCTTATTCTTCAAACATTAAGAGAGGTTTATCTCTTAGATTAGCAAGAGGTGGTTCTTGTGTGAGTGTTATGAGAATTCAACATTTGTAAAGTGTGTGTGAAGGAAACACTTGTAGAGGTTTGATCTTCACCCAAAAGAAGATCGGTATTATTGGAAATTCTCAGGGAACTATCCAAGCGCGGAAGTAAGATCTAACAAACCGAATCATGTGGACAAAAAGTCTTTTACTTCAATCAGTTCAATCTTTCTATCTCTAGCTCTTTTATTCATTGATATATTATTGTGTGTGATTGGGATTGCTTGCTTGATTGCTTGATATAGACTTTAAATCTTTTTGAATCATTTTCAAAAATCTGATTTAGTTTTTAAAACCCTATTCACCCCCCTCTAGGGTATTTTCCGACCTACAATTGGTATTAGAAGGTGTACTCTTATTTTGAATTTGCAATCTTAGAGTTTACGATCATGTCTATCTATCAAGGAACCGGCCTTAACGAAGGTTCTTCCACCACAAGGCCACCTCTCTTTGATGGAAAAAATTATAGTTATTGGAAAAATCGCATGTGCACATTTCTGCAAGCTAGTGACTTTGAACAATGGAGTGTTACACTTATTGGACCCTATGAGATTACCAAAATCGATGAAAGGGGTAATGTTCTCCCTAAGTCTATTTTTGAATATGATGAGCATGACATTAAGAAAATCCAATTTAATGCTGTGAGAATCCGGACCTCCGACTCTCAATAAGAATCCTCGTTCTCGGTTTTCTTGGTTTTGAAAGAAAACGTGTTTTGTAGAGTCGCCAGTTTGTTTTACAAGAAAACAAACAAAAGATCGTACGAAGGATAATTTGAAAACAAACTATCTTTCATACGTTTAAAACCAGAGATTTATTTTGAAAATTTATTTTGCTAAGGTTTGAAAACTACGTTACGAATTGTGAAGGTGTTAGGCACCCAATTCGCCCTTTCGGTCTCTTGATGGATCATGTATCTAATTCCTATTTTAGGTATCTTCCAAGTAGTTCGAATGGTTTTTAGAATAATCCTTTCTGGATAAATTTAGTTTTAAAACAATATTTTGAAATCAGACTCGAGCTTAGCGAGCGCCTACGTATTCATTCGTAGAATGAAATCAAAGTCTCGTAGTTCCGTTCTTTTGGAAACTATTTTTGTGTTTTTGTTTTGTCTTGAAAACGTGTCAAAACGGATTTTAATTTTCTTGTAAAGTTTAGAAAGGATTTATTTTGAAAGTAGTGGACTTCTTTGCAAGTTATCTAATTTATGTATTAAAACTAGTATCTAAATGCAGTATTGTAATTAAGGAGAGTTGTAGACAGATGTACCTGATGCGCTTGAAGAAGAAAGCCTTCTTGTTTGCTCATTTCTCTCTCTAGACATTCTCTCTTAGAATTTCTCTAAAACGACTCTCTAATAATTTTGACAGAGCTTCTACTTACTAAAAACACTATTGAGTGTTGATGCCCCCAAATTATAGCCCAGGGGTCCTATTTATAGCAAAATATCCTCCAAAAACGCCCCAAAAGAAGCTAGCCGTAGGGGGTGCGGCTAGGGCATGCGGCTCGGAGCCAACCGTGCAGCTAGAGGTCCGAGCGTGCGGCTAAGGCATGCGGCTCGAGCTTGCGGCTTGAAGCCAACCGTACGGTTGGGAACCAACAGCGCGGCTAGGGTACGGCCAACCGTGCGATTGGGGGGCGTGCAGCTGGCTATTAAAAAACTCAATTTTTCTAACGGGGCGCTACCCCGCACCCCGCGAAGTGGGAACATGGTTGTGGTAGATTCCGGACGCGCTCAAAAATCAGGGCTTTTCCTAATGGTCTCTTATATGCATGATGACTCAAGACTTGATGCGGAATGCTTGTTTGTATGAAAATCAAGTTCACATGAGAGTCATGGATTGGGGTGTTCACAGACCCTCTTGTCCCGGGATTCTAGCTTGCAAGGATTCTGGGACGATAATAAGAAGACAACAATTCACGACTCTCGCGTGAATCTCAACTAGTTGTTTTATTCTTGAAAATCTGTGGATCGAAATGTACCCTCATGGTAGGGGAATTTTGTGGTGCTTTGGGCAATGTGATCCACGGTTGACCTTCATCTTGGCCAAGCTATCTCTGATATATCAATCTATTCCCCCGTCTACCCTCAAGGGATCCATCTCAATCATTCTTTGGATTTTTCGAGCTTATGGGATGCACCAATCTTACCATTTACGCTATGAACGGCCTATTCTCAATAGCACTTCTCGTTCTTTGCAAATGTATTTGAAAAAGTTCTTGGAGTTTATATTCTTTCAGAATGACACTTTCTTGACTTCGTTGTGATAAATCTTCCCAATCTTCTAGGGACGAAATGGTTACCAAGAGTAGCAGGGTTTGCTCCTATCGCACTATCTTATTATCATAACCATGTGGTAAAAACTCCCTAATTCTTGGGAGGATGTGATGAAACTCCCTAACTTCTGGGGAGGATGTTATTGGTTACCAAGAGTGGTCGGGTCAGCACCTGTCGCACCATCTTGCTAGCATAACTGAGGTTGTCTATCAGTAGATATTCCTTTATGGTTTTCTAAGAAATGGCACTCCTAGCCACCCTCAGAACGAATGTCATATTAGCGACTGCCTAGAGTGGGGGGTTTGCACTTTTCACACCATCTTGTTGGCACGGCCTGAAAAGGTTGAGTTAAGATTGCCAAGAGTGATTGGTCCTCACGATAGGATGTCATCTTGCTGACACAATCTGGGTTGACTTGTAAATTCCCATGGAGTGAATCCAAAAGGGAAGGAAAGGTATGATATGTTAGCGACTGCCAAGAGTGGGGGGTCTGCACCTCTCACACCATCTTGTTGGCACAGCCTGAAAAAGTTGAGTAAAGATTGCCAAGAGTGATTGGTCCTCGTGATAGGACGTCATCTTGCTGACACAATATGGGCTGACTTGTAAATTCCCATAGAATACATCCAAAAGGAAAAAAAGGTATGATATGTTAGCGACTGCCAATAGTGGGGGGTCTGCACCTCTCGCACCATCTTGCTGGCAGAGCCTAAGGGTTTGTGTTAGAGACTACCAAGAGCGGCGGGGTCGGCACCAGTCACACCGTCTTGCTGACATAGTCTAAGGCTGAATGTCGGGAGATATTCTCTTATGACGGTTTCTAAGAAATGGCGCTCCTGGCCACCCTCGGAAGGTATGACATGTTAGTGACTACCAAGAGCGAAAGGTCTTCATGATAAGACTTCGTACTTGCTGACACGGCCAAAAGAGGTGATGTTAAGATTGCCAAGAGCGGCGGGGTCGGCACCTGTCGCATCGTTTTGCTATCATAATCCAGGGTTAGGATTGACTCCATCAATAGGATTTTTCTTCAGAATCATATTATTCCATCAACTTTATGTAACATTACATGACTCGAGAGATGTTCTTGAGAATATTTGCCCATATTTTCTCTTATCCTTCGACGCTTCTCCTTGCATTGTCTCTACTCTTGGCCGTTGATCGTATATGTCTACTCATCTTGTGGCAAGAAAGTTATGCTAGAGAGAATATGGAAAGTTGAAATGCTGCCTTTTTCAAAACCTGTTCTTACCCTCAGTTTGACTCTTCTTCTGTCATCAAGAAATTGGGTTAGTTCTTTTTGAATCTCAAACTTTTGTGCATAGTGGTGGACTCAGTTTTCAATTCTACCCTCTGGCTATACTTTTTTGAACATGGGAATAAAGCTCTTCTGAAAATCTCAGTTCCTTCTCCAGTTACCCTCTGGCTTATCAGAGGAAGGTACTAGTCCGCATCATTTTCTGTTTTTTTTATGCCTTTATTGCTCCCTTATTTGCATTATTTTTTTAGAATAGCCGGCCCATTGTTTTGGCTTTCGGATATTTCTTTTTTTTTCTTTTTTTTTCAGACAGGAGCCTTACTCACTTAAGACGTAGCCCTTTGCCTTTTTGGCACAGCTGTCACTCTTAGTGTGGCTCTCCCTGCTGATTTTTCTTCTTTTCTGTTTTTCTCACTTTCCTCAATTGGACCAACGGGATTTTACCCTTTTCTACTTTTTCAATTTTTTCTTGTACCCGATTCTTCTTTTACACCTTCCTCTTTTGCCAGATTTGAACTGTGTCCAGGACTGATCATTCCTCAAAGCTCAGCTCCACCACAGATCTCAAAGTTCAGCTTTTGGGCTTCGTATCTTACTTCGTCGTGCAGGTGTGAGTGATTCTTAGTCTATTCATCTTAGAGAACTAACCAGAAAGTCTTTCAGACGTCCAAAGAGTCAATTTTGCAAAATTTTTGTCAAAACTTTGTTGATTTTATTGTTTGGGATTACCCCCCACTTGTTGTGTGACAAGGAACTTGTTATACAACAAGTGCCCAAACGACAGTGTGAGCTAGGCAACAAAAATATCATTTTTTTCCATTTAAACTTTCAAACTTTTCATTCTCTTCTTAGCATATCGTTTTCTTGCTCACACACTTACTTTTTAGCAATAGAGTTGGTCATGTATTTCGTGATGATCAGCCATGACCTGTTTTTGTATGCCCGAACGGGTATGTGTGGTTTTTGAGGGACCCCCTGAGGTTGAACGGTTCTGATGGAGATTGATGTATCATCAGATAGCACTTTGGCCTTTATTGGAAGGTCATTCGTGGTGTATAATGTAGCCTTCGGCACACAAGATTCTCCGACGTGTACGGGTACGTTTCAATTCAAATTTCTCGTTTGGAGAAAACTATGTGAATATGTTGTTTTTGCTAGAAAACATGAGATATGCATGCAATGTGGTGGGTCTGGTGGCCTTTTGCGCAATTTTGATTTCTGAAAATATTTTTGTAAAGTTTTTCAGATTTTTATATCACCCCCAGTTTAAAATACCCCCAATTTTTATACGAAAATAACACATGCGCCGAATTTTAGAATTCAACCGATGCTAGATTTCCTCCAAATTACCACAGAATTATAAAATTTACTTCTTTCTTCGATGAGAGACTTCATTCGTGTGACGTATTCTGCTTTGACTAGGTTATTCCACATCTTGATGATTATGAATCGTTCACTTTGTAAAGCTTCAGATGCATCAGTTGGTCTGTACATCTACCCTCTGTGAAAAGCTTCATCCGTACAACACGTTCTGGTTTGATTGGATTACTCCACGTCTTGATGACTATGATTCGTTGCACCTTGCAAGGCTAATGAGAGAAAATGATGTCTAAGGATATCTTTGCATGACCGATCTTCATTTCACTTCAACACGAACTTCTCCATGTGGTCTAGCTTTATTCAATGCATCTTTGGTTTCATTAGTCTGGGATAAATCAGTTGTTGTTGCCTGTGCGACTGGCCGGGTGAGGATGAAAGACAAGCCTTCTAGAGATACTAATTCATCAAAGCGTCCGCCTTTGGATGAGAATGTGAGATGAGTCTTTGAAGATGCCATTCTATCAAAGTATCCGTATTTGATCTTCCACTCCATATTTAAAATTGTCCTTACCCCTTTTTTCAGTCACATTCAGAGTTTTGATATTGATCCATTGAAATATCAGCCTTAGAATCTTCCTCCATAGACCTTAGAGCGATCCTTATCCCCTATTGTACCTTCACTCAGAGCTTTAATCTCATTTGAAACCTTCTTTTCCAATGCGTATTCAAAGTGATCAGCTCCCTCTTTTGCAATCTCCTTCGGAATATCAATCTTACTCGAAACCTTGTGGCTCGAGTATCTTCACTGGCTCTTTCTACCTCAAGAGTAATTCATACTACCCCTCGTACCCTTTATGTGTCAGGTTTTTCTTTGAAAAAAAATTCCTTAGAATCATTATGTTTATGTAGTATGGGTGTTTTGAAGCTCATTTTTATATATCATTTCATGAAAATGTTAGCGCTTTATAATGTGCATTTTATTCTTATTCATGAAAGTATTGGTTATTATATAACATGCTTTATGCGCAATTTACCCCCAGACCCATGCAAATGCAAATGCAAAGATCGTTCTTTCCGAAAATCTGGCAATTACAAAAGGTGATTCATATTTTGTTTTGTTTCAGCTGAGAGAAATCTTAAAACAAATTTGTTCGAGATCTTTATCAAGATTTGTCCTTTTCTCCACACCTTACCACATAAACTTCTCTTTACAAATCCTTCATTGCTCCTTGAACTGACTTGTGCCTTTAAATGAACTATTCTTCTAATTCTTCATTATCTTATTATGGGTGAATGAGATTGTTTTATTAGAATAAACCGGGTCTGACGTCACTTCTCAGGTTGCATACGTTCCCCAACGTCCTAACATTCCAAAACAAATAATCCAATATGGGGCTCAGGTCTTCGTAGTTTATGTTTACAAATGACAAGTGAAAAAATCTTCAATCAATTCTCCATCACTGGTTATAAATCTTCAATTTCTAGCTTCCAATCTTCAATCACTGATGGTTTAGAGGAGACAGATCTAGTATCTTTCCTACTTGGATAAGGTCCTGAATAGTATGCCGAAGAGCCATGCAATTGTCTGTCGTGTGTCCCACATTCTGGTGGTATTCGCATCTTTCATTGAGGTTCCAATTAGTGGGGACTAGATTTGGTATCGGTCGTGGGTTCAGCAGATAGATCATTCCTACATCTTTCAATTCCTTGTATACTTTGCTTAATGGACCTGGCAGTTGTGAGAAATTCCTTTTCATGTGTCTAACTCGGTTTACCCCATATTGTTGTTGTAATCCTGGTATCCTGAAGGAGAAATATTGGTGACTGTGGCAAAAGGATTGGCAGAATAGTCAATAACTCAATATTGCTCTGAACAAAAGGGTTGTATGTCGAAATCTGGTTCGCAGCCGGGGTTGAAGCTTTCTTGTACTATGCACTTGCCTTTTTTGCTTCAGCTTATTTAGCCAATTCTTCTTCTATCTCATTCCCCACGTGCAACAAGGCTATGAAGCGGCCAAAGAATTGGTGACCCATCTTATTTCGAATTTCTGCCTTCAGGTTCTTGACGATCATTCCCAATTGCTCCTCTTCATCCATTCTTTCCACCATTTGTGCAGCGAGTGCCCTCCACCTTGTGACAAATTCACTTAAACTTTCATCATCTTTCTGCTTTTCCATTTCAAGATGTTTGCGAGTAATCTTTAATTCTTCGTTCGTCTTATATTGGGCAATAAACTCGTTCACAATATTGGTCCATGACTGCACCCGATGTTTCTCTAATCCTAGGAACCAACTTTGGGCTGGACCGGCTAGAGTTAAATGAAAAGAGTTAGCTAACTCAACCTCACCTATATCGTAGATCTTCATCGCCCGTACATAGGATTTTAAGTGCAACTCTGGTGGCATTGTTCATATGAACTTCTCTATTGTGGGCATCTTAAACCCAACCAGATAATGAGCTTCAGGGTATAGATTATAGCTCTGGAGCTGTGTCAAGTCATTTGATCCCTCGGCTACCTTCTAGGTTAAGGCTTTCACTTGTTCTTTAAGCTCGTCTAAAGCCTTATTCCTTTTCAGCATCACCTCTTGTGGAAGAATGGCATCACCCTGCACACTCACCGGACCCGAAATAGGGTCATAGTATGGATCATGATAAGGCTGATGTGGTGGTTGCCATTGTTGAGCATGTTGGGCAGCTTCGGGTTGGACTTCTTGGTGTAGCCAATTCTCAATCAGATCAAGTCGCCTATGTGGAGTATGCGGTTCAATAGGAGTTGGAATATCGGGGTGAACAGATAGTGGCGCGGGTGGTACAAGTGGGGCCTCTTTTATTGGCTCATTCACAACTGGTTGACCATGAATAGGTGGCGACATAGGTGGTGCACGCGGTGTCTCTTTTGTTAGCTCATTCATAACCCGTCGACCTCTATATATCTCTTCCAGCCGAGCCTTGGTGGTTCGCTGATCATCTACTAGCAATGCTAGGCTCTTGCTAATGTCTCCGAGCATTCGATACATCTCTTCTGGGGTTGGAATGGTTATATTGTCCGACCCTAATACATTATTTGTTGGATCCACAGAAGTATGCCCCGGCTGTATTCCCCGGTTAATATTTTGATGAAACACCCCTTGATTTTGGTAGGAAGGACCCGGTGGCAGATCCACTACAGTGAAAGAGTTTACAGTGACCCTATTTAAAGTTTGTGGCTGTTGGTGTTTCATATCAGCTGGTGTATCCGGTCGAACCAATCTACCAGTGATATCCCTTCCAGCCCAAATGGAAGCCAGGTCGAATATAAGTCTTCTGATGGAGAAAAGGACAAATGCCGATGCATATAAAATATTTTTTGGAAACAAAAGAAAATATAAACTTTTAATACTTGCCAGATTCCCAGAAATACATCGATCGAATGAACTCTTAACCACACGAAAACATTTTTCTTTAGGTGAGATCGAAAACAGACCGATAGTGACAACTTGAGAGCCCCGTATAGAGGTAGGGTGGGAAGAAAATTCGTTGGGTTCCCTGACCAACTATAGTTTTTTGGAAAATCATTTTAAAAAGAGTTTTCAGGAAAATCATTTGAAACTACGGGAAGTTCTCTCCTCATGAGTTGCTTTATTCATGGAATCAGGAAATTTACGAAGATTCAATCCTCGTGAATTTTTACGGCTGAGATTGGACAGCCTCCGGACGTACCTATCAGAATCGGGATGGTATAAATGACAGGATCACTGCTTACTAGATTCTCACAACTGTCGGTCATTAAAACAATGCAGAAAATCTTTGTGTTCTAAGCTGACTCCCCTATATGCAAGTGTGATTTAATAGGGTAAAGTTTAAGGCTCCCTCCTATTTGGCAGGTCTTACGATATACCTCGAGAGCGCAGGTACGTGTAAGGACTTTTTGATATACGTCCCGGGTACATGAGTGTTCTCGTCACTCGATATACCTCAGTAGGTACTTGGCCAAAGAGAGGGGTCCCAGGCGCTTTTGGCTAGTGCAGACCCGCAAGTCCGCGGCCTAGTCACGACACTGGTCCCGAGGTTGATAGGGTAAATTCACACTCGCGAAAATGCATGATAAGACATGAGTGTGTGCAAAATAACAATCTGGCGGTTCATTATTGATCAATGCCTTAGGGTTTGTTATGATAATTTACACAATTTTAATTATGAAAAAGATTTTCCTCACATAATTATCAAATAAAGGCATCAGGGTATCCACCTAGATCGCTTCTATGTCATCCTAGGACTAAGGCTTGCAAGACCTATATCTAATAAATAACAGGAATTAAATATATGATCCATTATAATAGAGCTTAGTTCTCGACATCCCTAGCGGAGTCGCCACTGTGAGAATCCGGACCTCCGACTCTCGAGAAGAATCCTCGTTCTCGATTTTCTTGGTTTTGAAGGAAAACGTGTTTTGTAGAGTCGCCAATTTGTTTTACAAGAAAAACAAACAAAAGATCGTACGAAGGATAATTTGAAAACAAACTATCTTTCATACGTTTAAAACCAGAGATTTATTTTGAAAATTTCCTTTGCTAAGGTTCGGAAACTACGTTACGAATTGTGAAGGTGTTAGGCACCCAATTCGCCCTTTCTGTCTCTTGATGGATCATGTATCTAATTCCTATTTTAGGTATCTTCCAAGTAGTTCGAATGGTTTTTAGAATAATCCTTTCTGGATAAATTTAGTTTTAAAACAATATTTTGAAATCAGACTCGAGCATAGCGAGCGCCTACGTATTCATTCGTAGAATGAAATCAAAGTCTCATAGTTCCGTTCTTTTGGAAACTGTTTTTGTGTTTTTGTTTTGTCTTGAAAACGTGTCAAAACGGATTTTAATTTTCTTGTAAAGTTTAGAAAGGATTTATTTTGAAAGTAGTGGACTTCTTTGCAAGTTATCTAATTTTTGTATTAAAACTAGTATCTAAATACAGTATTGTAATTAAGGAGAGTTGTAGACAGACGTACCTGATGCGCTTGAAGAAGAAAGCCTGCTTGTTTGCTCCTTTTTCTCTCTAGAGCTTTCTCTCTCTAGAAATTCTCTCTATAAAACTTTCTCTCTCAGAATATCTCTAAAATGACTCTCTAATAATTTTGACAGAGCTTCTACTTACTAAAATCACTATTGAGTGTTGATGCCCCCAAATGATAGCCCAAGGGTCCTATTTATAGCAAAATATCCACCAAAAATGCTCTAAAAGAAGCCAACCGCAGGGGGTAGCCGCAGGGTGTGCTGCTAAGGCATGCGGCTCGAAGCCAACCGTACGATTGGGAGCCAACCGTGCGGCTAGGGGTCGGAGCGTGCGGCTCGAGCTTGCGGCTTGAAGCCAACCGTACGGTTGGGAACCAACCGTGCGGCTAGGGTACGACCAACCGTGCAGTAGGGGGGCGTGCGGCTGGCTATTAAAAAACTCAATTTTTCTAATGAGGCGCTGCCCCGCACCTCGCGAAGTGGCAACATGGTTGTGGTAGATTCCTGATGCGCTCGAAAATCAAGGCTTTTCCTAATGGTCTCTTATATGCATGATGACTCAAGACTTGATGCGGAATGCTTTTTTGTGTGAAAATCAAGTTCACACGAGAGTCGTGGATTGGGGTGTTCACAAATGCTAAAGCTTTAAATTCTCTACATTGTGCATTGACCATGGATGAATACAACCAAATTTCTAGTTACAAAACCGCCAAAGAAATTTGGGATACACTTGAGGTTGCTCATGAGGGAACCTCTCAAGTTAAGGATGACAACATTGATATGCTTGTTCATGATTATGAATTATTCAAAATGGAGCCTAATGAATCTCTTGCCTCTATGTATAGTAGATTCTCTATTATCACTAATGCTTTAGATCTGCTTGGTAAGGTATACTCTAATGAGGACAAAATTCGAAAGATCCTTAGAACTCTTCCCAAGAAATGGAGACCAAAAGTGATGGCCATTCAAGAAGCCAAGAATCTAAAGACCCTTAGCATAGATAATTTTGATTTCTCTCAAAACCCATGAGAAAGAATTGAAAAGAGAAGAAGAGGTTGGTTCGAAAGCCAAAAAGACTCTAGCTCTCAAAGCAAGTCAACGAGAGGATGATGAGGAGTCGATGGGAGGAGATGAGGAGTCGATGGAATGAGATGAGGACATGGCTCTTCTATCTAGGAAATTTATGAAATTTCTAGCTAAGAAGAAAAGTTTTCAATGAAAAGGAAACAACTTTGGTTCTTCATCAAAGAGGAATAATGATCGTTCAACTCAACCAAGAGTTGAAAACAAAGAAGTGATGAAGTGTTTCCATTGCCATGAACCGGGGCACTTCAAAACCAATTGTCCGGTTATAAGAAAGGAGAAGAGGGATAAGAGGGACAAAGCATTCAAATAAGTAAAACATGCCCTCAAAGGCACTTAGAGCGATTCCGAAGGAGGCGAGTCCGATGCCGACTTTAGCGACTAGGAAACGGCAAACCTTTGCCTTATGGCAAAAGATGATGAGGTAGACTCTAATTATGATTTATTTAGTGATAATGATGCTTCTATCAATGATAATGCACATGATGAGAATGACTATGATGAATTATATGAGATGTTTGAGGAATTGCATAGTAAATTTGAAAATCTATCTAAGAAGTATGCAAGTCTCAAAAAGAACAACTTAATGATTTCTAGCAAGTGTGAAACTTTTGAAAAGGAAAATGTTGTTTTGACAAATGAAATTAAGACTTTGAAGAAAGGAAAGGAGAAGGAAATTCCAAACACACTTGTAGTGGAAAATGCTAAGTTGAAAGATCAAGTGGATGACTTAATCAATTGTCTAACCAAGTTCACCAATGGAAGGGATAACTTGGATAAACTATTAAGAATGCAAAGGTGTGTGTTTGACAAAGCCGGTTTGGGTTACAACCAAATTGACAATTAAAAGGATTACAAAAACTTTTTCAAAACATACACATTTCATGACCCCACTCATCTTTGCTCATATTGTAGTAGAAATACTCACTATGTGGATCATTATTTTTATAGAAATGAGAGTTTCCCTAATAGAAAACTTGCTTGGGTTCCAAAAGGAACTATTATGTATGCTAACCCAAAGGGACCCAACACATTTTGGGTACCAAAGGAGAAGTTACTTAAGGTTATGGTGTAGGTGTGCTTGAAAGCCAAAGGTAGCAAAACCAAATGGTTCTTGGATAGTGAATGCTCAAAGCACATGGCGGGAGACAAAAACACTTCTTAAGTCTCATTCCCAAGCGAGGAGGGAATGTAACTTTTGGAGACAACGCCAAGGGAAAGATCATCAGTATAGGTAAGGTTGGTAAGAATCTCTTAGTTTAAGGTTTAAAGCATAATTTACTTAGTATTAGTCAATTGTGTGATAAAGGTTACGAAGTTATTTTTAAACCCGATCGTTGCATTGTTAAGAATGTTAATGATGATTCCATCTTACTTGTTGCATATAGAACCAAGAATATGTACACTCTTGAGCTTGATGATTTGTCTCAACAAGATGTTAAGTGTTTATCCGCTATTAATGATGTTTCTTGGTTATGGCATAGAAGATTAGGACATGCTAATATGGACTTAATTCACACTTTGTCTACGAAAGAATTAGTTAAAGGATTGCCTAAAACCAAATTTGTTAAGGATAAAATTTGTGATGCATGTCAACTTGGTAAACAACACAAGTTTCATTTAAGTCTAAGAAGGATATTACTACAACTAGACCTCTTGATATGTTACATCTTGATTTATTTGGTCCTAATTCGGTTGCAAGTTTAGGTGGCAAATTGTATGCTTTTATTATTGTTGCTGATTATTTTAGATTTACTTGGGTGTTCTTTCTTTCTCACAAAAGTGAAACTCCACATGTTTTTGCTAAATTTTGTAGAAAAGTTCAAAATAAAAAAGGTATTTCCATTGTGCATGTTAAGAGTGATAGAGGTAGACAATTTGATAATATTGATATTGAGAACTTTTGTGACGAGCATGGTATTTATCATAACTTTAAGATGGTGTTGTTGAAAGCAAAAATAGATCTCTTTAAGAGATGTCTATAACTATGTTAAATGAACATTCTTTGCCGGAGTATTTTTGGCAAAAGCCATTAACACCGCATGCTATGTGATTAATTGTGCTATTATTCGTAAAAAGTTAGATAAGACACCTTATGAGTTATTGAATGACAAGAAACCAAATATTGCTTATTTTAAAGTTTTTGGTTGTAAGTGTTTTATTTTGAATGATCGAGATCACTTGGGTAAATTTGATGCAAAATCCAATAAAGGATTTTTTCTTGGATATGCCACTAATAGTAAAGCATATAGAGTTTACAAAAAGAAAAGTTTGGTCGTTCAAGAGTCTATGCATGTTGTATTTGATGAGTCCAATCCTTTTTTACCCATAGTGCGTTCCGATGATGATGTTGAAATTATCCAAAAAGTTTTGGATATTCAAATTAATGATACATTTAAGGAAGAAACATTGAGCGCTCAAGCTCCCTCCAAGGAGTTAGAAAATCAAACCGAGCAAAACTCGAATGATTTACCTAGGAATTGAAAATTTATGTCCAACCACCCTATTTATCAAATTCTTGGAGAGCAATCTAGTAAGGTTATGACTAGATCATCCTTAAGAAATGTATGCAATAATGTGGCTTTTGTTTCTCAATATGAGCCTAAGAGCATAAATGAAGCCGAACAAGATGAATCTTGGATGGTGGCTATGCAAGAAGAGCTCAATCAATTTGAGAGAAACAAAGTGTGGACACTTGCTCCCAAACCTAATGATCACACCATTATAGGCGCTAAATGGTATTTCGCAATAAAAAAGGATGAAAGTGGTGTAATTGTTAGAAATAAAGCTAGACTTGTTGCCCAAGGATACAATCAAGAGAAGAGTATTGATTATAAGGAAACATATGCACCCGTTGCATATTTAGAAGCCATTCGCATGCTACTTGCTTATTCATGTTTTAAGAATTTTAAGTTGTATCAAATGGATGTTAAAAGTGCTTTCTTAAATGATTTTATTGAAGAAGAAGTTTATGTGAAACAACCTCCCGGTTTTAAAAATCATGCTTATCCGGATTATGTATTTAAATTGTCTAAAGCATTATATGGTTTAAAACAAGCACCTAGAGCATGATATGATATATTAAGTTCATTTTTGATTAACAATGGTTTTGTTAGAGGTAAAATTGGTACTACTCTATTTATCAAAAATCATGATAATTATATGTTACTTGTGTAAATCTATGTTGATGATACTATTTTCGGTTCTACTAACGAGAATCTTTGCAAGGATTTTTTCACTTGCATGCAAAAAGAATTCGAAATGAGCATGATGGGAGAGATGAATTATTTTCTTGGATTACAAGTGAAACAATGCAAAGAAGGAATATTTGTCAATCAAGAGAAGTATGTGAAGGAACTCTTGAAGAAGTTCGACATGGAAGGCGCTAAATCAATGAGTACGCTTATAAGTTCAATGTTGAAGCTTGACAAAGACGAAGTTGGTGAAAGTGTGGACATAAAGAAATATCGAGGTATGATCGGTAGTTTATGATTTTTGACGGCTTCTAGGCCGGATATTATGTTTAGTGAATGTCTTTGTGCACAATTCCAAGCGGATCCTGAAGAATCACATTTACTTGTTGTTAAACGTATATTATGTTATCTTTCCGGTACTAGTTCTTTAGGTCTGTGGTACCTAAGAAATAACACTTTTGACCTAATAAATTATTCCGACGCGAATTTTGCCGGTTGCAAAATCGATAGGAAAAGCACTTGTGGCTTGACTAAGAACCCCATACAACATTCACGTACTAAACACATTGAGATAAGATATCATTTTATTTGTGATAATGTGTAAAAAGCTGATGCTGATATTGAATTCGTTAGTACCGAATCGCAACTTGCGAATATTTTCACTAAACCACTCCCGAGTGATCGTTTTTGTACTATCCGTCGTGAACTTGGTATGACTAGAGCATATTATATCTAGTTGGCCAAAATGTTCATAAATATTGATCAATTAATGCCAATTCCTGTGCATACAATCTTTATATTTTTTAAAATTTCTATGCAAAAATTGCCAATACTTAGCTCGTATTACTTTTACATGTTATTGTATTGATTAATAGTGTTTTTGCAATACAAAAATGGCCCAACAATCAATTTCTAGCTCTATATGGCCAAATAGAGCAAAAGCTTTGCAAATCTAGGCAGAACAGTTGATCAGTCGACAAAGCCTTGATGGTCAGTCAACTGAAGGACCAGCATCAGTCGACTGAGCAGTGGCTGAGAGCATGCACATTAAACCCCTATTTTCCCCTGTTTTCCCTTATTCCCTTCTCTCTCTATTTCGAGCCTTTCCTCTCCAAAACCATCATAAACCTTCACAAATCACCAAAGCACTCAAATCTCATTACCAAAACCCATCCTAAACCTTCACAAATCACCCAAGCACTCAAATCTCTTTACTAAAACCCATCTTAAACCAAAAATCATCATCATTCAATACCAAATCAATCAAAAATCATACATTTTTCAACCCAAAATCCTCAAACCCATCTCACTCTCTCTCTAAACCTAACCCTAGCCACAATTGTTGATTTCTTACCAAAAACTCCACATTTCACCATGTTTCTCCACTAAAACCTCATATCTTACCTATCTAAACACACTCCTACCAATTTCTTTGATCAAAAACAATTTTTTCCCTCAAAATCATAATCTCACCTTCAAACCCTAAGTTTTCAAATTCTACCTTTTCTACCCCAAATCTCCCACTATGTCTCAAAGCTCTCGTTCTCTTCGTCCTAGGAGAAATGCGGTACCCAAAAATGTCCCGGAAGAGGTCCCTCAACAAGCACCTCTCCCACCATTGTTTATCTTCAATGAGGTCCAAGAAAATTTCAATAATTAGTACTCAACTCGCACAATAGTTTAAGGTAAACAATTTAATTTTCAATTGTTTGCGTCGAATGGACTGAATATTATGGCTCTTTTTCGTAACCAAGGCATCATTGATTTCTTAAGTATCTGTGAAAATGTTTACCCTCTCCTAGTTTTGCTATTTTATGCCAATTTGCATCATCCCATGTTCAATAATGGTCACCCCAACAAGGCCATGTTAAATTTGAAAACAATTTAATTTTCAAATTTTCCAATGGCAAATTTATCACTCGGATCCAATCTTTCACGGACATTATTAGCTATCTCCAATCTTCCTATGGCAAGCCTCTGTTTCAGTGAATCTTCACTTTTGCTGTTACAAATAAGGAGCCAAGTAAATAAAAGTACAAATATATGCACAGAAAAATATTTTTATGATTAATTTCATCATAGCCTAGGGTTTGGTATGCCAATTTGATAATATATCGAATGAGCGCCAAAATGCATTGTAGTTATTGTACCCTTACAAGAGTACAACGCTCTTAACACATTTGGGGCATGTGGCATTATTGGATTTTCTTTGTTAATGCATACATCATTAATTATCCAAATACTCAATAAGCAACTTTGTCTTTGCGTATCTTTTTATTTTATTTTATTTATTTTTCGCGTTAGTCATTGTCATCAACATTATCCAAAAAGGTGAAAAAACAAATATTCTCTTATGTTGAGCAACCCTTAATGCAATATGAGAAACTTCATTTATAGAAAAACACCTTGTAACGTTGAAGCCATAGGATCCGAGGTCGCCAAGTGAAAAACTTTGCAGAAAAACAACACGTTGTAATGTTGATATTACGAGATCTGAGGTCATGGACTTGGGATTTGAGGTCAACGACTTCGGCTTTAAGGTCAGTGACTTGGGATATAAGGTCATGGACTTGGGATCTGAGGCCAGGGACTTGGTATCTGAGGTCTTGGACTTGGGATCTGAGGCCAAGCACTTCGGTTTTGAAGTTACAAGAATCAAAATTAATCTTAAGCATTTTTGATATGAGGTCATGGACTTTGGATATGAGATCAAGAAGATTTTTATCGGCCACCTTAGATTCGGATTTATATGTTTTGCGGAGAATTTTTTTAATATCTGAGATATTAACATTTGGTTCTTGCTGCACCTCCTTTAGTCGCTGCAGTAAAAAAAAGGAGCCAAGTCAAAAATTCAAATAGTTTTCCTCTCCTATGCAAAAGAATCAATAAACAATTTTTTTGGTTTTCATACATGCTGCTACCCATTTCTAATCATCAAATGATCACTTGTGGTTTGTTTGATATTGTGCGATTCCAGATACATTCCACATTGTGATGAGGAGATTATATTGGCACATATTACACTTGATCTCCATGGATGATGTCCAAGAAGGCAAGAATTCATCATTTTTTACCTTTTTGCTTTTTGATTGCATAAATGTTCTGTGGAACTCTTTGTTATAAAGCATTTTTTTCTTGTTTCCATGGAATTGGATTCCTTTGACAGATTCCATGGATACAAAATAAAATTAGTTTAAAACAAGTTGTAGCATCAAAACATCAAAATGATTTCTGAAAAATTTAATGCAACCAAAAAAAAATTAAATTAAAGATGGACAATGTGGAAGTTTAGTTATGAATTTAGAATTTCTAACTTGGCAACCAATCAGACCATTCAATTTCAAACTTAGTAATCCCAACAGGCTTGAATGGGTCATAGTGTGTGCCGCAAAGATATGTTTACACTAGTCTTTGAGCATGTGCGATACACATGATTATGAATTGTCACATTTTTACTAACTTTATTGATCAACAAACAAATCAATTTTTGAATCGTTTTTATTTGTCTGCTGAAATTACCATTGCATCTTTTAAGTACCACCCTACCTCATATTATCAGTAATCATTGCTTATATTTGTTAATTAATCATCATATGTTAACACTAATTAATACACATATAATTGCATTTCATGTTTAGGTCTCTACTTTTGTTTTTCTTTGTAATTATAAATTGCCCTTTATATTAATAAATGTTGGAACAATAAATTTAACCCAATATTAAATCTTCTACAATTATTTTATATTATTTATAAAATGTTAACCACTCAAGACCCAAATATTTGTCCATACAAAGAAAAGAAAAAATACTTAGATTTTCGAAGTTTTTTGTATATGTATATATATTGAGAGAGGGAGAGATAAAGAGAATTACTAGTCTAGATTGGAGAAGATCAAGTTGGCAACTGATAACGGAAAGCGTCTCAGCTACTTCCGACCTTACGTCCAGAGGAATTGCAGTCCGTATCGCACCAAATGTAAATGCTGGTGCTTGCTTCAGCCCATGCGATTAAGAATGAGGAGTCAGGTCCGTAAAGTTACAAAATACACGACAAGTTAACTCTTTTTTTTCTCTTCATGAAATCTAATTTTTCGGTAGATTGTTAGAAAACGCTTTCATAGAAAAGGCAGAAAACTAGGAGAACATCTCCTCTCATCTCATCTCATCACATCAAATAGTCTCCCCTTTTAACATCCAATGAAAACTTGATTGTTTTTCAATTATCCAATTTTTTTTTTTTCAAAATACCAAATAGACCCATAAAATCACCCCAAAAAAACCAAATCCAATTACATTAGAGTGTCGAGTGAAAAAATCAACATATATTGGATATTCGGAGTTATATATATATATTAAAAGAAGTAAAGTAGAAAAAAAAGAAATAGTGAAGCTTACTGCCATAATTATTCTTCTTTAAAAGAATGAGCTTCAGGGTTAGAAATTAAAGAGAAAACAAGCAATTAGTTTTACGGTTAATTGATTGCTGCTTCTACATATATTGAGTTAGAGAGAGAATAGTGGGATTCCGTTGGAGAAGATCCTCGTCAATATAACAAATTAACCATTTTTAATTTACTTCTAAAATTGGTGCATATATAGGGATAGGGTACTTATTGTCCGCGGAGTAGACCTGTCAATCGGGTTATATAAGCTGGGCTTGGGATTGTTCACGTTCAACCCGAATTATTTTGAGTATGCTCAAGATCGAGCTTAACTCAAAGTAAAACTCACTTATATGCTCATACTCAACTCATAATATAATACGGGCTTTGGGCCCGAGTTCGGGCCATCCAATATAAGATTTATAAGAATGGTCTAAAAATTTGCAAACACTAACTAATAAGCATTTGTAGATCACCACACGATATGAAAAGTGTAAAATATTCTAAACAACATCTAAATTCTAAAATACCATCGCATAAAATTCCTCCAATAAACTAATGTAATGTTAAAAATGAGTAAAAGTGGTGTGATGTATGGTGATGTTTAAACTTGAGCAATAGTGGATAGATATACTATATTACACACTAACATAACTTAGTAAAAGTGGGCCATACCTAGTTTGAGATGAGCACTTAAAGTTCAAGTTCCACCCCAAAATTTAATTTGGTTTTAAGATTTTATATTGTTCAACAATCAGGACTATGCAAATTGCATAAGATTTTACTGCTCAAATCCGTAATATTAATCGGGTCAAATTTTTTGAGCTTCTGGCAATTGCAATATAATTTCTAAAGTTTTCATTTTATTTATTGCAATATGGTTCAAAGTTATTATACATTTGATAAGCTTGATTTTCCATGGAAAATTATATGTTTTAAACTAAATTCCAACTTTTGGTGTGTTTGATTGGAATTTTTTTTCTAGAAAATTCTAATTATTGGTCACTTAAGCCCAAAATTCCTTGAAATGATGAAAAAAGATTTATGCCTAGCTTGACAATGTATTTTCCAAAGGCTGAAGATAAAATCAACCAAATACCTTCAAATTGTCCTTTCAATGGAATTAAATCCCAGGAAATTCAATTTTGGGGAATTTATTTTCTTTCTAGTTGAGTTCCATGTTTGCTATCAAATATACCATTAGAGTTTGAATTGTAAAGTTTTAACTAATTATATATTACTTCAAGTTTGGTAATTAATTGTAATTTAAAGTTACATAGATACAACAATTTTATCATTTTACCAAACTATGAAGTTTTAACGATCCTCCTTAATGATGAATTTTGATCCAAGTTTATATTTTGCGAAAGTGCCACCAAAGTGGTCCAACCATTAAATCCGTAAACTAGATCAAAATTGTACTTTTGAATTATGACAAATAAAATCTGCTCGAATTTGATTCTTTTGATTCAATTCAAAAGGAAAAATCATTGCAACATTAGTACTTGTTTTGATATCTTAAGGTGTGGGAAATTTCGCTTTTTAATTGCAAATTACATTTTCATCCCAAAGGAGAGATTGTAATAATGCCTGAAGAATTATTTGGACATATGTATTTGATGTTGCAATGTGTTTATTTTTATCCACGTGAAGATTTTAGTCAAGCACTATTTTTCTCTTATGATAACATTGGTTCTAATACTTATATATGCATGTATTTGGACAGTAAATGATCTTCACTATGCATGATTTACGGGGTGGTGCCACCATAGTAGTTTAACCATTATTGGATCAACATGAATTGTATTTTTAATCATTGTTGGATCAACATTAATTGTATTTTTAATCATAACGAATAAAATCGACCCAGAGGAGGTTTTATTTGGTTCAATTCAAAATATGATTATTAGAATATTAGAACGTATAAATTGTCATGAATTTTTCTTCTTGCCCAAAGGTGTAGAATTATTCATGTCGATCAATTTTGAGTTTCAGCAATTTTGCACTATCACATTTTACATCCTCATTCCAAAGGAGAGATGTAATAATGCATAAAGACTTAGTGCATTGCAATTGATAAATTAAATGCAACGTTTTAATTGTTTCTTCTTGCCCAAAGCTTTAGAAATTTTCATAATGCCTTACGATACAATATCAATAATTGTTGCATACTATATCTTCTTTTTCCAAAGAAGAGATATAATAATTTTTAAAGAATTTTATGCTCTCCTCGATCCGGATAATTGATATTGTTGTCAACAGAGTTTGCATTTTATCATAAGGTTTTAATTGGTAATATTATTTTTCTTTTTCCGCTATATATAATGCTTCCGCTAGTTCTCTTTTCTCTTATTTTGAAATTTTGAAAGGGATCTATTTTTTTTTATTTTTTTTAAAAAATAAAAATATATTCTAGCATAGGCTAAGACTAGTGGGAGGATTTTGTCCATTTTGGTTGAGCAGTGGCAATCATAAAATTTTTTATAATCTTGATTCTTTACAAGTTCATAATGCATTGTAAATTTTTATTTTATTTTTTTTGCATTACTTACGGATTGTGTTGATGATAAATTAATATTTGGAATTTTGTTTGAATATCAAGATTACACTAAGCATATGGACATATCTGAATTGTAATTACCCTTGGCATATGGATGTAGAGGAATAATATATGTCTTGTGTCCAGGGGCGTAGCCAGGAATTATAAGTGACCCGTGCTAAGAATTAAACAATGACAACGTTAAAATATAACAAACCAAAATGCAACTATAATATATTCAAATGCATACAAAAGATACCAACTTTTTATATACGTTAGAAGTGTAGATATGAAATATTCAAAAATATACAAAAAAAAATATAATAATTTCCCCTTATATTTAGTCATGTACGCCATAAATACAAACAAAAAGACATAATAGCCTATCGTAATTGAACCTTGCGCTCCTTAACAGAATCAAAATGAAGGTGGTAAATGAATTGATAAAATTTTAATAGGTGTAAAGTAATAATATTAAAAAAAATGAGGTGGACTATACACATATATATACACATATATTTATAAATAAAATTTAAGTCTACTACTAAAAAAAAAAAAAAAAAATTAGACCCGGGCTACAGCCCGGGGTAGCCCAAGCACAGCTCCGTCCCTGCTTGTGTCTGAAGGTAATTAAACACCATATGATTCATAGACATGAGTTTTTCTTGTTAAAGACTGAGAAGTTCAAGTGTTTGAAGCATTAAGGGATTTGCGAAAAACCATAAAAGTTAGACCGAAGACATGAGTTTTTCTTGTTAAAGACTGAGAGGTTCAAGTGTTTGTTAAACACTAATGATTTTCATTAGTGTTGGTATTTGACAGGATCTCGACAATAAGGATTACAAAATGGGAGAATGTAAGAAATTTTGGGCTTCTATTGATTTTATTTTTTAAGAATTACAAAATCCGGATTAATAATTGAGACTGAATAATGAATTGAAATTATATAACCCATAAATGTGATATAAAGTGGATGGGTTTTTACTGTGTACCTTAGCCACATCTGATTGTGAGCTAGAAAGATATGGTTATAGGTTGGTGGGGAAATTTCAGGTGCGGATTACTGTTCACGGATGAACAGTACGGATTGGTCCATTTGGCACGCTTCCCGATGGAATTTTTTGATTAAATTTTGTGGGGATGTTCTTCATCGTGTCTAGAACATCTCCACCAAATTTCATCAAAAAATTCAACCGGGAAGTGGGTTAACTACGTGATTGAAAAATATTGGATTTTATAAATCTATTTCTGGACCAGTATTTTTCAATCACGTAGTTAACGCACTTTCCGGTTGAATTTTTTGATGAAATTTGGTGGAGATGTTATAGACATGATGAAGAACATCCCCACAAAATTTCATCAAAACATTTCATCGGGAAGCGTGCCAAATGGACCAATCCGTACTGTTCATCCGTGAACAGTAATCCGTATAGGAAATGGACTCTTAGGTTGGTTATCCGGATAAATATATATATATATATATATGGTATTTTAATATGGTTAAACTCTAACCTAATAAACAATATAAGGTGTTTATTCCGGGTAAACTCTTAATGGGTAGAGTTTACTTAGCCTATAAATAGCATGGTCCACAGTCTCACAAAAAATATGCTCAATAGAATTTAGCCTAGTCCCATTGAAAAGTTTGAACATAAGGTTTGGAGAGAGTGGAAGATCCAAGTCCTAAGAGTCGCATCTTTCTGTGATCGAATTGACACTATTATAATCATTAATTAAAGGGTTCAGGTATTTTTATTGTGCATTTTAAGTAACTTTGTGATAATACGATCCTTAATTAAATTATCCTGCAAGATGGTCACTTACTTTTGAACTTATTCCATTGAAAAAATTCCTTTGAGTACATGTTGAGGAAGATAATTTTATTACAAAAAAAAATTAAAAAATTTATGAAAGACATCTCTACTCATAAAAGATGGAAATAACTTTGTCATGATTTGGGGGTATGTAAGGTAGTCTTTTCCTTTCTTGATTGAAGAATAAATGGAACCTTGTCACTTAGGTGAGTTTATTAGTTTTATCCTATAATTTCATATTTTTTATGTTTTCTTAATTGCGTAGAAATCAATCTCAGCGAAACGTTATCATTCTAGTTGGTGTGAGAATCTTGTATGGATAGATATTATGTTGCCTCTGATTAATCGATGAAAAATACATATTTTATATGCATGCGCATACACATAGATATACATATACATAAACATATACACATATACATATATGTTACACATACAGATACATATGTAACATATACATATATGTATGTGTGTGTATGTATATGTATATGTTTTATATATGCGAGCGCATACGTATACATACACATGTATAATATATAATGAGTACAATAAGGGATAATGGTTTTTGAATCGTAAAAATGTTAAAGGAATAAATAATTATGTGGCTGAGATTTAAGAGAGTTTTGAATGGTTAGTAGTGCATTGGCACAGATTACGATCTAGTATATACAGGGATTGGCCTAGGATCTTACAATTCCTTTTCTTTTTTTTTTTGGGGGGTGTTGGGCAAAAATATATATGTGTAACTCTTAGGAAAAAAGAAAAGTAGGTTTCGATGCAAATTATTTTTCCAATATATTTAATATTTTAAGGGAAATTTTATCCCAATTCTAGGTCTTCATTAAATATTTAGCTGCAAAAAGTATTTGGCGTTACTGTTTTATAACATAATTGCTCATTTTTAGACGAACTTTTACTTTTTTCCTATCAATTTTGCCACAAAAATCATTTTTGTTGTGGCAATTAATGTTAATACCAAGGCTTTGACTACACATAAGATAATACTTATTATTTATATTCGAGGGAGTGATACTTAATTTTCTTAGGAAACTTTGGGAGGGCAAATCCTTATAATTGTAAGAACAAGTCAAGACTATTAGAAGTGCTTGAGCGGTGGTCACTAATTTTTAGTTAATTTTTTTTAATATTGGGCTAACGGGTCAACTTGTTATAAACCTCTCTTTAACAAGTCAAGACTCGACCTTAGGATCACTCTTAGGTCAAAGTGGATACCTTTCACAATTAGGCTAGCTCACTTGACATTTTATTACTTATTAATTCAACAATTTTTTAAAATAGGGAGACTATACAAACTACAAGGAAATCTAAATTCCATTCTATTTTTTTGGATACAATATGAATTCCAATATTCTTGCATGTGATTCTTATTTAAATAAAGCCTTCCATATTGGCAAAACAATTATCTCTTTACCAGATTATAGTACTGCTTTGAGAAATCGTATTATCTTTTAAAGTTGTATAATATTGTTTTGACAATAAGTATAATTGATTTGGCAATATCACCACCTTAAATAGAAGGAGATAATACAACAGCTGAATTTTGGCCTATTAGTCCAATGAATTTCTAGGTCTGTGCTTATGGTTGAACTACATGCCATTGTGATGGCATGGCTCTATCGCTAGCTGTTGAGGTTAGCGTGCCCTGAATAAAATCATGATTGAGGTTGATTCTAAGTGTGCTGTTGAGCTTGCTTATATCCTTTCACGACCTATGCCCCAATGGCTTCAGGTGTGGCTGTTACCTTAACTTTGTTCCCTAGTGTAAAGTTTTTTCTCACTTCTTGCGACAATTTTTTTTAAAATTAACAATAATAAAAATGTTAAGTAATTAAGCAAAGGATACAAAAGAGCCTGTAACATTCTAAGCCATATATTAAGTAATAAATAAAATGCATAAATAATCATTAAAATATCAATTTGTTGCTTGACTTGGAACATATATATTTATATATATATATATATATACCATGGAAAATTTTATTATTGAAGTTGAAATTTTCAACAAAAAATTTATCACCCGGATCCAATCTTTCACAAACAATTTGATTAGCCATCTCCAATCCTCCTATGACAAGCCCGCCTCCATCTCAGTGAATCTTCAATTACGCTATTTCAAATAAAGAACCAATTAAGTCAATAAAAGTACAAGTAAATGCATGTGAAAATGCATTTTAGTTAATGTACCCTTGACGAGAGTACAACACTCCAACACATTATGGGGCATGTGGCATTGTTGGGTTTTCTTTGTTAATGCATACATCATTATCCAAAATAATCAACAAGCGACTTTTTTTTATGCACTAGTCATTGTCATCAACATTATCCAAAAAGGTGAAAACACACGCGCACACACACACACATATATATATATATATATATATGTATATTTATATTCCCTTGTGTTGAGTAACCCTTAATGAGATACGAGAAACTTCATATATAGAAAAACACCTTGTGATGTTGAAACCATGGGATACGAGGTCGGAAAGTGAGAAACTTCACAGAAAAACATGTTGTAATGTTGACATTACGAGAACGAGATCTGAGATCACGGACTTGGGATTTGAGGTAAAGGACTTCAGCTTGGAGGTCACTGACTTGGGATGTAAGGTCAGGGATTTGGGATCCAAGTCCAGGGACTTCGGATCTAAGATCGTGGACTTGGGATTTGAGGTCAAGCACTTCGGGTTTGAGGTCATACGCATCAAATTCAGTATCAAAGATTTTTGCTATGAGGTCATTGACTTTGGATATAAGTTCACGGACAGATTTATTAGCCACCTTAGATTCGGATTTATTGGTTTTGCTAAGATCTTTTTCAATATTTGAGATAAGAGTCTTTGGTTCTTGCTCCTCCTTCAGTTGCTGCAAGAAGAAAAGGGCACCAAGTGAAAATTTCGAAATTCAAATTGTACGGAATCATCAAATGAACACTTGTGTTTTGTTTTATGTTGTGCAAATCCAAATACATTTCACATTGTATTGAGGGGATCATATTGGCACATATTATACTTACTCTACATGGATGATGCCCAAGGATTCGTAATTTTTCACCTTTTGTGATCTTTGAATGTATAAATTTTCCGTGGTACTATTTGTTTTATAGCATTTTTTTCCCTGATTCCATGGAATTCAATTCCTTTTGATAGATTCTATGGATAAAAAATAAAATCACTCTAAAACAAATTGTAGCTTCCTCAAAAATAAAATGCAACTAAAAACAAATAAAGATGGACAATGTGGAATTTTGGGCTTTTCCCCGAGAAAATAAGTAAATGAGTCTAGTATTACGAGAAAATATTTAATACGACGGTTACAACGCCACGTGTTAACACATATTTAATAAAATTGCAGAAAATTAATGCCTCATGCGACCGACGAGAGATAAATGCACACTTTCCTACAATTTCATTGAATATGTGGTAACATGCGGTATTGTAACCACTGTATTGAATATTTTTCTCCACTTTTACAGCTCAACCTCATAAGGGAATACAAGTTACACTCATTTCAGTGATTGGTAATCACAATCACCCAAGTTTGAATGGTTCATATTGTGTGTGTCTCTCTCCACAAAGATATGAACATATATACATATATATATATATATATATATTTCAGTGTTTGAGCACTTGTGATACATGTGTTTATTAGGTTTAATTTTTACTAGCTTTATCAACCAACGAATCAACTTGCCAATCAATTTGATTTTTGTTTTTGCTGAAATTATCATGACTCCTTTCAAGTACTACACTGCCTGATATTATTAATAATCACTGTATATTTTAGTTAATTAATCGTCATCAATTTAACACTAAGTAATACCTATATAATTGCATTTTATGGTTAGGCCTCTACTTTTGTTTTTCTTTGGAATTGTCTTAGCTTATATATATATATATATAAATATAAAGGGGAATTTTATTTAAATCAAATTTGAGCATTGTTGATCCATCCTTTTTAATTTATTTATTTTCTTTTAAAAACACTTCTTTTATAAATTTATTATTAGGATGTTAATAAATTAGAATATCTGGCATATCCTATAGAATTATCTAAGTCAACCCAGTAATTTAAACAGTGTTTACATAAAATTTTCATATATAAAATTTATAATATGGGTTAACTTAGTTCAAATTTGAGGTTAAGAAAAATTTTCCATATATAAAATAATGTTGCTACAATATTAATAAATATGAAACAATAAGTTCTACACAATAATAAACCTTTTATATTTTTTTCATTTTGTTTATAAAATGATAAGATATCAGACCAGTCTTGAATACTTCGCCATACAAAGAAGGGATGACTTTAAGATTCCGTTTAATAGCAACATGAAAAATTAAAAGAAAAATAAATTAAGTATGGTGAGAAGACGGAAAATAAATTAATGAATGCGGTGAGATTAACTTATACTTTTAGCTTCTTCCATGGAATTTTTTCTTTCGGTGTGGTGTAGAATTTTTTTCCAGAGAGCATTTCACCACATCCATCAACTTATTTTCCATTTTCTCACCAAACTTAGTTTTTTTATTATTATTATTTTCTATGTTTCTATTAAACGGAGCAATTTTATTTATATATATATATATAGTGTGTGTGTGTGTGTATATATATATATAGAGAGAGAGAGAGAGAATTACACGTTTGGATTTGAGAATATCAAGTTGGCAACAGACAAGGGAAATCGTCTCGGCTAATTCCAACATTAAGTCCAGAGGAATTGCAGTCCGTTTGGAATGGCGTAACCGAAAATCAAATGTTGTTACTTGCTTCAGCCCATGCAATTAAGAATAATGAGGAGCCAAGTTCATAAAATTAATTACAAAATACATTATTTATTTTCAATCTTTGTGAAACCAATTATTCTTTGGTAGATAATAAGAAACCGTTTTCAAAGAAAAGGAGCAAACCGGGAGAACATCTCGTCACATTTCATCAAATTACTCTACCTTTTTTTGGCATCTAATGAAAACTTGGTTGTCTTTCAATTATCTATCTTTTTTTAAAAAAAATTACCAAATGGACCCTTACATTCTTTATAAAAAGCGTCTTTTAGCATCCAGTTCTTGTCAAAAGAAACATTTTAGATGCGGGCCCGGCCACTAATTTTTTTTTTTTCAAGTTTGCAGTTACTCAGGTGTGGTAATTGTCTGTGGAGAGGACTCAGTTGCACATATACATTCTTGAGTATATGTAATCTCTCAGTCGCAAGTACGATATATGTGACCAAAAATTCTCAATTCAATGGTGACAGATACGGTACTTATGACCAAGAAATTACAGATACCTATAAAAAAGTAAGGACTACAAGCTTTACAAAAAAAAAAAAAGTACCACATCCAAAAAATGCCTGAGAACAAAATCCGCATTGTATCCTAATTTTTTTGGAAAACCCACATCTAACTACATTTAAAAGAAAAGGAGAAAACTGGGAGAACATCTCGTCACATTTCATCAAATTAAGAGGTAGGATTGCTTTATACTGTCCGGATAGGATTAAATAATCCTATTCGGCTCTCTAATCTGGTGCATCAAACACGCAATGAAAACTTGGTTGTCTTTCAATTATTTACCTCTTTTCTAAAATATACCAAATGGACCCTCAAATTTCCTACAAAAATGTATTTTAGCATTCCGTTCCTATCAAAAGAAACATTTGGGATGCTGTCCACTATTTTTTACACACATACAGGTTTGAGTATTTTTGATCTCTCAGTCATATACAATATAAGTGACAAAAAAAAAACACTACATTGGATTCCCAAGTGAAGCAATCAACATATATAAAAGGGCCTAAAATCCAAAGCCAGACTGGTAATTCAAAAAAAGAAAAATTGTTCATTCCACTTAAAGTAGAAAAATAAATAGTTAAACTTACTGCCATAATTATTCTTGTTTACAAGGAAGAGCTTCAGGGTTAGAACTTGAAGAGAATAATTTACATGCAGGTGATTGATTGCTTCTTTATATATTGAGTAGTGGAGTGAGAGAGAGAGAGAGAGAGAGAGAGAGAGAGAGAGAGAGAGAGAGAGAGAGAGAGAGAGAGAGAATAGTGGGATTCCGTTGGAGAAAATCCTTTTCAATGTAACAAATTAGCCATTTTTCACTTCTAAAATTGGTGCATATATACCGTAGAGCCAAATTAGTACCTGAATTAATTATTTTTTACACAAGAATATTTATAGAGCACTTAAAAAATGAATTAATTTGAAAAATAAAATGGACCTGATAACAAATACATTAAACTTCATCGTGATTCTTAAGGCATTCATGAATTCACGGGAAAAAAATTAAAAATTATAATCTTGTGTGCCCTCAAACATGGTATGTGCAACTCACATAAATATAATTTGAAAAAAAAAATTAGTTTAACAAAATTGATAAATAACAAAAATGGTCAAACATGTGCTTAGGTTGTTTGTTGGTGATGGTTCAAGTCATCCTGTGATTGAAATCCATCTTCTCTTTATATGATAGTTTTTATATTTCGTAACGAAGAATGTGATTATTTTCTTTGAAGATTGCAAACTGAAAAATATTTAAAAAATACAGGGTTGGAAGTGTAAAGGTCATTTTGTCTAATAAAATAAAAAATTTACAATGGTAGGGTGCAAAAACAAACAAAACAAAATACATGGCACAAACTCTAAATATGACCTAAAACACATATCGGGGCATTTTGTTTCTAACCCAAGAAATTTGAATTGTTTTGCATTTAGCCCAATCTGTTTTAAAAATTAGTAATTAGTCCAAATGAACTGATAATTATGAATTTAATTTTTTAAAATGTTTGTTAGTTTTATAATAATTTTTTTTTATTTCCAAGAATACCCTTGGTTGACTTTTTAATTCAAAATTTTTATTCACCTTTAATTAAGCATTTTCAAAATAAAGAAGCCATTTAAAAGTACTAATTAATTTTTCTTTTGAATTCAAAACATTAAAAAAAAATTAAAAATTGAATTCAAATTTTTGTAACTAAAGCATCCAAACAAAGAAATTAGCATTTCTAAAATTTGGGATTATTCACATAGTTTAATTTATAGATATATTAAGACACATTTTTCACTTGAGCAGATATATTAAGAAGTAACATAAAAATATAGACATATTGAAAAAAATAATACACAGAGACATATTTGTAGGCCTGTCAATGGATCGGATCTCGATCCGAATCCGATTTGAATCCGATCCATTTATTTGGATATGGTAAGGAATTTCTAATCCGATTATCCAAATCCGACCCGAATCCGTTTAGCCTTTGCTTAATAAATCGGATATGGATGTATCCTAATCCGATCCATTTACAACCCGATCCGAGATATACATAAAGATATATATATATATATATATATGTACAAATTCCACTCCGTAGACCATAGCAAATCAATTATTCCGGGTAACCTATTTCCTTCAACAATTCATCTGTGGTTATCTTCCAAAATCATATGAATATATAAATTTAAATGTCTTCATTTTATATTATAAGTATTTTTATTTGTCTTAAATTTTTTTAAATTTTGTTGGGAGGAATAATTCTTTGAATTTCGGATCGGATCGGATATATGGATCAGATATCCGTTTGATAACAAATCAGATATGGATAGTGATTTAGATATCCATCGGATTAATAGATCGGATCGGATTTAGTGTATTAATTTTTGGATCGGATTTTGATATAGTATGATCCGGTCCATATCCGATCCGTTGACAGGCCTACATATTTGAGCATAAAAATATATAAAGTTGAGTTGGTACAGGATACTATGTCTCCTTTTTCATTTAAATGTTTGACACATATTTTTGTGAAAACCAAACCTAAACTCTTGTTTGTTACATGTTTTGTTGATTTGATTGCTCCATCAAACTCGTCTCTTTCCCCACTCTTTGCCAACACTAACAATGCCCTACTGACCCTAGTGTACACCACTATTCTAATACTGGGGACGCTTGTGCTACTACTTTTACCTTCCCCTAACCCCCTACATCAACTCCATGCCCCCCCATCATCATTGCTACCATCTACAGCCACCCACACCCAATCACAGAACCTAACCCTAAAGGTCCTCTAAGGTGGCCGTTCATTGTGATAGAGCTGGCAGTACTCAATACAATCTACCAAACCCTATATGAACATCACATCAACAATATCATTGAATGCTTGAATGATACACCACCACAACCATGTGGTAAGGCTAGACTAAATTTAGCAATTTGCTAAATTTTAGTTAGGTAGGTGACATTCACGAGTACCTCCCACAGGATGATAAATGTCACCCGTCCTTTCTCCTTCTCTTTGCTTTCGTTTTTTTCTCCCACCTTTTCTATATTTCTCTATTCTCTCTCCTCTAACTATGTTTTTTATTTCTCTTTAAAATACAAATACTCCCCAAAAATATTACAACCCCTTCTCTCTTTATCTAATGAAACCCAGTAAATCCTGCCGGTGGGTGCATGTCGCTCGCTCCTCCCTATTTTCATACATTTCTCAACAGTAGAATTCATTCAGCTAAAATAGTAATTTACCATAGATTTTTGCAACCCCACGTTAGATGGCCTAAATGGATGTTTTCATTTTAAAACAAATAATTAAATGGGAATAATTGAAAACGCTTTGGCGTCATAACCGTAAAGTCACACTTAACTTTTAATAGTAATAGATATCATGTCTTTTTATCTCGCACGTCCAACATAGCCAAGTATCTACTCTATATTATATTATACTTAGATATTTAAGTACAAAGCATGTGTACACTTTCTTTCTATGCACATTGACGTATAATTAAAAATAGAATATTTAACAAATTAAAAATTTGTTGAAATGATTGCGCGATAGGTCCCACCAGGACCCAAGTAACATGGGAAGTGTAACGAGTTTGTTGTTGAACAGAGAAATAAGGAACTTTGATTTTCTGGACACATTCTCCATTTAATTCTTGTGAAGAAAAAGTTTCCTTCCAAGTTCTTAATGATGAAAACTTAATACCATGATCGTTTAATATTGCATATAGACTAAACAAAATTTTTATGTAAAACACTAGTGCGGAATCGGATTTTACCTTCGAGATCTCTCTGATTTGATCTCGTCTCAGTACGAACAGGAGTTGGTGTAGACGAATCGAGAACACGGGCTCGATGGAACCTCATTATTTTTTATCGTATCCTTTCACAGTGCAATCTTGTACGGAGTGTGGGCTGTAGTATTATAAAGAATCCTTCTCTTCTCTCTACAACACAAACCCTAAATTCGTGAGAATTCTTGTACATCGAGAAGAAGCAAGGCTGGTGTATATATATGGCTACGATAGGGACCCTAAGGAGAAATAACTGTTTGGGCTTACTATGAAAAACTAGAATCCTAATTCGATTAAAAATTGATTCTTTAGATAAATTATAATTCACACCACTAAAGAATTATAATTGCACTCTCGTCCTTATCTCAAAATTATATTTCGAGCTCTTTGTTATTAAATGCTTATTATTCTCCTCACGCTAAGATTACAGATAACCGTCATTTAAATTAAATTACTGACAATTATATTTAAACGACTTCTTAATCCTTGAGCTTACTACTTCACTTATTTGACATGTCGGATTTACATAATCCACCTACAGAGTTTAACATGATCAAAACTTATAAGCTTCTCAAGGGGTTATCACCAATCCCTATATCGAGAAGTGAATTCCATCAATAATTAATATTTATCATACATATGTTGTTGTTATCCAATTCACAGAGCTTATTGATCCATAAATGAATCTCACTCTTAATAAGTCAAAACAACAAACACTACATATATATGTCTATCAGCTATTTCAAGATTAAGAGCAAAAGTAATCATGATAACTATGGAATTTAAATTATTTATATAGTCAGTATAAAAATAATCAACACAAACTGGTCTTGTTCAATACACACAAAGTACGTGTGTACTAGCACAACGAGTTGAAACTATACTGTTTCTTGCAGTCAAGATAAACTATTAAAACATGTGCTACAATCATACCGATGGTTGTCTAATTCTATCTGAGACTGTGAATCACTAAACTTACATTCCACAAGAACCGATGATATGATCCTTTGTGTGTAAGCTAAACTCTACACACCAAATCATCTACTATATGAAATAAAAGACACACTTGCACAATATTTAAAAAATAACATAATGCAACAATTGCCCAAAACAATTCTCATTAAAATAGTAAAACCGAGTCTATATAACATATAAAAACCAATAATAATAATAATAATAAAACCATGACTTTTAGTATATCACTCTAACATTTAAACCCAATAATGCGCCCTCAATAAATCAATGTTCATGCCATCGTCATGTGGGCATCGCCACCTCCACCACCACCCTTTGGATCGTTCAAGTTAACCCCCTATTCATATTTTTCTTTTTGATATCTCATTTAGTATGTTACTTGAAGTTTGAATTTGGATCTATACGTGCATTATTTATTTAGGAAAATATTTTTCTTACCTACGATTCTTATCAAATGTTTACATGGGTTGTACCTTTGTTGTATTTTGTAAAAGTAAAACCTATGTAATGTATACCCGTAAGAATATGTGGTATGAATATCTGGTAAGTGTAGCATTGCTCATTTATTCAATACCTTGTCCTTTACGAGGTTTTAACTGTATTACAATTATTGTATATTGCTTTATTTGTTTCTAAGTTTCGGAGGCTCAAGGCGAAGTTTGAGATGAAGTCTTATTAATCGTACAAATATAATTTAAGTGTGCTGTATATAAAGATTGAGCTTTTATAATATTCGAATATACTCTTTTTTTTTATGGGTAGCAATGTTGTCAAAACAATTATAGTTATTGCCAAAGCAATGTACTATACTAAAAGCATATGGTACAAATTTTAAAAGCAATACCTGCTATACCAAAGAGAATATTGCTTATGTGTTGTGGATATTCGTAGATGCTTCTTTGCTCAATATTTAACTCGTTCTTGACATTTTCGGGCCTCACTAACTTTGACACACAAACCTTTTATGCTATAACTTGTTTTGTCGGATTCAATGGAAAAGAGAAATAAATTGCCCTAAAATAAGTTAAAACATGGAGCTGTAAATTGATTCCTTGGAGATTTTATGCAATCAAACAAAACAAAATAAGAAAATTTGTATTCTTGGGGGTGTTTTCCAAGGAATACAAGTGTAATTAACACGCCCCAATAAGGAAATTGAGCTACAAGTTTTGTAGGGCCTGGAATGCACAAGCTCTCTTTAGGCAAATGATTATAATGTATGCCGATATGCTATCACTTTAATACCCTTAGTTAAAACCTTAACGTTGAGCTCTCACTTCGCTTTGTGTAGTCAGTAAGCATTGTTTTGACTAACTCTGCATGGTTCGGACCCTTCTTGTGACTTTAAACCTTGAACGTGTTATAATAATATAATTTGGTTCGAGCGAGTAACTGTTCCCTCATTTGGGTGGCTCGGAGTGAAAATGAGATCCAAATCGCATTTTTCGACTTCACGCGAGTCGTTAATTTTAGCAAACTTTGGCAAGCCATAACTTCTTCGTTATTTGTCCGACTAAGTCTATGTTTTTGCCCATGTCTAGGTTTTTATCCATTCTAAAACTTTTATGTTTTAACTGAAAACAAATTCATGCTCCTTATTAGTCAAAACAATGTGCAAAGTAAGCCGATTAACAAAAATCTAATCATATCGTAACTCGATGGCAGACTGTTCTCTTCTACGAAATTCTGAAATTAATCCATCTAGAATTTGGGAAAACTTTCTATTTTGAAGTTGTAGATATTTGAATTAGCTTTCCGAGGACATAAAGATCACTAAAATTAGAGTTCCGAGTAAAAAGTTATGACAGAATTACAAACAGTGCTCCAGATCTAAAAATGCTACTATTGACAGTGGACTTCATGATCGATCATAGGGGAGACCATGATTGATCATGGTTAGTCTGAAAGTCTGTTTTGACCATTTTTACGCCATTTTAAGCCTCCTCCTCCCCTATTTCCGAGTCACAACTTTAGAGGGAGTTAGAGAGAGTTAAGAGGTGGTTAGGGAAGAAATTTTTGGAGCTTGAGAAGCATCAGTCGATATTCATCCTCAACCTTGGTTTACACACCACAATGCCTATCTTCATCTTTAACCTCCATTGGAGCAAAGAGGAAACTTAGGGATTCGAAATTCTTGAGGAATGGACACACAAGCCATCAATTTCTGAAATTGAAGCTACTTAGAGGCGGGAATCTATACCAAAACCTATTTTCTACTTTATTATTATTCATCACTTACCGGCATTCTAACTTGATTATCAATTTGACGCCCTGATCTAAGTGTTATGATTGCTTGAACTTCTCCTTGATTTTGTCCATTAGGTGCGTTTTGAATTTGATTAACATTATTCGTAATAGCACATCTAGGGTTAGGGACAGGCTGACTAGGGAATTTTCCTTTTTCTCGCTCTACAAATTGATTAGCTAATTGACCCACCTGATTTTCTAAGCGTGTTATTGCTTGGGTGTTCATTAAACAATTATTTCGTTAAGTTATTGCGTAATCTTTAATTACGAATATCTTTTTTGCCCCTTCCCTCACTTCACTGTTAAAGAAATCTCCATCTTCGTGGTCAGATGTTCAAACTCAAGTTGTCAAAGATCTTAAAGCACTCACTGCCAAATTACCTCTTCTCAAGATTCCATCCACAGGAACCAGAATTCTCCAAACTGATGCTAGTAATGAATACTGGGCTGCTATCCTTTTTGAAGAAATTAATGGTGAATGCCACCCATGTGGTTACAAATCAAGCAAGTTCAAGAATGGTGAAATTCACTACCATTCTACGTTCAAAGAAATCCTTGTAGTTCGTCGTGGGATTGAGAAATTCCAGTTTCACTTAATAAGCCACCATTTCAAGATGGAGATGGATATGACTTCATTTCCATCAATGATTCAATTCAAGCAAAAACAAATCCCGAACTCCCAGCTTTTACGTTGGTCTGAATGGTTTTTACAATGGGATTTTGAAGTCAAGCACCTCAAAGGAAAAGAAAATGTTATAGCAAACTTTGTCTCAAGGCCTAATAGTTCATCCAACATCGCCCAAATAACCCAACAGCCTTTTTGTAAAGCATTTAAAATCTAGCCTCTAGTCCCTTGCTATCCATGTGTCTTTCCAATTACCGAAATACTTCCCATGCCCCTCTAAGCCCTCTTCCTCAAATCCTCAGCCAACCAAGAACTCCCCAATCCTTGAAGCCGTAATACTTCCCATCGTACTAGGGCTTGCGTAGATGGCTACCATTAGATTACCATTATCAGACGCAATCGACAGCATTTAATGATAAGCAAGAGTTCAGAACTGCCCCATCAACTATGTCTGCAAGACAGGTTTACACAGCGACCATTAAGCATTCATACACTCTTCAATCGATGCATTTGCATAACGACTTCAAATAGGTACGCCTATTAATATAGGATGTTGTACTGAGTTTGTAATTTTGATTAAGTTTTAATGAGTGTGCACCCACCTTTTTAAGCACCTAAAAAAAGATTGTTGGACTCACGTCTGTATATTCTGGGAGCTGCCTTACTGGATTACATCTAGCGTGAGACATGCATTAAATGTCATGCACATCAAAAAAAAGTCTGCGATATCATCTTCAGCACTGTTCAAGGTCTTGATGAAAAGATTAAGGATAATGCGAAATCTCGCGCAACTCTAGAGAAGATGGGCATACGCAACAAGCTCTAGGCAAAGAAAGGGCCGTCAGGCAAAGTGTCGTTGCCTCAAGTTGATTACACAGTTCGGCCTAGGGATTAGAATGTTGTATTTGATTATATTCCTGCTGCTAAGTATACTAAAGGTTATGCGGGAAGCCTAAAGAATAAGGTCAAAGCCTTTGAGAAAAAGTTTTACGGACTAAAGACTCATGACTGCCATGTCATGCTTTAGCGTATTCTTTTGGTGATCATCAAGCCATATTTAGGAAGTCACGTCGCCAACGCGCTAGTAGAATTGTCTAAACTCTTCAAAATGATATGGGCCCAGGAGTTGAAAAAACGGACGTCCGCCAGATGTAGAGCGATATTGTCATGATTCTCAACAAGCTGGAGATGATCTTTCCGCCAGCTTTTTTTACCATCATGGTCCATTTCTGCATCCACCTACTAGAATAGGTCCTGCTCACTAGTCCCGTACATTATACCAGGATGTTTTCCATTGAAAGGTATGAATTATTTTTCACTCTTTATAATTATTTATATCCCTACTATATAACTGTGCAATTTTATAGCTAGCTAGGCGAATTCAAGAAAGATATTGAAAACAAGCGTTACCCAGAGGAGTGTATTTCCAAGCGGAACATCATGTACGAGTGTGTGACTTACATTAATAAATGTCTCGATAATCCTAACACGAGTGATGAAATCATTCCATATGCACCTTGGTGGAACATCTCAATTGTTTTCGATCTTGTGAAGCCAAGTGGTTATGTCAGGACCGCCGGCCTGAGGACAGCACAAATCAGGATGACTCACTGGTGTGTAATGGAAAACTATATCGAAGCAAAATGGTATATAGACATTCACCTCGATTAATTTGCTGATCTAGCTCCAAACGGGACTAATAAGGAGCGTATTGTGTCATTTCTTGACCATTTTCCTAAATTTTTAAACATTCAACCTTAACTTACTTGTATTTGTAGCATGCATTTGACTTATGTTCCATATATTTTGTTATGCAGATGCACGATTTGCAATGTAAAGGTGCTCCTAAATACAACTGGGAGGTACATATTTTGGCATATAGGCCTATGCCTTGCACCATTTATTCACGGTGTGACATAAATGGTGTCAAGTATGTGTGACATTAGCGAAACCAGATCAAAAAAACTCATAACAGTTGAGTGATAATAAATGGCCGGTGACATCACATACTACCAAATTCTACAGGCTGTTATCGAACTAAGGTCTGCAAAAAGCATGCCAGTTGTGTTGTTCATGTGTAAGTGGTATGACATCGAGCCTAATGTTCCTGGTAGCTGTAGACACCCCGATCCGTGACCCCCACAAGAACCCTAACAACCTTCTAGAACTGCTGTTTTTGAGTCCGGAACTCACCCGTACACCCGGGACTGCCCGGGAGGGTTTGTTGGCCAAACAAACATGTTTTGAATTGAATTGTCGCACGACATTCAAGTATGTCGCGCGACAATCCCCTTTCCCAGGGACATGTCGCGCGACATATGCCCCACCACATCATCATTAAAGTAAATGTCGCGCGACAGTCAAGTTTGTCACGCGACATATGCCCAAGGTCGCGCGACATATGCCCCACCATTTCATCATTAAAGTAAATGTCGCGCAACATATGCCCCACCATTTCATCATTAAAGTAAATGTCGCGCGACAGTCAAGATTGTCGCGCGACATTCAAGTCTGTCGCGCGACAAACCACTTTATGGGGAACATGTCGCACGACATACACCACAAATGTCGCGCGACATATACCTTTTCACCACTATAAATAGGCCAACACCTCCCAAGGTTTAAGGACACCAACAACAAAGCAAAAAACAGCAATTTTAGAGCAGGATTGTGGGTTTATGATATGATTTTCTGATCTTTCGCCAAGTATTTTCTATTATCGTCTTATTTCTGAAGAATTATCGAATCTATTCTCGACACTCGACGTGTCCAGTCTCGGGAATCGAACTCTCAGAAATATCTGAAGAAGGAGAAGATTATTATCACCGGAGATCTCTCTGCCGTATTATATTCTCTTTCTTATTATTACTCTCGTCGGGAAGGTAAATAAAGTCTCTTCTAGTAATTAAATAAGATATTTGCATACTCGTTCTGGTAAGCGAAGCGGCAACATGGTTATGCTAAGTTCCTAATGCGCTGGAAATCAGGTTAGTCTGTGTATCAGTTTTATTTCTGTTGTTTTGTCCACGTTTTATTTGAATAAACTTATTGCCAAGTTATAAATAGTCTACCATCTTCAAAATAAAAGACCCTGATAAAACCATTTGCAAAACCAGAAGAATAAGTAGGCTATCGTCCGGATAAAATTCTGTTTTCAAAACCCGGACTGATAAGACTTATCTAGGAATTAAAATCAACATATCCTGTCTTCTCTATAGACTGCGACGTGTCTGATAACTCTCCTCAAGAGTTCTAGTTCCATATTAAATCAGTCCCGATATGAATCCGAACTTTTACAAAAGTAATCACAACACGAGAAAACCGTCATTATCCGAGGAAATAATACGGGATACTCTTTTAACATAAAAGGTTTTGTCATTTGTGTTTACATCTTTCAATAATAAAAACATCGGATCTCGGAACACAAAGGTTTCTACCCCTTTCCCGTTTTCCCCCATAAATTAGGGTTTTCATTTAAAAAGTAGTAGACTGTCAGTAAAAGCATCCAAGTTTTTCAACATAAAATAAACATATAAGACCACTAGAGACCGAAAGGGCGGAATGGGTGCTTAACACCTTCCCAAACCGTAATATAGTTCCCGAACCCTATAGAATCCTGGTTTCGTAGACAAACGTGTAAAGAAAGGCTTATCTGTAGCCTTTCCTCTTACACGACCCCTTTTGTCCGTTTTCTCGTAAAACGTACTGGCGACTCTGAACGAACCCCTTTGCATCTAGTATAAACGTAGGGACACCCAATATGAATTAACTCCGAACAAATGGAACGACGAAATCCGTTCCGACGTTTCAGACGCCCAAGCGAACGGGGACGAGACCCGGGGCGTCGCATTTGCGGATTCTCACAGCAGCACAAAGTATGATCGTTGGCTTTTATCTGCCAACACGAATACGAATTGGTATGACAACTTTTCGTTTATTCTTGCCAAGACGGCAAGCCAAGTATTCTATGTAGATGATTCGTCGACCGGTGAGGGATGGAAATTCGTTCACTTTATGTTACATAGAGGTACGTACAGTGAGACCATACTTGCTAAAGACGTAACCGCCACTCCATTGTATGAAATACAGGAACCCTATCAAGAACCTGATGCGATATGTATTCCCATATCTACTTTATATATCGACTTTAGTTCAGTACCACGGATAGATATTCCTGATGATGACAACTCTGACGAGGATGACGATTATGACAAGGATTAGGACTCAGACGATAAAGAATGGTATAACAATGATCTCTTAAGCGGCGATGAGGATGAAGATGAAGATGAAGATGAGGATTAGAATGATAAAGATGAAGAAAAGAATCAGGATGATGATGATGATGACTCCGATTGATGTTCTATATGTTCTTATAAATAAGATGAAGATGAGGTTCAAAATTAGTTTTGGTTTGCAGTTTGTATTTGTTTCCATGCTTCGTTTATTATTTTGAATTTTTAAATGTTATTTTTCATATTTGAAATCTAAAAGAAGGCAATTCCATAATTACTGGGGCCAGTAATTCAGATTACTTGTAATATATGTATTTAAAATAATGTTAATTATGTTATGTTAATTTAATAGTGTGTGGAATTTATAATTCCAGAAAATTTTCTGTCCATAATTTGGAAAAAGTTCCTTTCGAAAATTGTAAATCTTCGAATTACTTTTCCGTGGATATAAAGATCATCTAAATCGGAGTCCCAAGTGAAAGGTTATGGCCAAAACAAAAACAGGGCAGCAAGACAAAAATTTTGCCTGCGGACCGGTATAAGATTTTGCCATACCGGTCCGGCATTTAAGTTTTGGAGAAATGATACACTGCGGACCGGTATGGGATTTCTGCATACTGGTCTGGTGTTTAAAAATTTAGAAAATTTTAGGCTGCGGACCGGTCTCCTATTTTGGCATACCGGTTTGCCAGTGTGAACAGTGCACCAACTTAACTTGATTTAAGTGCATTTTATCCCTCTTCTTCACCCATTTTTTCAACCAAAAACATCCACCCACCACTTTAAAGAGCTCTAGAGAGTTCTAGAGAGAGAAAGCATGAGATTTTTACCTATTTTTCATCCTTAATCCGAGATTTAAGCACCAAATCATCCGCATCTCCTTCTCGTTTAATATTCATCTTCTTCGACCTTGGGACCACAGTGTATGGAGTTCAAATCATTATTTTTCTTTCTTCTTTTGGTCTACGAACTCGAGGTAGGGGTTTCCTTGCTTTTAAGACATGATAATATGACTTTATTACTCTAAAATTTTGGTGTTTGATTCATGTTTGGTTGGAAACTAAAAACATAAGAAAGTTTATGTTGTTTTGTGATCCATAAAGCTATATATGCATGACTTAAGGCAAGATATGCCATCTACGCTCGATATATACTTTTATCTGTACTACATGAAATATCTCTTGACTGTATGGATAATATTTGTTGAAGTAATTAAGCTGTTTGTGAATTAACTATACCAAGGGATGTGAAGTGAAAATTATTAGTGTGTACATGACATAAATTACTTATTATGCACGTTTGAAAGCACATTTTTCATGTTCTACATCAATATTGTGTCAACCAAAGGCTTGGAAATCCTTATGGCAAATTCTTGGATGGACTTCTGATTCATGGTTGGATGAGCTACCTCTTGAAAGGCCTATATTATATCATGTTGATTTAGAGAGCTTGTGTCTTTTGGGAATTAAAGTTTGTATTGAATATATAGTGCTTACTGGAATGGGAAAATAAGTAGGCCAGGCTTGGTGCCCTGGGGTTGAAAATCCCTAAACCCCTAGGGGAGCAACGTTTGGCAGCCTATAAGCCACCGGTGAGGAGCCTGGGAACCCAAGCAATTGGCAAGGCACTATGACTTCTATTGATATTTGTGTTCTTATGAGATTGGGACGGTTGTTTCCATAATTCTATTACGATGATGGCCTTGTGATTCTAGAGACTGTGGATCATACTTACAGTTCGGGTTCTCTATTATATGGTAATCAGTTGACACGGGAGGTAACCTGCATTAGCACGTTTACATACCATGTGTTTAATGATAATAATTTATGATTGCATTGCTAAACGATAGTATGATTTGAAATTTTATGTTAAAAAACTTATTTCGGAAAACATCATGCCCTAAATCCCCCTATTAAGCAAATAGCTCACCCTTGTTTTCTTTAAAATCTTATAGGTACTCAAGACTCCCCGAGGACAAAGAGGTAACGGGTTCAGGGACGAAGTAGAAGTTCTGATACAATTCATTTTTGTGGCATATATATATTGTCACGGGAAGCCACAACTAGCTTGAAGATTGTATATACTTTTGGAAGTTCACATAGTTTGGTTTTGTATATCTGTGACGCATGTTTAAGAGTCATGATATCTTTTTTGTACCTTGTGTTTATATATGTTGTGTTGGCTTATATTTTCCTTATACACCTATCTTAGTCTTACTAAGATAGGTTAGTAGAACTCCAGGTCTTAGTTATAAATTAAGGCGGGGGGTGCTACATTACTGGCTGCAGTAATCCATGTTGCTGGTGAAGTAACGGATTTCTGGCCCTAGTAATCCATTTCTGGGGCCAGATTACTGACCACAGTAGTCCATTTCTAGGACCAATAATCCAAATTACTGCGGCCATTAGTCCATATTTTTTTGGGGCCAGTAATCCAAGTTGCTGCTGCAGTAATGAATTATTGGGGCTAGTAATTATCCATTACTTCTCTAGCAACTTGTATTACTGTGCCAGTAATCCGAATTAGAGAAGGCCCAGTAATCTCTTCGATTTCCAAAGTTGGTGCAATAATTTGAATGCACGCATCTCTTCGGTTTCCAAAGTTGATGTGGCCTGTAATAAAACCATCATAATAACAATTGGAATGCAAGCATCTTTTCGGTTTCTAAAGTGACAACCCTTCATATTCCAAGAGACTACTATATAAACATGATTTCCATTCACAAATCAAACCAATCATCAACTATCTTATCTACTTTCACTTTTTTGCTTCACCATTTAAAATCTCCATCAACGTCATCTCCTCCTGACTCTCCATCCAACATTATTGCGAAGTGCATTGGAAATCTTATTTTTATTGATGAAATGAAGAAGGAGTGGGATGCTGAATCAGCAAAACTTGAAGAGAGCTTGAAAAGGATGTGAGGGATGCTTGAGGAAGTGAAGAAGAAAAGCCGCGAAATGGAAAAAGCGGAGAAGAGAGAGAAGAAGAAGAAGAAGAAGAAGAAACAACAACAACAACAACAACAACAAAAATTGATTTGTTTTGTTTTTTAACGTATTGTTCTTTTTTTGTTTTTTCTTTCTAATGAAAATTACTAATTAATATTTTAATATTTTCTTCCTAAGTTCAATCACAAATTTGATAGAGACATAAATACAGGATCGTTTGATATTACGTATAGATTGAACAAAAAACTTTTGCTAAAACCCTATAAGAATAAAGGGATTTCACCTTTATGGATCATGTAGAGGATCCATATGAGGATACTAGGGTTTGAAAGCATCAGGATGCGATTTGGTCAGATTTTTTAAATTCTCACTAGGCTGTGAAAATCTATTATTTTTGCGACTGAAACGACTTCTGATCGTCCTGATTTTTTGCACTATAACAGTAACTTTGCGTTCGAACGACATATCCAAAAATCAGTCTAATCTAACGGTGCGATCAAAAGTTACGATTGATTTACGATTGTTGTGTCGAAAATCTAAAAATCTTCTTTCGTATTCCTTCTGCCATCAAATCTTGCATCGAGTGTGGGCTACAATATCACCAAAATTTTTCTCTCTCAATAGAACAAACCCTAACTCATGAGAATTATTGTTATAATAAGATAAGACAAGGTCGGCGTATATATAAGGCTACGATAGGGACCTTAGGGAGAAATAAGTGTTTGGGCTTCCTACGGAAAGTTGGAATCCTAATTCCACTATGAATTAGTTCCTTCCATGAATTATAATTCGCACCACTAAAGAATTATAATTTCACTCCCGTCCTTATCTCAAAATTTAATTTCGAGCTCCTTGTTATTAAATACTTATTATTCTCTCCACGTTAAGATTACAGATAACCGTCATTTAAATTAAATTACTGACACTGATATTTAAATGACTTTTTAATCCTTGAGCCTACCACTTAACTTATTTGACATGTCGGATTAACATAATCCACCTGCAGGGTTTGACATGATCAAAACTTATAAGCTTCTCAAGGGGCTATCATCAATCCCTATACCAGGACGTGGATTCCATCAATAATTAATATTCATCATACATATAGTATTGTCATCCAATTCACAAAGATTATTGATCCATAAATGAATCTCACTCTTAATGAGTACAAACAATAAACACTACATATATATGTCTATTAATTATTTTAAGATTAAGAACATAAGTAATCATAATAACCATGGGATTTTAAATTGTTTTATATAGTCAGTATAAAAACTATTAACCAAAACTGGTCCTATTCAATACACACAAAGTGTACTAGCACAACGAGTTAAAACTATACCGTTTTCTGTAGTTAAGATAAACTACTAAAACTTGTGCTACAATCCTACGATGGGTGTCTAATTCCATCTAAGACTGTGAACCATTAAATTTATATTCCACAAGAACGATGATATGATCTTCTGTGTGTAAGCTATACTCTACACACTAAATCATCTACTATATAGAATAAAAGACACACATGCAGAATATTTAAATAAATAATATAATGCAACCATTGCCCATAAAGATTCTCATTAAAATAGCAAAACTAAGTTTATAACATATCCAAACTCAAAAAGAAAATTATGGCTCTTAGTATATCACTCTTACAAATTTAACCATATTAATTTTTTCCATTTATTCAATACATTTTAAATTTTGAACTTCTAACTGAATAGGGAAATGTTAGAAAGAAACCGTGAGATTGTATATATAGAAACTTGAAGGAACTTAAAAGAAACACACCTAATTTACTCTCCAACTGTGTTGAGAGAGGGAATATAAATATTTAATCATAACTATTGGCTTTATTGATTAAGTTAATGAAAAAGAAAAGTGAGAGAGAAGAGAGTAGATTGGTTGAATAATAAAGAAAAAAATTTGTTGAATTTATTGATTTGATGTTTTGAAAACACATCTAATGCCCTAAAAATTATCTTATTTATTGTGAGTACTTGTGAGTCATTGATTTGATAAATTGGTAATGTGATATTTCTTTCCCTTATAATATAGATTACTGGGGCTAGTAATCTGAATTACTGGGGTCACTAATCTGGATTATTGGGGCCAGTAATCCAAGTTGATGGTACCGTAATGGATTACTGGAGCCAGTAATTTTTTGTTGCCTCTATAAAAAATTATCTTGTTTCAAATTTGTGGTGTTGGGACAATAAATTGTCCCAACACCACAAATTTGAAACAAGATAATTTTTTATAGAGGCAGCCAAAATACTTACTCTTGGTATTGTGACTACAAAATAAGGTGTTTGTGTGACGACCCACACTCTAATCACTCAATAACCCTTTTGTATTAGCCTAACACTCTTCCTTAGGGAGGTTTTCGATAGTGAAATTTTGGGTTAGGATAATTTCTATAATTTGAACACTCCTAGCATGTCTTAATAACATAGTCATACTTGTGTGGATGGTCGCATAACATTCCGGATGGTTTGGATAAAATTTGGGGCATTGACAGCTATGTTTGGAGTTCCTATGAATGAAATTTTGGTTGACTTTGGAGACTCATAATTTCATCATCTCTTATCCAAATGATACATTGTTTAAGCTCCTAGTTAGGTGTTATATCCCTCTACAAGTTTCTATTTTGGTCAGAAAGGAATTCCGTATAATGCCCCATCCTCTGACCATATGTTGACTACTTCCCTAATCATTTTCATAATTTGACTTACTTGTTAAACCATAACTTTGTGTAGCCATTTTTTATTATGGGTAGATTTTGACGAGCTGGACACTTCTCACAAGTCCTATTAATGATATTACATATGTGTGCATGGTTGGAATGCATTTCGAAAAGCCGTGCTTGAATTTTATGGTCTAATAGTCAAAATTGAGTATTTAGCGAAATCAGTTTTTTGCCAACTTTGGAATGTCATAAATTTCTCTTCCAATATCCAAATGAGTCACCGTTTGAACCATTAATTAGATTTTGATCCATTCTACAACTTTTTTGTTTTGACAGAGATCCAATTCACACTCCTTGTGGAACAAAAATATGTCCAAAGTAAGCCGGTCTACTGAATCTGGTCGTATAAAAAAAACAGCAGTAGATTTTGCCAGATTGCTTTATTTTAGGCAGTTTTGGAAATAATCCATCCATAATTTGGAGAAACTCCGAAAAAATCCATCCATTGTCGAATTTCTAATTCTAAATGCATTTGTTTAACTCCCTTCGTAATAATTTCAATTCTTGGCACTTATTTCTCTTTTTTTAAAACATTTTTTATACTCGAGACTAGTTTTGCTTTGGGATTTAGCTAAAAGTGACTGATGAGTTATAGTATATTCTACCGCAGCACAACAATTGAATATTTAATAAATCACTAGTCTATTGTTGCCAACAGAGGCTAAAGCATGGTGCACTCGTGGGTGGGTGGCCATTAAAATCTTATTCCTTGTGTTCACCCTATTGTATCTCCTTTTAATTTTCATAAAGGTGAGATTTACATTTGGTTATTCTTGATATCCTTAATATGGTGTGTTATGACTACAAGTAACATTAGGGATTAGTCGTAATTTGATAAACATTGCATGGTCAGGTAGTTGTACTTTTAAGTGACCGCGTAGTGCGTAGAATTAATTGATTCTTACCTATACCCTTATTCTAGTGAATTTGTAGAGTTACTCCTATGTCCGAGTTATGATCATAAGCAGAAGGACGGGAGTTATTACATTCCTTAATCTTAGATGCTTTAAGGGAGTGAATGTAGACCTCTTTCAAACTCTTTATAATCTTTAGGTTTTTCTTTATCTTCTAATGGAAGGGATGGAGATCTTTGGGAGAATTCAATTGAGATATTACCTCTTAGAGACTTGTAATCTCATTTTGGACCTCCCTTAGGTAAGAAGTTAACTGCGAACTCTAGCCGGGAGTATGATACCCATTCCTTTTGATAAAAGTTGTTTATTAAGAAAGTGTAGTTATCGGCATGGTGTGTGGTCGAGTTATGTGTTTAAATTTCATTGAACCTAATGGATGACAAATTCGGAAGATAAGGGAGTTATTCGATGGTATATAAGTAGAGCCTACTTTTGACATGAATATACCTTGGTGGTATTTCCTTCTGTACTATATTTTGGTTATACGAATTCATTTTATCCATTGGGCTGGGATAGCACTTGGTGTGCATTGCACTTACTATATTTTCATGGCATTTGAGATGAGTACTACTTATATGTATATGGTATACATGTAGCTTCTTTATTATTTTAATATGGCACATTGGATGTTTATTACTATGTATACTTTCATATATAAAACCCTATAATTCCCACTGAGCCCGTGTTTGGCTCACTCCCATTTTCCAAACTAGTTTTGCAAGAACATTCATGAGATGGCGCGTGTATTATATCTAGTTGCCTCTGATGACCCAGATACTTAATAGTTGTCCACAGTTTGACAACTTAGTTTGCTTGGACCTAGTAATTTGTCTTATACATTTAATTTGAGTTGTATTGTATAAAGTTAAAGAATTTACTTTGAATTTTATAATCAAGTTGTATTTGGAGTTTTAAATAAGTTGTACAAATTAATTGACTACTTTACTGAAACATGTTTGGATTATGGATGGACTTTTCTTCAATGATTGTGTTTTTTTGAGAAATGATTTGATGAGTATCGTTTAAACAGTTTTGGTTATTCATAAAATAGAGGAGACCATGCCGAATTTTTCTAAAAATCTAAGATATACATTCTTTCATTTATATTCTTTTTTTACTCATACCATTTTAAAATGAGTAATACCTGCAAATGCTTTTCTTAAATTATAAATTTTACACCACACCCACCGTTGTGAGCAACATCCGTGATTAACTGGGTCTTGGGGATTGAAATCCCATAATGAGATTTGGGGCGTCACAGTTTGGCTGCCCATTATTATTATAAGACGTGAGGTTGTTTTATTTTGTCCGGATGGAATTAAATAATCCGATTGGACTCTCTAATCCGGTGCATCAAACACATAAATGAGACAGACAATAGATTCTCTATGCACCTAATAATGAGGTATATGAATTTTTTGCATTTTGACCCCCTTTTTAGATCTTAATTTACCATTGCACCGTACTTTTAAAATCTGAATTTGCACCTCTGTTCAAATTTCCTATTAGCACGTGTTTCAAAAAATTATGAGCACCATCTTTCCCCATAACCTAATGGTTGAGATTAAGTGTGTGGATAGACCTGTTGGGAACATGAGGGACTAAGCTTTTCCTTAAAAATTCAAAATTGTGCAGTTTCACACTAAAAAAACATAGCAACATCAACAAAGTGTTGAGAATTTGTATAATCGTAAAAATTTATTTTTTAACTTTATTTTGGATATGAAGATTAAAATATTACTATAAATGTTTGATGAGAAAAACTGGTCCGAATGAGGTTCAATGCAAAGCATTAGCTTGACGTAACTAAAGGAGAATGGTTTTAAACAAAGGTTTGAATGTGCAACATATTAGATGCGTAACGGGAGTACAAAACATCCAACATGCTATATAGCATAACCTTGGATCCTAGATCCACTCTCGAACTACAAGGTGAGGCTCTGCCCTTACCCTAAAATCCACTCCTAAGCAACTCAGTTGAGAGCTCCGTGACTAATTCAGGGAAGGTCAACTACCTTACTCTCAAAGCAATACCCTAGTTAATGCTTTTGCCCTATATGGAATGTAATTGGGTGGGTAAACATTGCATTGTTGATTCGATTGATCCAAGCCAAGAAAAAAATACTTTTATAGTTAAATGACTATTTTGAGGGTGATGCGAATTGGTAACACAGCATCATGAAATCATTGTTTTAAAAGGAGCGAAATAGTATTGAGGCATTTTATCCAGGTGAGACATAGGCCTCAAAGTGCATTGAGGCGCATGCCTCAAAACTTTGAACGAGATTAGAAATTTCTAACATTATATGAGTATCAATCAAAGCATGTGAGCGCAATAGCATTTGGAAATTGGATACAGTGCATTGTTTTATGAGCTAAGACTGGTATGAATGAAGTTCAATGCAAAGCTTTAGCTTAAAGCAATTGAAGAAGAATAGTTTCAGGCAAAGGTTTGAATGAGCAACATATAAGATGCGTAACGAGAGTATAAAACATCCAACATGCTACATAGCATAACCTTGGATCCTAGATCGACTCTTGAACTACAAGGTAAGGCTCTGCCCTTACCCTAAAATCCACTCCTAAGCAACACAGTTGAGAGCTCCGTGACTAATTCAAGGGAAATCCAACTACTTTACTCTCAAAGCAATACCCTAGTCAATGCCTTTGCCCAACATGAAAAGTAATTGGGTGGGTAAAGATTACATTGTTGATTTAATTGATCCTAGCCAAGAAACAAATACTTTTATAATTAAAAGACTATTTTGAAGGTGATGAGAATTGGTAACATAGCATCCTGCAATCATTGTTTTAAAAGGCATGAAATAGTTTTGAGGCATTTTTTCCAGGTGAGACATAGGCCTCAAAGTGCATGGAGGCGCATACCTCAAAACTTTGAATGAGATTAGAAATTTCTAACATTATATGAGTATCAATCAAAGCATGTGAGGGCAACTGCATTTGGAAATTGAACACACTGCATTGTTTACTGAGCAAAGACCGGTCGAAATGAAGTTCAATGCAAACCTTTAGCTTGAAGTAATTGAAGGAGAATGGTTTTAGGCAAAGGTTTGGATGAGCAACATATAAGATGCATGGGAGAGCGTAACAGGACTACAAAACATCCAACATGCTATATAGCATAACCTTGGATCCTGGATTGACTCTTGAACTGTAAGGTGAGGCTCTACCCTTACCCTTAAATCCACTCCTAAGCAACTTAACTGTGAACTCTGTGACTAATTCAAAGGAAGGCCAATTACCTTACTTTTAGAGCAATACCCTAGTCAATGCCTTTGCCCCATATGGAAAGTAATTGGATGGGTAAACATTGCATTGTTGATTCAATTGATCCCAGCCAAGAAACAAATACTTTTATAGTTAAAAGACTATTGGTGGTGATGGGAATCGAAAACAAAGCATCCTAAAATCATTGTTTTAAAAGGTGCAAAATAGTTTTGAGGGATTTTGTCATTGTGAGACATAGACCTCAAAGTGCATTGAGGCGCATGCCTCAATACTTTGAACGAGATTAGAAATTTCTAACATTAGATGAGTATTAATTAAAGCATGTGAGGGCAATTACATTTGGAAATTAGGCACAATGCATTTGATGCCATGGATTAAAAGGTCAAATTGGATTCGTTATTCCCATCTTAACTTGATAAACATTCATATCCCACCGCTTAAGTGGGATTCGTTAATACCACTTTCGGTGGGATAAAAGGCCTTTGTGGGATAAATATTCCACTCCGTTATTGAATCCCGACGAACACCAACATAAGGTAGGACAATTCATTCTATCGTGTTCTTTTATCCTACATGTCAAAAAAAGTAAAATGCTGCCAAGTTTATTGATGACCATGATTAGAAGCTCACTATTAAATTTTTGGGAAAACTAACACATTTCAGTACACATACATTTATATAAAACAATAGGGCTATGGATCTGTTTAGTAAATAGTGGGTGTTTAGATAATGTTGATTTTTTTAAGATTTTATTCATCATGGCATTTGATTGTTACATCTCAAGTCCAGATGCCATCCATAGAAACAATTGAAAGTCGCATGTCTGAATAAAGGCATTATTGTAAGTTTTTTTAATTTACTAACAGAAGGTAACATAAATTTTGGATGGCAAGCTACAAAGTTAAAAATATGTGCTAAAAATTGAGGTGCAAAGTTAAAATTTTCCTAAAAAATATGTGAAAATGAACAAATATTAATACAATAAAATCATCTTGTTAAAAATATAGAAATCCAACACAAAAATATAGATGTTTAGTTTAAAGGAACTTAAATCGACAAATATATTAAAAATAACAAATTTTGAAAAACAATGTGATCAGATTTAATAGACCTGTCATAAAAAATAAAAAAGAAAAAAAAGGGCAATTAAGGATAAAGGGTCCATTCCAATAATAACATAATTGTAAAGGACAATTATAAATTAACAGTATAAATTAAGGACATTGCACAAAAAAGACTCTAATGCGCCTTCTTAATTTAACTAATAACACAATAATCCTAACATAACGTCTCTTGATACTTAGCACCGATCCCGATCAAAATTTTCAAAATCCAAACAATCTTCTCTCTCTCTCTCTCTCTCTCTTATGTATTCAAAAAACACTTATCACCAATTGTCTAGAACATAATTAGCACCAATTGGTCAACATTGGAATGGTGTTAAATAGGTTTTAGCACCTTCAGTTTTTTTTATTTATGTTCAATTGCGGTGTTAAAACGTTATTAGGACCTTTAGTTTATTTATCTGTGTTCATCTGTGGTGCTAAAACGTTATTAGGACCTTCAATTTTTTTATCTGTGTTCATCTGCGGTACTAAAACAGTTTTAGCACCAATTGTCCAACACTAAAATAGTACTAAAACAATTTTAGCACAAATTGTCCAACACTTGAATTGTGCTAGATAGGTTTTAGCACATTCAGTTTAGTTATTTGTGTTCACCTGTGATGATAAAACCTTTTTAGCACCTTTAGTTTAGTTATTTGTATTCACCTATGGTGCTTAAATAATTTTAGCACCAATTGTTTAACACTAAAATGGTGCTAAACAGTTTTAGCACCAATTGTCCAATACTAGAATGGTGATAAAATAGTTTTAGTACCAATTGTCCAACAATGGAATGGTGCTAAATAGGTTTCAGCACCTTTAGTTTGCTTATTTGTGTTCACTTGTGGTGCAAAGGTTTTAGACCTTTAGTTTAGTTATTTGTATTCACCTATGGCACTAAAACAGTTTTAGCACAAATTGTCCAACACTAGAATGATGCTAAAACAGTTTTAGCATCAATTGTCTAACACTAGAATGATGCTAAAACATTTTTAACACCAATTGTTCAACACTAGAATGGTACTAAAACAGTTTTAGCACCACATGTCCACACATATACTAACTATCCACCTATCAACATATATAATAATTGATTTGATTTTAAATCTCGAATTAGACTACATTTAAAAAATTAAACCAAAAGCATAAAGATGAGCCAAATCTAATATAACAAAATGTAAAAAAAGCTACGTTAGTTTCCATCAATCTTCTTACTACAAACATATTTACTTGCTTGGGCAATAAAAAAAAGTAGGATTAAAGTTGCTACTTAATTTATCAGATAAAAAAATCAAAAATAAAAAACCAAAAAAGAGAGATTAAAAATGAAATATAAAGAGAAAATAATAAGAAAAGGTCATTATACAGCTTACGAGTGTGATGAATCCTATAGTTGTGGGATTTTCTTGGAAAATTTTAGAGGGGAAATCAATTACCCACTTACACAAAACCTACAACATTCATAGAAGATCACAAATTGAGATAGATAGATAGAGAGAGAGAGAGACGGGAGAGAGATAGAGAGA